>CP139504.1:237284471-237634507 GCA_021014915.2 Artemisia tridentata subsp. tridentata
ACAGCATTCCACAGCAACATCCGCCAGAAATTCCTGCATACGACAGTTAGCAATAATTCGACCGGTGCTTACAAGTTTGGATTTCGAGATCGTCAACAGCATAGTGTGAAGACTCTCTCTAATCCTTACCAAGACCGTTCCTAAACGAAAACCCACAGAGGGCTTTTTAAGATTTTACCGTAGTAAATCAACGATTAGGAGAGTCGCTGGAGATCACTCCACGACTGTAGACCGGTTGAAACTGCCGCGACCACTAAGCGTAATCCACGAGGAATTACCTAAGTGACCTGCTTTCAGGGCTGCTTGATGTTGACCCTGGCAGGAATTTCCATTCAATCATTGAGAATTACATAAGTAAATTCTCTCATAAATGTTCTGGCAGATTGCTAAGATCTGCGTAGGACTCATAAGCTCACAACTGGTGTCCTTAATGTTGAACAACCAGTGTAGAAGTAATTCGTGTCCCTAAGAGATCTTATTGTGTATCTCGTGGCTCTAGACTCGATAGTGCGTTTTGATTTAGTGAGCGGAGGCTGGAGAGGACTGCCACCTTTTCAATATCATCTAACTCGGAGTGAGAGAGACGATAGGAATGTATTGAACTCCGTGACAATTGAAACAAGAATCCTTTGAGGGACCTTGAGTGGCTAAGGAGGGTTGTGCAGCGTATCACTGGGTCCATGATACTTTGTCTTCAATGCCAGCAATCAACTAAGTGATTCTGACAGCATATGTATTGACCCGGTTTCTGCCTAAGTTGTAAGGAGGGCTATTTCTTTTCACCCTTTCTCTTTACAATTCTTTTTCATTCTTCAACCCCTTCAGTGCATACCGAGACTTCATTACTAGAACCTTGTTGGGTTTGTTCCAGTACTAGCTCTATCTCAGTCGGCACTTTTCCCTTATCCACTTATCTCCTTTTTTTAATCATACCTAAGGACTTCTACACTAACTAGTGGATTGTCCCTGGGTAGATCCCTCCGGCTCTGGCGGGATCGTGGGAACTTAAGCCTAACCTAACCATCCTTATAACTCCATGCATTAATTAAAATGGTCGGTCTTTGGTGTACTTCCACGATTGCCATGCCAAATCTTTGAAAATCTCTCAAAGTGTTCATGATTCAGAAACACATTTTTGCAAACACTTGAGAGTTTTATAATTTTCAAATGCTCCCCCTCAACATGTGCTCGGTTGATTGTTTTATAAATTTGCACATGTTAGGTAGAGCTCTCACTTTTTGAATTGATCCACTTTCAGTGAACAAGACCGATTCGAGACACGCTTACATCACTAGTTAGACTAGCTTGAAATTATTACCCGGCCTGGTCAAATCCACAGAAAGTTTCTCGAAATGGTACACTCTACTCAGATTCATCTTTTTCGAGACACGCTTACATCACTGGTTAGCCCAGCTTGAAATTATTACCCGGCCAAGACGAATCCTTTCGATTGATGACAGTTCAAGTTTCGTCAATTCATTGGTTAATTCTGAGTCACGGCCACATGAGATGCCAAATCCTTTGTTTTGTAAAAACCATTTGCTCCCCCTCAATATGTGCATTGAAATATGAAAGATTTTCGCACATATGGAAAAGCTTGCGTTTATTACCAAAACATTTTGCTCCCCCTCAATATGTGCCTTGATATACAAAATGGTTTAGCACATACGGGAGAGCATACATTAACTTCCAAATCATCACATTTTATCAGAATTTCCTATTTAAATCACATTCTCTCCCCCGATCAAAAATTTCAAACCATTTGAGATTTGTGATCTCAATTGATTTAAATACATTTAGAAAAATTTTGGAGAAAATGTGGTCAGGTTTAAATGTATTCTGATTTTGGAGCATACTATGCTCCCCTTGAATTGGCGAGAGAGTGTCACTGTTGATGTTTGCACAAATGTGGCAAGGTGTCGGAAATTTGAACACATATGCTCCCCCTCAATTGATGATCCGTTTCCCATTAACATAGTTGTAGTCATTCAATTGAGCGACGGACATTTGTGAAAATTTAGTTCAATTTACCACCTTGTGTAACATCAAGACTCTCTTGAAGAATCAAACAAGATAGAGAATCTTGATGAAAAGAAGACTTCTCTTCTTATATACGAAGTGATGCACTGACACGTACATCAAGTCGGGAGAACATGGATATAAAGTAATCCATGCCCAGGTGAACATCACCCGGTTGGAGAAACAGCTGTCTTTTTGGCGACATGCTTTCCTCATTGTACAGTGCGGGTTGCAGTATGAAGTAACTGCAAGCCATTAAGACATGTTTTAACTGATTAGTATAACTTCTGCTCGAGCTTCATTTAAGAATCCGTGCCATTGTTGAATGACATTTCTAGATACGTAAATGTTATCGATAAACAGAAGACATGCCTAGGTAGAACTATTTTTGGTATTTTCTGATTTTTTGATTTTTTATGGTTTTTATAGGTTTTATATTTTTGTATTTTTCTTTTTGATTTAAGATATATACAACTATGTACAAGGATATAAGAAGACAATCCTTTACTCCTCCTTTTCTTCCTGAAGACACTTGAGGGTTTCTGGAGTCATGCTTTTCATGCCAAGGCGTGGGAGAATAAACTGAAACCTTTCTCTTGGGAGGGCCTTGGTGAATATATCAGCTAACTGAAACTCTGTCCTCACGAAGTATAGTTCCACAATTCCTTTTTCAACCTGTTCCCTGATGAAGTGATGCCTGATGTCGATGTGTTTTGACCTGGAGTGCTGAACATTGTTACAACAGAGAGCAATGGCGCTTTTGTTGTCACAATATAGGGGAATTTTGTTGTATGAGAATCCATAGTCCGAAAGCTGTGATCGCATCCAAAGGATTTGTGCACAACATGCAGACATAGCAATGTACTCAGCTTCAGTAGATGATATGGAAGTACTCATCTGCTTCTTAGAAGACCAACTAACCAACTTTTCCCCTAAAAATTGAGCTCCTCCTGAAGTACTTCGACGAGTATCTTGACATCCCGCATGATCAGCATCTGCGTATGCCGTTAACTCCATTGCAGTGTCCTTAGGATACCAGAGACCCATATGAACCGTGCCTTGAAGATATCGGAAGATCCTTTTCACTGCTTCAACATGCTTCTTGGTTGGTCTGGATTGATACCGAGCACACATGCACACAGCAAACAGAAGATCTGGTCTGCTAGCCGTGATGTACATCAAAGATCCAATCATGCTTCGATATTGTGTGATATCAACTGGAATCCCTGAAGGATCTTCATCCAGCTTCGTTCTATCAACCATGGGAGTGTCAACAGGTTCACTTGAATGGAATCCAAACTTTTTCAGGATCTCGTTGGCGTATTTGGATTGATTGATGAAGATGCCTCCGGGACTTTGAGAAACTTGTAGTCCTAAGAAGAATGACATTTGCCCCATCATGGACATTTGGAACTTGGAATTCATCTCCTTTGAAAAACTATCACATTCACCAGGATCTGTTGAAGCAAAGATGATATCATCTACGTATATCTGAACTAGCAGTAGATGGTTTCTTGATTTCCTGGTGAATAGTGTAGGATCAACGACACCCTTGGAGAATTTGTTTGCAAGGAGGAACTTGGACAATGTATCGTACCATGCCCTTGGCGCCTGTTTTAGCCCATAAAGAGCCTTCTTCAAGCGGTAAACATGAGTAGGGTGTTCAGCATCCACGAATCCTTCAGGTTGACTCACATAAACTTCTTCCTTTAAGTCACCATTCAAGAATGCCGTTTTGACATCCATCTGGTAGACTATCATATTACGACTAGCTGCATTAGCTAGGAAGATTCTTATAGCTTCAATTCTAGCAACCGGAGCAAACGATTCTTCAAAATCAATGCCCTCTTCTTGTCTAAACCCTTTAGCAACTAGCCGTGCCTTGTTCTTTAAGACATCACCATACTCGTCAAGCTTCACTTTGAAGATCCACTTTAAAGCAATGATCATTGCACGCTCCGGAGGAGGCACTAATTCCCATACTTCAAGTCGATCAAATTCATGGATTTCATCCTGCATAGCCTGGAACCAGCAATCTTTAGTCATTGCTTCTTTGGCATCTTTTGGTTCGACTTTAGACAGTACGGAATTGAAGAAGCACCATAGTGCATCAGTGGCTAGTTGATTACGTGTGGATACTGGACGAGAGGGATTGCCTATGATGTTGTCGATTGGATGATCACTGGTCCATTTCCTGAGATGGTCGTGAGGTTGATGGTTATGAACAGAAGTAGCAGTGCTGTGTTCCTCAGGTAAGGATGTGTCTGATGGATGTTCAGGAGCAAATATGTTTTCAAAAGGAACCTCTTCAACAGGAGCAAAAGGATTAACTTCCAAAGAGTTATTATCTGAAGATTCTTGCATTACTGGAGAAGTTTGAGTGTTTGATGACCAAGGCGATTGACTGGCAGCAGGAGCATTGTGACTGACTGATACTGAAGCTGCAGGTCCTTCTGAATCTTGTGGGGCTTGAACCTCATCCATAGGAATTACAGCTGATTCACTCGGGATGGATCCATTTGTTGGCTCAAAGTATTCATCAAACATGGGATCGAATAACTTCTTCAACTCCTCACATGTAGGTGGCACATAAGAATCTTCAGGCGTGGAATTCTGTACAAGTCCTGAACTAATGGGTCCAGGAGACAAAAGGTGAAGATCGGGTCCAGAACTGATTTGTCCTGAAACAGGTAGCTCACTCAGCTCATCGAACGTAACATGAATGGTTTCCATGATTTTACGGGTTCTTTTATTGTAGATTCGATACCCTTTACTGTCTGGTGCGTATCCAACGAAAATACCTATATCTGCTTTAGCTCTTAACTTTCCCAAGTCTTGACTATCGTTAGTTGGATAGCAGAGTGCGCCAAACACACGTAGAAAGGAAAGATCTGGTTTCTTGTTATGAATTAACTCGAAGGGAGTCTTCTCATGAACCGGATGAATTAGGGATCGGTTTTGAGTGTAACATGCTGTTGCAATAGCCTCTGCCCAGAGAAACATCGGGGTCTTTGAAAATATAAGCATAGTTCTTGCAGCCTCCACCAGAGTACGGTTCCTTCGTTCAACCACCCCATTCTGTTGAGGGGTGCGTGGGATACTTTTCTGATGCGTGATGCCAATACTTTCATAGAAATTACGGAGTTGTTGGTTAACAAACTCCGTACCATTATCTGTGCGGATGATTCTGACAGTTTTATCGAGCCTTACTTGCAGCTGTTTTATCAGTTTAATGATAACCTCTGGAGTTTCGTCCTTGGTTCTCAAAAACTTTACCCATGTGAACCGAGAATAGTCATCAACTATCACCAGAACGTACTTCTTTCCATTAATGGTTTGTATTCTCATTGGACCGCACAAGTCCATGTGTAGGGTATGAAGAGCTTCCATGTTGGTGTTGATGGTTTTAGGTTTGTGGGTTTGTTTCTTGCTTTTGCCCAGTTGACATGCAGAGCAGAGATGATCTTTCTCATACTTTAGTCTGGGCATCCCTCTAACAAGATCTTTACGGGAAAGATTATTAATGGTACCGAAGTTCAAATGGTTCAAACGACGATGCCACAGCCATGATTTTGTTTTAGAGGCTTTAGAGAGCAAGCATATGGGAGAGGATTTCAACATTTCTTCAATTGAGATGGTGTATAGATTGGTGCCCCGACTGCCCTTGAGGAGATCTAAACCATCCAATTCTCTAACGAAACATGTATGCTTTCTGAAAGCCACTTCCAGATCTGAATCACAAAATTGACCCACAGAAAACAGATTGTGTCCTAGTCCTTCCACATAATATACCCTTGAGATTACACTGTTACCAAACACATAATCTCCATAACCCATAATAGCACCAAAGTGGTCGTTCCCGAATCTAACTGTCCCGATAAACTTTTTCACGAAGTTCTTGAGCCGTGAGCGATCCCCAGTCATATGTTTTGAGCAGCCTGAGTCCAAATACCACAGGACGATTTGTACGACCTGCATTTGAAACCAGACAACAATGGATAACTGAAAAATGTGGATCCCCACGTACAATTGGGGTCCATTTGGTCAGCACATACATATTCAGAGGCCACAGATTTCACAGATGCTACTGTCTTTGGTGAGGAGACAGAACTAGAGGTAGGACAAGACCTAGATGGAAGGCATTGTGATTCTAAAGGCAGGATTCTACCAGTTGGTCTCCATTCCTTATTCTTCACAATTTTATGCATATTCATTTTAGGTAATGATCTCTGTTTTCCTAAATTGAATTTCCTTCCAGTGGGTCTCCATTCCTTAACTTTCACAATTTTATGCTTATTCATTTTAGGTAACGTGCACTGTTTTCCTAAATTGAATTTCCTTCCAGTGGGTCTCCATTGATAGCCAATGCTAGCAAATGTTTTTCCTGTTGCTTTCCAAACCTTTTTGCATGCTTTAGTTATCCTACCATTCTTAACATGGGATGATGCAGAAGACAACAGAAAAGACACAACACATTCATCATGATTGGCAGAAATTAAACAATTGTCGCAAGTTTTACAGATAGCATTAGAATTCGAATTAATTACAGTACTTTTGATACTAGAATCAACACGATTCATCCTACTCATTGTAAACTTATTGTTCCTAGGTTGGGCTTCTACATTCTTCAAGTGATCATTCTTAGCTGGCGCAGTCATATCCTTTCTTTCATTTCCTCTAGACCTTGACCCGCTAGCTTGGGTGTCACTTTTTACTCCTGTAGAAGCATCGAAGGTAACATTAGAATGTTTTTCTGCCACATGCCTTCCTGATAATGATGTGTTGTGTTCTGATGTTTTGGGTGGTTGGTCAAAGGCTACATGCTTGTTCACAACATTGGATGATGATGCAACAAATCTATCTCTATGGCCTCTAAACTTAGGAATTGAGCCTATGGCATATTCTAAGTTTTCCTGAATCCTTTTCGTGAGTTTGCATGCATAGACAACTGCTTGATCAAGTGGCTTATCATTCCTATCCTCTTCAACTACCTCACGAAGTGTGTCAAGGCCTTCTCTAAGATGATCTAGATATGTTTGATGGGCAAGGCTGTTATTTCTAAGCTTAAACGGAATGTCCCCAACATCAACATCATACATTTTACTATTAGTAACCTTTGGTGCATTACCATTACAAGTGGTGCATGGCATTTTACCTTTCACCCGAACCTTCAGATTCTCAATTTCATTTGTCAAAGAGGTTATTTGATCATTGTGATTGCTTCTTGTGACTTTAATAGAATCATATAACTCTTTGAAATGTTGTTTAACCTTTGAATTTTCTTCTCGATAACACTCATTTTCATAATGTAACTTATTTATGGTGTTTTGATATTGAAAATTCTGAGAGTCTGAAGACGAAGGTTTATTGGTGCCATATGCTTCACACTTGTTGGATTTCAATTGGGCAATTTGGGCCCTCAGCAGTCGAATCGTGTTCGTGTGAGCTTGAATTGTTTCATCACGTTTGCTTAATTCAAAATATGTATCAAACTCAGGAACATCCGTGGATGTCTTGACATTTGATATTTTGCATTTTTCTTCTAAGTGTTGATGTTTAAGTTGCAAGTTCAAATAATCAACTTCTAGTTTAGAAAAACGTTTAACCATGTTATCATGGTCGTCATTTTGAATTTTTTCAAGCAATTTCAAATTCTCCCCCTCAAGCTCAACAACACGATTCTGGGTGACATTTAATGCAATAGCATACTCATTAAATTGACAAGCAGACAATGCAGAATCAGTGACAGTGTAAAATACATCCTGTGCAATACATTTAGCAATCAAGTTGTCATTAGTAATGAGTATGTTTTTTCTTTCAATCTCTCGACTCTTAATTTCTATTGCATGTTCATTCACCTCATTTTCCATATCTTTAAATACTACTTTCATTTCATTTATTTCGGCTTTAAGGGCGGTTTGCAACCCTTCAAAGTGTTCTTTAAGTAGTTTAAAGAATGGCATGACCTCAGTTAAGTAACACCTTTTTGCATGTTCAAAACACCTTTCCCCCTCAGTGATGCCGGTTGGTGTGATTCTCTTCTTACATGTTTTATCAAAATCAGCAAACAGTTGCCAAAGCACATATAAGCTAATAAAGGTTTTGCATTCAGTGGGAAGAGACAAAGGCACCAAATTCCTAGGTGTATTGGGAGGATACACCGTTATGGACGCAACTTTTCGAATGAGGGGGGTGTTGGCCTTAAGTTTATCTTCCTTAAGTTTTTCACTATCTTGTTTCCAAAATATCTGTTCAGGTGTTAACTTCTTTTGAGGAGCAAACACAGTCAGACGATTTTCCTCATAATAATCATGGGGTTTGATTATTATTCGTCTGGCTATGCACTCGGGATCCCTCATTTTCTCATTCATTTTTTCTTTCGTATTATCACTTAACTCATCCTCTTCATCAGTGTAGATATGCTCAGGTTGGTCATGAATAGGCTTAATCATCACATTACCATCATATAGGGCTGGTTGAAGTACTTGCATGTCCCTAAGTATGGTTGACTTTGGTTCACCTATCATGATTTTACTATGCTTATCACTCAGCTTTCTGTGCTTATGAATCATTTGAGCAGTTTGTATGGTTTGATTTTGTGTGTACAACTTATCTTCAAGCTTATTTTTTAACGTCTTGAGTTTAGAGAAATCATTTAAAAGAGTTGTTTCTTTTTGTTTGAATTCTTGCCTAAGTGTTGTTACACACTTTTGTGCTTCCTGTTTTTGTATGACAGACTGTTCTAGCTGACTTTTCAAAGAACTTAACTCTAATTTTAATGTTTCTTCTCGCACTCTAGACTCTTTAATAAGTGTACTCATTTGACCTTCTAATTTCTGCTCACGATCATTAAGCTCAAACTTAGCACGCTGTTCATACATAGCCACTTGTTCTTTATAGATGTTAAGTCTAGTGATCAAGTTATTATCTGGGACAGGCAATTGGTTCTCATGGTACTCACATGCATTATCTACATTACTAGCATTGTCTAAGGCACATACATTACTCATAGCACACACATCATTATTGACAAAGGATTCACCATTTGGTACATCAGGCGAGTTGTTGCTATTCAAATACTGTTCATATGAGACAATATTGCTATTTTCCATATCAACATCACTTGAGTCAGAAACAACTGCCTGACGTACTTCTACGGGAATCTGATGTCCCTCGACAATATTATATGTGTCATAAATTTTTAGTACCTCAGAAATCACGGATGCATTAGAAGAACCAGCTTGACGAGATGAGGCCAGGGAAGACAAGTTAGCCATGAAGATTGTTTGAGCAGTAGGTTCATCATCCACATCAGAGTCAAATGCATCACAGTCATCTGCCTTGAAGATGTTAGGATCATTAAGTGCCAGATCCTGAACAGGTTTCTCATCCACATCTTCATCAAACGTATTTCCTCCATCTCCTGCCAAGAACAATAACTCTTCCTCATCCAATACAGCACCATTTTCTTGAGCTTGCATTAACAGCATCTTATCTTTGAAGTAATCTGAGTTCTGAGGACGTTTAGGTTGATTGCAGTTTCTAGCAATGTGTCCAAGCCCCCCACAATTATAACACTTGATCTGTTTCCCTTGCCCCTGATTGGCATTCCCTGCTCTGTTCTGCACATACCCTCGACCCATGTTTCTACCAGCTCTCCCTTGCACATTCTGGACTACAATTTTCCCGTCTTCCACCATTGCTAGATTGCGTGGGTTGGAAGAATTCCTTAACTGATTGTTGGTCTGAGGGAGTGATGCTTGAAACTGTTGAACCAGTAGAGATACTTGATTGGTGAGGTTGTCAATCATTTTGTCGGTCTGAGAGTAGCCTGAGTCAAGTTGTGAACTCATAGCAGGTACTTGTGAGTGAAGTTGGTGATAGCTTGGATAGGATGATGATTGGATTGTTGGTTGTACATTTGTCATGAAAGCCAGTGGGTCATTCGTAGTTGAAGGATTCAACTTTTCTCTCAGCACCCGATCATAGGCAGCATGCTTCTCATGTTGTTGCAGGTAAGCATACAGCTGTTCATAGTTAGTCTCCCTTAAACCTTTGTTGAGTTTGACAGCAGTAACAAATCTGTCCCATTCCGGAGTCATGTTGTTCACAAACTTTGAGTTAAGTTGGATGTTGGGCATAGTCATTCTGATCATCCTCATATCATTCACCAACTTATGAAATCTCACATAGTAATCTGTGACATTTTCTCCTGGGTTCATTTTGAAATGCTCGAACTCATCATACAGCTGTGACTCACGATCTTCCTTTGTGAGTTCTGACCCTGCCAACAACATTTTAACGTTGTCCCACACAGCCTTGGCTTCAGTGTTAAAATTGATGAGCTTGTATACATCCTTTGGAAGACCTTGAATAACTATGTTGGAGGCTCTAATATCGGCATCATACCTCTTCTTTTCTTCTTCATTAAGATCATTGTAGTTTCTAGGTCTGTCGATGCCCCAAGTTACAGTACCATCTTCACCAGTTGTAACAACGTCTCTGGTGGTACCCATCTGATAAGGTCCTTCGTCAATTGACTTAAGAATGTTAACACCATTATCTTTTCCCAAGCAGTAAAGTCTAATTCGTTGTGCCCAAGACTCATAATCCGTCCTATCTAGCATAGGTGGACGAGTGTCAGATCCTGCTGCCTGAATATCATCTGATGATGTACTTGATGTAGTAGCCATAGTAACTACGGGATTTTACTGATCTTGTGATTTAACCGAGAAATCGAATCTTTCGCGGGAATTTCTAAAATCACCAAGACACAAACCGCCTAGACAAACCGCGTATATGCCTAAGAGACAAACCGAGTTCACACAGGAGACACAAACCGCGTGTGCGCCAAAGAGACAAACCGAGTTCACACCAAAGACACAAACCGCGTATTCACCAAATAGACAAACCGCGTTCACACAAGATACACAAACCGCGTGTGCGTCAAAGAGACAAACCGAGTTCACACCGGATATACAAACCGCGTAGGTGCCAAGAGACAAACCGAGTTCACACCAAAGATACAAACCGCGTATTCGTCAAATAGACAAACCGAGTTCACACCAAAGACACAAACCGCGTATTCACCAAATAGACAAACCGCGTTCACACAAGATACACAAACCGCGTGTGCGTCAAAGAGACAAACCGAGTTCACACCGGATATACAAACCGCGTAGGTGCCAAGAGACAAACCGAGTTCACAGTGGAGATACAAACCGAGTTCACACTAGATACACAAACCGCGTACGCACCGTAGAGACAAACCGCGTTGGCTCAAATTTCCAAACCTGTCACTATCAATGCCGTTTGTCCTTTAGCCCAAACAAGTATAAAGACAAACCGAGTTCACGATGCTACACAAACCGCATTCAAGAATCGTCCAAGCAACACAAACCGCATCCAAGAACTTTTGAAAGAAAAGTACTCGAATCACCCACAAACACCACACGAGCCTTAAATCTGTGAATCCAAACACTAACTACCACTCTAATACTAATCTTAATCTAGAAAGTACAAAGAAAAACAACTTCTAATCACTAAACAAAGTACAAATTGAGATTTATACTACTTAATAAAACCGAACTAAAACTTAAAAAAAACTACAAATCTAACTAAATCTAACCAAGAAACACCTAAAGAACTACACAAATTCAATATAAAACAGCCTCTAATCACAAAACAAAAACACAAAATGAAGTTTAAGCTACAAAACAAACCGAATCCAAGAGAAACTTAAAACCACAATTCGAACCAACAAAAAACCTCAAGAACTACACCAATTCGTGAATACCAACTCTCATGGACCTAACCATGGCTCTTGATACCAATTGTAGGGTATTCACAATACATGAATCACTTGTATGAGGATAGTTTGGATCGAATGGAAGAAGGTTTCTAGAGAGAAGTGGGAGCCTTTTTAGTGAGAGAAACACAAGTAATATTAGATTAAGTGAAAAGGTCCAACCCTTCCCATGTGTGGGAAGGGATATATATACTACTACATATTATGTCCCTAGTGGACTGTGGAGCGAGCTGACACTGGGGAAAGCCCCGACCCACTCCACAAATATAGATATGACTAATACTAATAATACTAAGCTACTGATAATATTACAGATATTCCTACGAGCTATGATGATCTAATAAGTACTCGGGGTGACCGAGTCTTCTGCTGAATATTCATATTCCTAACACGTAGTTTATGGTACAAGAATGAGTTAAGTATTAAAAAAAAAAAAAAAAAAAAAAAAAAAAAAGTGAAAAAGTGATGAGAAATGAAGAAAAAAATGTTTATGAATAAATGTGAGAAACTTGCTTCTTCTTAAATTTAAATCGAAAGTTGAACTAGTATTCGTCAATATTGTCTAAAAGTTGGACGGTGATTTAGAAATTGTTGACTTCAAAGATCCCGTGAGCTCCGATACTATTCTCGAGGGTGTAAAAACCTAGCCTCCTAAGTTTACTAAGGATAAGCTGAGAAGAAAGTCGCTACATGGAGTGATCTCACCTTTGAATCTCTAATTTCTAAATCATTGTCGGTTTTTAACCCTAATAAATGTCGATTTTTACGGTCAAAACTTTGAAAACAAGCACACACACTTAACTTATGAATAATTGTGGGAGTGAAAAGTTAAGTCTCGGCTTACATAGGTTGCTAATATAAGTAGTGTTAGCATTTTACAAAAAGCGTTTGCACAAGGGTTTTAGACTTAGTTGGGGAGTATAAAAAGAGGATGACGATTACAATTCCCCGGAGTCACCCATTTTGTGTGATTCCCGTTCCATGATGCCATTTTTGAAAATCAAGCATGTCATTTACGTTTTATCTCATTTTAATTTACTTGCATTTTATAATAAAGTCAAAACGGGGTGTGATATATTTTTGGTAACCTCGATATGATCCTTTCATTACTTTATATGATCGGATTGCTAGGGACTAGCAATTGCTTAGTGTGGGGGATTGATGAGTGGCCATTTACTCATCATTTTATACCCGAAAAACCCCACAAAAATGACCAAAAACACCCAAATAGACCCCATATTGTTACATATATCCTTGGTTTGTGTTTTATGTGTTGCAGGTACAAAAGGATTGAAAACGAGGCAAATATGGACAAAACCGAGCGTGATATGGAAAAGAGCCGAAAACCGAAGCCGGAAAAGACATTATTTATTTGGATTTAATTCGAGCTCGGAAAATCCCATGTGGCCCTTGGATTATTTTCATTTGGAAAACTTGGCCCTTTGGAAAATTTTGAAAAAAGGGCAAGATTAGTCCCCACAATTACAGCATTTACACATTTGGTCCTTGGTTTAATTCAATTTTATCCTAACCTAAATTCCTAAAACCGGATCCAAAGAAATAGACTAAATCCAAACCAACTACCTAATCCTAACCCATTAACCCTTTTAGCCCACCAAAAGCCCACACCTATTAAACTAAAACTAATACCGGGTCAAAAGTCAGTCAAACCCCCAAAGGGATAGTCAAAATCCCTAAATCCCAGTCAAACCCAGATAATCATCTGTTCATCATCTCCTTTAATCCTATTTCCCGCCATTAGCCCTAGCTAACCACCATCCGGTCACTTTCCACCCCTCACTACCAGCCAAACAATCACATGGGTTTCCCTTTGGTCCCCCCCCCTCCACCTCATCAATCCAAGGACAAAAGTGTTGATCAACGGCTCAAGATTAATGTTGTGGTGAGCAAGAAATGATCAATGGCCAAGAATTAAAGCTAAAGAAAGCACAAGAGACTGAGGAGCATGAAACCCTAATTTACTTTTATTATAAATAGGATAGTAGCAGCAGTTGTAATTTTTTTTCCTAGGTTTTATTTAGCTTTAATTTAGGTATTTTCTTTTTCAGCTTATTGTAATTTTTAGTTTTCAACAATGTAATTTTATTTCAGTTAATTTTAATTTAAGTTTTCTTGTTTAATTTTTAGTCAACATAAGTCAGCTCTAGCTTGTTGGCTTATTCAGTACTGTGCTTCCAGTTGTTATTGCTTCCTTAATCTCTTTATGTCTTGTTATCCTTTTGTTATTAGATAATTCAGCATTAATTTGGTTTGCTTAGTTCAAAAATAGAAACTGCTAGTATGGACTGTTTAGGTTCAGTGGGTTATATGGGTCAAATTTGGCAAACTACTGTTCATGTGCCACATTTCCAACTTCAATCTTGCTTAAATGAGCCAATATAAGCTACTTTTGAAGAATTCTTAGCCGTTTAGATGATTTTAAAGGAATTGGGTGGACTGTGATCATATAAGCTTTTAGAGCCTTAAGCTATTTTAGCACCAGCTTGTATTATATTTTGTCTCTTTTTTTTAGCACATTAAGTCAATTATTGATAGTAGTAAAGTTTCCTTTGTTCATTTTAGTCCAATAGTGTAGCAGCAGACTGCTGTCATTCTTGGTTTTTGCCCCTTATCAGCCCTTTTTTAGATAAGCTATAATAGGTCTTAGATTCCCATTTTTCTTCTACTAGTAGCTTTGTGGTTGGTATTAATCTGTTTAAGCTTGCTTTTGATTTATGGGCTTATTAAGTTAGCTTAATTTGGCCTAGATCAGCAGCCCATTAACCTTATTTCTGCCCTGTGCAAATGACCTCAGCAGACCCTTGTTCCCTTTAGCTTATCTTTTTGCTTGATGATTGCTTGTTACTTTGTTTAAGTGCTTATATATGTTCATTTATTGCTCAGCTTAGTTTATTTTTATCAGCTTTTTTTTAGTTCATTTGAGCTTATTTGATTCATAAAGCCAAAAAAAAAAAAAAAAAAAAAAAAAAAAAAATGTTTCAAAAAAAAAAAGGTGACACATGTGATTCGAACCTGGGTCACCCAGTTCACAAACCAACAGCCTAACCATCTGCCCTAGCCCTTTTGTTATTAAACCTTTGCAATCATTTTTATTTAACCATTGTTCTATTTTAAACTCATTAAGCTGTTTAGCTTGTGAACAGCTTATTCCAATGAGCTGTTTTATTTTTATTATTTTTCCTAGTTTCTTTTTACCTTAAAGTATTTAATCAAAAATTTTCAGATTTTTCTTTTGTCGTTTAGTATTTTTAATTATTTATTTTCTTTTAATTCGTTTTTAATTCATAATTGATTATTAAAAAGTCAAAAAAAATATAATTCCTTTTTTCAAAATTTTCTTTTATCAGTTAGGACGTAGGAAAATTATTTTGATATCCGTAGGGTTAGTTTTTAATAGATTTGACATTTTTACTCGTTCGTAGTTTCCGGTTTTCGTTATTTAATTTTTGTTTTTAGTAGATTGTAGTAACCCGACAAACCCTCGTCATTTCAAGCACTTTAATTACGAACCTCAAACGATATTCTCAATTTCACGCCTCGCAGGGAGAACGACCCGGGTATACGCTTATCCGGTTTATTACAATTGGTTGTTTTTGCGTTAATGGTTTCAAGTTGACTTTTCTTCGTGAGAAGTTTGACTTGTGATTACTTTGACCAATATGTCATTCGAGTTTTTCTACCTTTCTTCTCCTATAAGGTAGATTGTCCTTTCAGTCACTCATTCAGGAGTGAGGAAGAAATTTTTGAACCCGACATCTCTCCTTCTTTTGAGCTGGGTGTATCTCATCGGAGTGGAACTTTCAAGAACTTCAATGTTTATCCAAACATCTCGAATGAAAGTCCGATGGAGATTCTCTCTTCCACCTGCTCCCCCAAGAACAAATGAATTCGGGGTCGAGTCAAGCTCATGTGACTCGGTTACCAAAAACAAGCGCTTCGTGGGTGGCAACCCATGCTTATCATTCTATCTTCTTTCTTATTTCTAACACTAAGTGTGGGGGAGTTCCTCTACTTGTTGCTTTGTGGTTGTGTGTTTGCCTTTGTTTTCAGGATTCCCGTAGATTGTGATGATTGACGCGCCTGTTTTCAATCCAGCTGCCCAATATCCTATCTTTGTGTTTATGATTATCCAGGGATATCTTATTAATCCTTTTTGTGAAATCAAGATTTCTTTTCCACACTTAGATAGTAGTCCACCACAAAGTCATCAAAGTAACTTTCCCGTAACTTGGAATGATTGTCCACCACAAAGTTACCTACCATGGGAAATGTGTCCTCCATTCTCACATCCTAAACTAACGCAAAAAATGCGTAGGATGTTTAACTCTAACAACTTTGGACCCATGAGATATTGGGGACCAGATGTTTGAACATTTGTTTTGCTAGGAAAACATGAGTGTAAATAAACTTTGGAGTATAACAAAAGGAGTATGATGCGTTATCAAGCATATCCGGTGACGCAATAGTCAAGTCGTGTCTTTCATGCTTAACATTCAACAAAGGTACCCTAGTCTTATAGTTTTAAGAGCAAACACCTCAGGAACATGTACGCTTTCTTAAAACACCCTTTGTTAGTAGTAATGTTTGGCATGAGATAGTGTAGTTAGAATCTAACATGGTAGGCACTATAACACAGAAACTCTATTCACATCTCATCATGCCAAATTCAACTTGTCCAGAAATGTTCGATGATCGCTTGAAGATCATGCGTGACAAGCTTGAATTAAGCATTGATGAGTGAATCAAGTTCCCTTCCTTGCATATACGTAATCTTGCCTAAATGAAGTATCCCTGTAAACTTATGTATACTATATGTATGAGATACATAGTTTAAGTAATAGTCTTTATTGACAATAACGCCCATATCCGTAAATGCGAAACTCACAAGAGACGAAGAAGGTGAGTGCGCGGATATAACTAGGTTAGGGGCATAATAGGTAAAGTAGTTTACCTAACGGAAAGTAGGTCCATTATCATGAATGGTGTTGGCTTTGTGCCCACTTGTAAGAAGTATCCCAAAACTTCTTACATCAAAGTGTTTAATGTATCATACCATACATTAAAGATACTATACACTTGAGATTATGATATCTTGAGGAGACTGATGTAGAAAATGTTTCTATACCAACTCTGATAATGAGAGAGTTAATGTGGGTTGAAACATAATGAGTAATGTTTGTACCTTCATAGGTTTATTAACAAACATCTTGGTTCCCCAAGAAACAAACTACTCTTATTGTCACCACGACCGAAACCGAGTACGCAATCGCCGGAAAGGCATGACAACAAACACTATAGATGAAAAAACTCCCTGTGAAGAGTAGCAGTCAAGATGCCATTAGACTTGTCCGGGAACCCTATAGTTTGCTCATGAACGAAGCTCGTCGAAGTACGTCACCTCCCTGCAGAAAAACATCTCCTCCGTCATGATAACGTCGAAAGAGAAATCTTTTCTTTGAAAACTATTTCTTCTCACCTTAACCTTTACATTCTCGTCAAATGACCTCTTAATACTCCATTGGAATTATTAATGTCATCTCTCACGTTCCATCATATGACTTTTCAAGTCATTCCTCATATCCCGCTCATGACTATTTCAATATTTCTATGGAAATATTAAAGTCATCCCTCGCGTCATACCTTATAACCTTTTATCCCCTCTTATGACTATTTGAATATTTCTCTGGAAATATTGAAGTCATCTCACACATCCATCCTATTCTCGACTCATGACTCTTGAATATTTCATTGGAAATTTCAAGTCATTCCCTAAGCCTCATCCCATGACTTCGTAATATTTCACTGGAAATATTAACGTCATTCCTCGTATCTCGTCATATGACTTTTCAAGTCATCTCTGTCATCCCGCTCATGACTATTTGAATATTCCTTCGGAAATATTAAAGTCATCCGTTACGTCATACCTCATAACCTTTCATCCTTTCTATGACCTCTCGAAAGTTTCGCGGGAAACATTGAAGTCATTCTCTACAAATCGCTCATGACTTTTTAAGTCATATCTTTCACTCGTCACATGACTCATGAATATTTCACGGGAAATATCTAGTCATTCCTTGTGTCGCGTACTCCGACTAATTAAATATTTCATGGGAAATATTATAGTCATCCTCCTAAACACATCTCATAACTTCTATTTATTTCACGGAAATACTAGAAGTAAATCCTCATCCAATGACATCTTAGTCAATTTCCTCGGAAACACTAAGGTCATTTCCGGTCATCCCATTTAATCATCTTTCAGTCAAAAAGTTTATTAGGTATAAACTTTTTCCTCGTGTCAAAAAGTCTTACTAAATAAGTAAGATTAATCAGCCAAAAGTCAAAACAGAAGAAAAACTGGACCATTAGACATACGGCTCCACTTAAGAGCCACGGCTCCACTAATGTTTAGTGGAACCATGGAGCCGTGCATTTGAAAAACGCGCCCAGTTACTCTTTTCTTCTGCACAAATTTTCCAAACACACAAAACCACTTCCACTTGCTGTCAAAATCGAACCATAACACCATAATTCAACTAAACTCTTACAAATCAAGATTGAGGCATTGGAATCAACAAATCCTAATCACAACATCACTCATTGTAAGTAAATCACTCTTAATTTCATTTAATTTGAGTCTAGGGTTTGTTCTTGAGTATAAATCCGAATTGGGGGATTTTCAAAATTAGTTAAACCCTTGTGAAATTAAGACTAGGATTAGACAATGTAGTATTCACATGATTCCCTAAACCTAGGATTTCCAAAAACCCATTTATGTTGCAAAACCTAATCTGAAATTAATCACTAAATTCGGATTATGATTGATTATTTGTTATGGAATCATGTTTAGGATGATTTAAATTGGATTAGGAACGTTCTGCATTAAAGCTTTTCAATCTTAAAGCTTGTTGACACCATGTTGAGGCATTTGCCAAACACCCCAATTCGATCATTTTTCTAAAAACTTCACAAGTCTAGGATCATGAAACCTTTTTCATACATTGTTGATGCAAATTAAAAACGTTTTTGCATGCATACATGAACTCTCAAATATGGCTCGAAGTACATAATTGATATGTATTGTTCGACATATTTGATTGAGCAAAAGTGAAGTTAGGAGCGTTTGGGTAATCTCTTTAGGATAATTTTAGAGTCGAGATTGCCGCACCTCCACATTGTTTGCATTTAGGCACACACACTAGAAGTGTAATCATTAAAATGCAACGAACTAACATATACAAAAATATTTTTTTTGTAGAAAAACAATGCCTCGAAATGATTATCAAGATACCAAACCATACATTCTTAGTACTCTTGAAAATCTAAACATTCCTAATGAGCAAAGAGCTTATTTCGCAAAAGTCCAAAATCGATACATACACGAAGGGTGTGTAGTCGATGCACTCTATGTCACGACAGACAACATCCGTGCCTGTTTTCCTTCTATCGAGTTCGATTGTTTATACAAAATAAACGATCAAGTCTGTCCTCGTTTTGTTCTCGAGTTTTATAGTCGAGTCCGTACCTTCACTGATGATGATGGTAATGTTTTTCTTAATTTTTGGATTCAAAACCAAAATATCATCCTGTCTGTCTCCGAGATTGGACAAATTCTCGGTGTTCCTGCATATGGTCAGTGTGCATACACTGAAGACAATACTCTTGAGTCTCTCTTCTATAATCTTGAGGATGTAGGTGCCTATCGCACTAAAATTCCAGACCTCGAGTCCATCAAACAAGTCATCCAAACACCTCGAGTCGTCCACACGTATCAAAAGCGTGATGGTTCAATTGTCCACCTTGACCCAAACCGTATCTACCTCAAAGAGCTCCTTCCCGACCTTAGAAGTTGGGAACTCCTTCTTCGTGAGAACGTGTTGAGCCTTGCGGGCAACCGTGATCACGTCTCTGCGAGTCTCGCCCATATGCTCTATTGTCTTAGTATCGAGGAACCATATAACCTCGCATACTATATGGTCAAAAGGATGGCCAATATTCACAGTCGTTCGGATAAGCTCATGCCATATGGTATGCTGCTTACTCGTCTTTTCCATTGGGTCATGGAACATTTTCCTAATCTCCAAAGTGTCGACTATGTCCTAGTCAATTATGTTATGAAACCTCTTGGTGGACCACGACATCGCACAAAGCAACGTAAGGACAAAGGGTCCAAGCGTGGTCGTAAATCCACTTCCGACATTCCTCTCTCATCCTCTTCCTTCGGTCATGAATCATCATCTCAACCTATGCATGCAGATGATGATGAGGTGAACGAAGAAGGAACGTCTTGTACACGTTCTCCTTCTCCCGACGTCTACTTTGACAACCTTGACACCTCATCATTTCGACGTACAACCTTCCCCGAAAACGGGATGGTCAACCTAACCCAAGTGATGAGAGAACAGACTACAATGTACAATAGACAAGTGGAGATGCATGAGCAAACTGTCGGGGATTTCAAGTATATTGGGAAGACCCTAAAAGGGATCGGGAGCAAGCTGAAGAAGTTGGGGAAGAAACAAGACTAGTTAGGATTAGCTTAAGTAGTACTATTAACTTAAGTATTATTAAGCTATTATAAATAAAGACACGGCATTAACTTGCTTGGAATGTTCCCTTCTTAACATTTTAACACTTCAACATGGTTAATTTTCTTGTTAATTAATCCTCATGTTGTTTTATCTTGTCTAAACCATGCATGTTAGCTTATTTTATTACATGCACTAGATGTTAAAAATGCTTGTATTCATGCATGCTTAATAGTTGCCTAAATACATAGATGATCACATGATCATGTTAGTTGCTAGTTGAAACTAGCTTTAGGAATTCTATGTGTTTAGTAATTTGAGGCTTTGAGATTTGCAGCCAATGGATTCCCCAGAAATTTCCCCATTTAGGCTACCTAAATCCTACAGACCTGGAAAGAAGGTCAAAAGAGCCCACGGCTCCATTAAATAGGCCACGGCTCCACTAAATTTAGTGGTGCCGTAGCACCTTTAATGGTGTCGTGCCTCTGGAAGATGAAAACTGCTATTCTCTTCCACTTTTTGACTATCTTTTCCAGAAAATCTGCAACCAAAACCTGACTCCCATGCACCCAAATCCTCAAATCCAACATTTCAAACTTGCATGCTTATGTTTTGGCTATTTAAGCTAACATTATGCATTGCCATTCTTACACCCATCCTTACACCTTCACATTCACCATACCATCATCATGGGATCAAGAGTATTCAAGAAACCTAGATTTCAACATCAAACCAACCAACCAAACCTCTCTAGTTGATCAATGGATCAAGAATTTCAACACACCCAAATCATCAACTAAACCTATCACCAATGACATTCCCCTCATTGATCTCACCTTGGATGATGAAGATGAAACCCATACACCCATAACCTCTACCAAATCATCATCTTCTTTCACTACACCCGAAGCTCCATCCAAGGCAACCTCTATTCAACCTACATCCTCATCCTCCACAACAAGAATCAACACACACTCATCTCCACCTAGTCCCATTCACCCTTTAACCTTAACACTCAACTCATCACCATCAACTTCCCTTGAATTGGGAACTCACACAACACCCTCATCACTTTCAACATCACCACAACCTCTAACTCTCACCCTCACCCTTTCACCAAACACTCCCTTTGAATTTGGGAGCAACATATCATCACCTTCACTATCACCATCACCCCAACCCTTAATGGGTTATCCAATCATGTATCCCCTTCACTCACACACCTTGAGTTGCCCTTGTTGAAACTACAACCTTGAACTCATCATGAACCTTAGAGATGAGCTTAGCTTTAGGTTTTCATACCTAGAACACCTCCTCACACCACCCATAGGACCCATCATCCTTCCACCACCTCCACCACACAATAGCCCAAACTAAACATGGTTATGTTTAGTCCCTCCAATAAATGATTAGGAACCTTTTGAAGTTGGAAGCAAATCTAGAAGCCTCATGTTACTTTAGATGTTTATGTGTCTTCTTGTTAGTTTAATTTGCTTCCCTATTGTAGTCATACTTATGTATGACATTTATTTCATATTTATGTAATGGGCTTTTCATTTTGGCTACTTAGCCATAATCCTTTTATTGTGATTGGATATTTGTCTAATGTGCTACTTGTTAGATATTGTTTATTTTCCGTCTAACCTTGTTTTGTAGCACGAACCATTGCTCGATTCCTTTGTGTTCTCCAAATGAGGGGGAGTACACATCAAGGGGGAGCCTTAACCACCTTTTTGATTTGACAAAAAGGGGGAGAAATGGGAGTAAACTCATTAAAAACTTGTTAAAACTAATTTTAACCTAAAATGAGTTTATATTTTGTCATCATCAAAAAGGGGGAGATTGTTGATGCAAATAATGTTCTAAAAACGTTATTTATATCTTTCGATTACTTCACGTTTTGAGGATGACAAAATGTGAACTCACGTTACGTTAAAATTAACGTTAACAAGCTTTTAATCGGAAGATCCCGTTTCTACGCAAATCACTCTTGAACAAAGTTATAACTTGAACTAGTGAACAAAGAAGTGAATTCATGTTTTGAAAATTCACATTTTAAATGGGACAAAACATTTTTTCAAAAATACACATGACAAATTATTTTTGAAATATTAAGAAATGTTTTAATGGAAAAATAAGTTGGAAAATCACAACAGCTATTTTCCCCCCCCAAAATCAGCTCCAACCTTCCCCAAATAAGTTTTCACCAGAAAAGACAAAATTTGGAGCGTCCTAGTCTACCACGGCTCCACGGTACCGTTAAATTTAACAGAGCCGTGGGTCATTTAATGGAGCCGTCCGTACCATTTTGAATTGTAATGTTCAGATTTTCTTTGCCTATAAATACCCACCTCTTTCACAGTTTTAGGCACCCTTCACACATAAAAAAATCCCTTAGTAAAATCCTCTCACACCTTTCACTTCTTAGGGTCATTTAGATTAGTTTTTTCTTTGTTTCAAGAGTGATCCAATCATCCTTCAAGTGATCCTCTTCATACCTCTTCACTAGCAAGAGAAGAACACAAGTATCCAAGTTGATACAAGGTGTTGTCATCCCTCTTCATTAGCAAGAGAAGAACTCAAGTAATCAAGAAGATACTAGAGTTATAGTTGATAGGTTTTTGTAACTCTTGTTACAACCTTGTTGTGTCTTAGCATACATCAAGTTTATTTTCTTTTTGTGAGTGAGAGTGAAGATCAAGTGTGATCTATAGAGATAGTGAACATCTCTTGAAGCCATTGGGCTTGTGTGATTGATCAAGAAGATCAAGGGTCATTAGGTTAGTGTTAGTCGAGTAGAGTGAAGTGAGTGTTGATCATTGTGATCGTGTTGAGATCTTGGTGATCTCTTGAAGCCACTGGGCTTGAGTGTTTGGTCACGTGGACCTTGGTAGATTGGTGCTAGCTAAGATTAGCACTCGACATCTAGCTTAGTGTCGGTAATAGGATAAGCGACGTGTACGGTTTTCTCCGCCTGAAGGGAGGTTGTTGATATAGTGTTTGAAACTCTCGAGTGTGGTACTCGGGGAGTGGAGTAGGGCGAAGAAGAGCTTCGTAGCCGAACCACTATAAATCCTCTGTCTCGGTTTGATCTTTCCAACTCTACTCTTTACTTTTATTTGTTATTATTACGTAGCTTAGTTTGTAGTTCATATTGGTGTTGTTTGGTTATACATAGAGTTCGAATCAAAGTTTCCAATAGCATACTTTTAAAACAAGATTTTTAAAAGAAGTTTTTAAACCGGTAAACTATTCAACCCCCCTTCTAGTTTCCCACAGTTTTTGTTATTGTTTAAATGTTAATTTTGATACAACATGAAGTTTCTCCAAAAGTTATAAGATTTATCTTATTACTTATTTTTATGTGTTCATTCCGTTCGTTCATTAAATAGATCATTCGTTCGTTCGTTATCTGAGACTACGTATTTCAATTCTTATTACCAATAATACTAATAATAATAATAATAAATAATAATAATAATAATAATAATAATAATAATAATAATAATAATAATAATAATAATAATAATAATAATAATAATATTAATTATTAATTAAACATTTTCACATCTTCCCTAAAGTTCTATATGTTGTCAACTTTTACCCTTTAACTTTCATATATTGACAAGTTTTACCCCTCAACTTTCACAAAATTATAATTTTTACCCCTCAACTTTGGTTAAATGATAACTTTTACCCTTATAGTTTCAAAAATGACACTTTCTACCCCTAGGGTTTAGGTCGACTGCATATCAAGTCCTTCTTATAAATCTAGTTAGAGTTTTGACATAAAATACCCTTGAGACTCCCGTCTCATTACACACGACGTCCTTATTTCTTAAAAACGCTTTATATCTTACGATTTATGGCAAAACCTTTTACGACTCTTTTGTAAACTTGTTTATTAGTTTATAAACTCAATTTCTACAAAAAAAAACTAGCTCGTGATTCGAGCTCACGAGTTCACAATTAATTTTTAAAAGGGTGCGTTTGGTTCGAACTGTGGACAGAAAACACCTGACAAAGAAAGGCCGTATCTCATTCAATTCTTAACCAATTGACTTCATTCTTTTTCCTATAGTTAGATAACTAAGTGGTCTATGTTTGTACAAAAATCTAGAATTTTTAGACTCCGTTTAATGGTCGAAATTGACCTTGCTAACTCAAGGTCTGCTGCTGTCTCGACAACTTTTAAATATTCAAAAATGATTTCATTTTTAATTTTAAAGCTTTTAAACTAGGGATCTTTGATTATAATTAGTATCTTTAACATGTTGAGAAAGTTTCTAGTTAATCCTAGGTACATTGGTCTTACGAAACAAATTAAAAGGATGTTTGTTTGTGTTGCTCGACAAAAACCAAAAAGAAAGAAAAGATAAGAATATTATAATTTTGGGTTATAACCAGTATTAGTGATTATTTATAAATGTTATTATGAGTAATTTAAGTATAGAAAATGAATTGAAAAGAGATTGGAACATACATAGCTATTTTAGATCGAATAGGGCAAAGTGTAAGTGTAGGGTTTGGAAATAGGTTCACAAGAACTTCCACCTTTCTTCTTTTGGCTTCGTAAAGTACTCTTGATCTTATATGGAGGTTGTGGAATCAGAAGTATGGATGTATGTGGCTGTATAGGGTATGTCGAGTGAGTTGTGGGACAAAAGGTGAAGTAAGGGTCGAGTATTTATAGAAGGGAAGTGCTAGGGTTTCTATTGGAGTGAGTGAGTAAAAATTTGGTGAACTGTGGGGTTAATTAGGGCGCCACATGGGTAGGAGGAGGGAAAGGAAGTGTGGAAGGTTATGGTCCTTACAAGTAGCCTATTTCTAGAAGGAGGGAGGTGTGGCAACTTAGGGATCTTCCATTTGGTGTCTTATGGTTTAAGAAAAATGAGCTCTTGGTTTGTGTTATGTAGGATTCGAACTAGACTAGAGGTTTTGTGTAGATTTGGTTCGAATGGTGCTTGAATAAGTTGTACACCATGCTTAAGGGTATGGTACTTTAGGGTTTAAGGTTTGGTTAGGGTTTCTAGGGTTTAGGGATTTTTAGAAATGGATTTTTAGGGTTTAAGGAAATAAAAACATATGTATCGATTTGTATATTTGTAAAGGAAAAATGATTTTGTGCATTGGGTAGTTGTACTCTACGCTTAGGGAGGTTGTACTATGGTTTGTAAAATAAGAAAAATATAATTTTAATATTTCCTTAGTTTATATAATTTTTATAGAATTTTTATTAAGGTTTCAAGATAAATAAATGGATTTTTATGTTTTTTTGCATTAGAGGGTTGTACAATTTATTAATATATCTAATAAATTTATTTTATAAGTTTTTGCATAAAATTATTACATACTATGCCTTCAAAGTAATTTGTTTTTAGAGTTTTTATAGTGTTTTTATTAATATTTGATTTCTATGCATTAATGAGTTGTACCTAGGTTTAAGGGACATGTACATATATTTAATATGTTTAAGAAATCTATTTTTAAAGCTATTATAGGAGATAATTGGACAAAGGGTTTTAAAATGAGTACACTGAGGTTTATAATGATATTAATATTAATACTATGATCTTATGCTTTAATAAATTGTATATTATATTGTAAAACTTGTACACTTTTATTCTGTAAAAATCTTATATAAATAAATTAGGGTTTGTGAATTTTATTACATCAAATAATAATTTTGTGAAATTAGGGTTTGATCGGGAGTTTTTGTGGTATTAGGGTTTCTGTGCTTTAGTGACTTGTACATTAATTAAATAAATTATATTTTGATATTTCTAGGGTTTTGTTATCTTCATATGGTATTATGGTAGTTTAGGGTTTTATAAAATTCTTATTAAATAGAAACACTTAGTTTTAAACGTACGTTAACGAAATAACGTAAAGTGATAAATGAGACTTTGTAAAGTTTTAGGTCAAAGGTGTTTTAGATTGTTAAATACCAATTTCGTTGCGAGCACGTTTATCGAGGATTTGATCTACGTCACATAAGATAATAGTTATAATCAACTAATAAATAAATAAAAAATTCTATGTGGAAAAAGGATAAGTGTAGTTTATTATAAAGTCGTATTTTTACCAGTGGTTACAGTCTCCCCCCGTTGAAGGAATCTCGTCCCGAGATTCAGTCTATGTTGGTCTAGGAATTTGTGTGCATATTTTCCGTACCTATTTTTCTCATCTAAGGTTTCTTAGTAAATTTTTAATGAGAGATTTAACACATGATCTGAATAGAATCTAAGATTCTGTCTCATTCAGTCAGTGTGGATGATAGTATCACGATTTAAGGAAAAATGTGAGTTTGATATGCTTAAAATGCTTGAAGTTCAAAAATAATGTTATATATAATATTATCTTGTTTCTATGTCTTTTAAATCCAATAATATCGTTCCGCTATTAATCCTTGGTTACATTTCTTAGTCTAGGGATTTCCATTTGGTACTTAAGGGATTGTAATTCCATTGATTTTATCAATAAATTTGAATGTTTGTCACCTAATAAATCCAAGGCTATGTACAGTACTGTGCAACGGTCAGGAATAGTGATTTTTAACGCATATGAACAGTAAAATAACGGTCGTATAACGGCTAGTTTTCTTCTTTAAATACCCCATTTTTAATCCTCATTCTTTCACCACTAAATTCTCTCATAAAAACTTCAAAATGCCGCACTTTATTACATACCTAGCAAGTGTTTACGTTGTTGCGGTTGCTTCCTACATGGTGTATAATCTGAAAGAAGACCTCGAAGCCTTGGGCATGATCCTAATGTTCGTCGTACCACTTACTATAGTGGCCTTTATCGCGGATCAGACATGGGGAAATATGTCTTGTGCTAGGGTTGTCAGTATGGGTCCTTGGTGGGTTTCCTAGGTAATCCTTAGTGAAATAAAACTTATGTAACCCTTGTAATATTAGTGCTTCCGTTGCTAACTATGTCACTATGTATTATCTTCCGAGGTTCTTAATAAAATTTGTGTTATATGTCCTTGTGAATTCTTAGAGTTTTCTATCCATAATTCTTGTCGAATTCCTATCTTAGAGATAATGGGTAATAGATGTATAATTTTATTGTATCAAAAGTGATAGTTTCATAAACAATTTATTTCGTTTCAATATTTTGCTTTTGAATGAAAATTGTTATTATAAAATCCGAAAAGATAACTGTTCCAATTATGACATGATTCTTCCTAGTTTAGACATAGTTGGCCAGACTATGCGTAACTGAGGATCGAATGATGTGATATTTAGTCTAGTTACTGTGGTATTCTTATATGTTTTAAATTTATTTAGATTGTATTCAACGTGTTGTTTATATATAATAACAACGTCATTATGTTTTAAAAGAGTAAGAAAATTCTAATCCATATGATGGTGCTAAGTCAAGAATTTCTAGAGTAATAATAGGACATTCTTAAAATATATTCTAAAGTTTTGTGAGGGAATTCTTACAGGATAGTACTGCCTAGGGTTTGGTCGAGAGTAATATTAACCAAATTTCTAACAGTATAATGGTGTATTGTTACTTAATGGCTATGGACAGGGTAAATGGAATAGAACTGAGATTTTGAGTATTATAGAAGTAATAGATATTTCATATGGCAGAAAGGTAGTTATTACGCTTAGGTTACATCCATCGTAACTAAGGTAAGATTCGAAAGATAGTTCAACTTATGGAGTTCTAAACCTCAATTTATTTAACTGTTACAGAAATTTATCTTATGCTTAAATACTAAAGTCATTGATCCGTTCAGAATATATCAAAAATACCAAATACTCGCAAGAATCTACATATTAACCCTTTAGGAAAAAGGTTAACGTGCAAAAACTCATGCTCGTGATATATGTGATACCGGGCAAGTGATTACCTGGGTCGTGTCCCAGCGAGGTGTGAATCGAGGATTTCGTTTTCGGTTTGGAATTAAAGTGCTTGAAGTGTGGATTTTGGGTTTTAGGTGTTTTTTAATTCTAGTGAGATATGGAAAGCAAATTTACAAAGAAAAATTAAGCATAAATCAATTTACACTAAAAACGCGAATCGGGAATTCTAAAAACGAGCTTTAAAAGTGAAATCTATAAAAATAAAACCTACAAGTGTAAATTTATTTTTCCTAAGTCCTAAATGATAAAAGAAAATTTTAGAAAAAAGAATTATATTTTTTTTACTTTTATATTTTTTTGTTATGAATTAAAAACTAGTTTTAAAAGAAAAATTAATTAAAAATAATAAATGAAAATGGAAAAATGTAAAAAAATACAGAAAAGTCCTAACTGGTGTTCTAAACCTAGGAAAAATAAAATGGGAGTGCTAGCTTATACAGATAAGCTGTAATAAGCAAAATTGAGGAAATAAGCTAAAAGGGAAAACAAGGTTAAAAGAATTAAAGAAAGGAAGAAGAACAGAAAAAGGCCCTAGGGCAGATGGTGTTGGTGTTGAGTTGGTCTGGCCAGAGACCAGGGTTCGAATCCCTGGCTTGGGTTTTTTCCTTTTTATTTTATTTTTGTTATTTTCTGATTGAAACTCAATAAGCACAAACCAATAAGCAACTTTTATAACTACAACTTATTTTTAAAACAACTGAAAAGCTCAGAAATAAGGCAATAATCACAACAGTGGACTTTTTAAAGAAATAAGGCTAAGGCTTATAACTAGATGACTGTTAAGCTACTAAAAAGTTATACTAAAGCTGAAATAAGCAAAGTGACACACAATAAGCTAAAAATAAACTGAATAAGCCACAAATAGAAACAATAAGCACTGAATCAAAGCTTAAATAAGCCAAAAGAGGTCTGCTGAGGTACTGAGGTGCACAGGGAAAATTGCAGTCAACCTAGGCAACTTTTGGGCTTAAAAATTAAGCTCTAAACTAATAGCAATACCACAAAAACTGAGAATTCCTAAAGTTCACATACCAAGGATCACCTAGGACCAAAAATCAGACAATTTGAAACTTATTATCTGCTTATAAATAAGCTGAGAAGGTGGCTAGTTTGGTCAAGTGTACACTGAATTCTCAGTGTATACTTGGCTGAACAAGCTACTTTTGAGCTTGTTTTTAAGCTATAATAAGCTCAGAAATTGGTTGAAATTTGTCAATTAGCACACTACAACTAGCAAATAATTCAGAGAATGAAGATTAAGCATTGAACTACTCAAATAAGCACTTAATTTGGCCAAAAAAAACTGATGCAGTCGGCTGCAGATTCTGATGTGCAGACTTGCACAAAACTTGACCAAAATACAACAACACCTAATGGGATAAAACCCACAACTAAAAATCAACCTAAGGAACTATTTTAGACACAAAATCAGCAAAAACAAGAGCTGATTTAAGCTTATGGCTTAACCAGTTCATAAGCTCAGAATCAAACCTTTGTTTTATAATACCTAACTCAATTCCTCAAAATGTACAAAAACAGATTGACAACTCCTACTAACAGCTAATTTGGACTAAGATAAGCAAAATCAAAAGTCACCCACATGCATATGAACAATAGACTCCTTTTTGACCCGTTTTCACTACTGAACCAAACACCTTTTTAAATTGACTGTTTTGCATTTTATGAAGCAAATGTTGTAATTAAGCCATGAGATCTACTATTATACTATTACTAACTTATATTAAGCTGATTTAAGCATAAATAAGCTATGTCTACCAACAAATATCCAATCTATCACAAATAAGCAAGTATGACAGTCTATGAGCAAATCTATGAAACTAGATGCAATAAGCTATAATATAACTAAGACTACTCAAATAAGCTCAAATATGATTCAAACAAGCTAGAAGAACAGTAATAAGCTAATAATGACAGATCTAAACTATTTAAGCTATAAAATGCAAATTTAAGCTAGAAATTGAAATGTGAAACTCACTTTTGACCTCAGCTTAACAGAGGCACCAACTTAATGGCAGCTACAAGCTCCTAGCTTATCAATGATAAGCTAGGTAAAGTCCATCTTGCCCAATCCATTTCGGGCAACTTCCAAAATGCTTTCCACAACAATGCATAGGTAAATTTATGATGATTTTTCTATTTTTTATTTATATATATTTTTTTATTTTTTTGTTTTTGAAACTGATGAGATTGCTGAGGAATTTAAACTAATAACATATTAATAACAAGAGAACTATTAAGTAGTTTATAAGAAAAATGGCAGACTTATACCTTGGAACTGGAAATTCTTATTAATTTAAAAACTGAGTACAAGCTTAAAAGTACAAGAGAAACTTATATTAAAACTGAATTAAATTAAACTTAAGCTAAAAACTACTAACTACTGACTGCCTTTAAGGCTTACAAAAGTCTAGTATTTATACTAGAACTATGCTAGTGTCTTCTCTCTTTTTTGTCCTTTCTTTGTGAGGTAAAACAGGCTTGAATCTTCATTTGTGCCTCTTTTGATCATTTCCCACCATTGGATTGGTTTTAACATCATCTCAGCCTTTGGATTCATTTTGGCGCCCAAATGTTTATACGGATTGATGACCTGGATTGGTATCTCATGAAGCATTTTTGGTTTGGAGTGGGTTGCAGTGTCTAGGAGGGGGAAGGTGGAGTAGGGTGGCTTGTAGCAGGGAGTGTGCAGGGAAGATGATGATGGTGTTGGGTGTGGTGATGGTGTACTGATGAAGCGAAAAATGTACCGCTTTTAGGGGGTCATTTAAGCCCTAATCTGTGATTATATGATCAAATATTGCCCTAAATCATTTCTTTTCTCATTTTAGGTACTTGGGACGTGATTTCTGGAATATGAAGCATTTTGGAGCTTTTTGGACGTTTTTATGCTCAAGAATGAAGAAAACAAAAAGACCAAGGAAAGTCAGGATTTTACACCTGACGGCGTCAGGCTTTGGATGCTGACGCCGTCACTTGAAGCTGAAAGTGGTGGAATTATACACGTGACGCGCCAGAAAGTTTTACATTAGAAGTCTGACGGCGTCACGCTTTGTGACGCGATAGGTTGTCACGGTTTAATTTAAAGAGAGACGGCCCAGAAGATCTTGAGGGTGACGGCGTCAGGACTCATCCTGACGAAGTCAGATGATATATAATGATGGCGTCAAAGTATTCTTACATGAGAAGGAACCTTAGTGAAACCGCCACAAGTTAATCAAGACAATCACAACTCGCGCGCGGAGTAGCTGTTACTGTTTTGGCCATAAAATCTTCATACAAACTCGGATTTTGGTGATTCAAGAGGCCACGGAATCGGGACGGAAAGATCTACAATTTGGTGAAAAAGGGAAGCTGACGCCATCACTTGTTAAGGCTGACGCCGTCAGATAGATGCGGACAGAAAATCAGCTATAAATACAACAACACAACTTCATTATTTGTAGGCCCTAAACCCTAAGTCCGATTCTAGGGTTTAGGTAGGTGTTTTTCCAGCAACTTAGAGGGTTTCAATCACTTCATAAAAATCAAATATTGGTTTGTTGATTCTAACTTAATTATGTCTTTCATTATTATAGTTGTTTGCCCTTCATTGATCATGCTTTGCTAATTCAGCTTGTGTCTAAGGCTGACACCATCACTTGTTAAGGCTGACGCCGTCAGATAGATGCGGACAGAAAATCAGCTATAAATACAACAACACAACTTCATTATTTGTAGGCCCTAAACCCTAAGTCCGATTCTAGGGTTTAGGTAGGTGTTTTTCCAGCAACTTAGAGGGTTTCAATCACTTCATAAAAATCAAATATTGGTTTGTTGATTCTAACTTAATTATGTCTTTCATTATTATAGTTGTTTGCCCTTCATTGATCATGCTTTGCTAATTCAGCTTGTGTCTACTTATGATTGTGTAAAACTTGTATATAATTAATTAGATCTTATTGATTCCTTGTTGATGTATGTGTCTATCATCATCAATAAAGGTGTGACACTTCAATAGATCTAATTGGTTTAGCTTATAATTCTTGTTTCCTATTGTCTCTTGTTTGATTGGGTGTTATCGATGTTAGGCTTAAGAAAACTGGCTAACCTCCTTTACGGTAACTTGCTTGAACGTCTTAAGAAACATGAACCAATGCGCACTAAGGTTTTTATGGTTGTATTTAATGCATGAGCGAATTCTAGTGATCCCATGTTAGGAGCTTCTTAGCCGGCTCGACATAGGAGTGAAGTAGGAGCTTATAGAGTTGGGGAAGTACGTACGCCACCCCACGATTGGTATTAAGGTATACAACCCGTCAATTAAAACAAGGTGTGACAATTCAATAGGTAGAATTGGATAGCTAGCAAGGAGTAATATATCATAGGTAGACATGCTTCACTTCCCTTGTAGAACCCTAGTTTACTTTCCTTCACATTAGTTTAAGTAGTAGTTTTTGGGTTAGTTGATTAGCAACTAATTCCGCCTCTCCTTCCAAAACCCGAGATTTTTACTTGCTTTTCATAAAATATAAAAATACAAAAAGAATCATCCCTCACCTCTAGACCTAGTAGATAAATTTCAATCCTAACGAACACTATTCTTTGAGTTGAACGATCAATCCCCCGGTACTTGCCACTACACTATACTACATCGGTCAGGTACACTGCCTGGTGGGGATTGCAAACTTCTCAAGATCCCTTGAGAGGTAAAACCTGTTGTAAGGTCGCAAAACCACGCATCAAGTTTTTGGCGCCGCAGCCCGGGGAGTAGTTATTGCTTAGGTTGAAATTTATTTTTATTAGGTCTACTCATTAGATTCATATCTAGTGAGATTTTTATTTTCTTTTTTATTAGCTTTCTAGTATTCTATCTTTTCTTTGTGCCCTTTGTTTGTAAAACCATTTCTCATTTGTCACTATGGCGGATGAAATTCTATTTAGATCATTGACAATTGAGGAACAATTATATTTCACCAATAGATTTGCTTCCTACGATGAATTTTTGCGTTATCTTAGTGACACCCAAGAGGATTTGGGGGTAAAGTTAGATGGGTTTGATGAATTCTGTGCATGTGTGATTTCTATTAGACGATCATTATCAGGATCAATTCCTTTTAGTGAGACTCAATGGATGAATTTTGAGGAAAGCTCCTTCACCATGGCCCATAAGTACGACGAATTGGTGGATTCGTATGAGCAAGATAACCTAGTTTCTAAGAACATGAACTTAGAACCCGACCAAGATTGTGAGATGGTTAATGTTAAACTACCTAGGTGCATGCTTGGATTAGATTTCACCAAGACAAATGATGAGTATGAGGAATCCTTTAGGCAAATGGAACATAGTGATCAAGTTATTGAGAATGATTCTTATGAATCGGACCAAGAATTTGAGATGAATAGAAAAGGATTTGAGATACCTAGGTGCATGTTGGGGATAGACTTCAACAAATCACATAATAAGCACATAGGTAATCTAGATAAAATGGAGGATGAGGTGGATAATCCAAGCCCACAAAGTACCCCACAAGTCCTACCATCATTTGAGGCACCCACACCGCCCGTGACTTACCCGGAAGAAGTAAAAGAGACTTTAGGAATCCCGGTTGAGGTAGAACCCTTGGACCAAGCACAACTAGAGGATATAGGTTTGAACACTTTTAGTGATGACCTTACTCTTAGTTCTAGGGAATTTCCTAGTGTTGATGAGCCGGAACCTCAACCTTTACACAACTTTCCATCCTTAGATACATTTCTAGGAGACAAAAGAGGAACCGACCCACCCATCAACCCATATTGTCCGGGTAGTTTTAGGATGAAGGAAGCCATTCACTCACCCCCTTCACCTCACGTGGCATATTTCCACCCTAAGGGTGTGTATCGCTACTTTCACCCGCACTTAATCCTAAGTGTAGGGAAAACCTCCCCTATTTCTGTTAAATAAGGGTAGAGTCAGGCTCGTGACTCGAACAAAAACAAGCGCTTCTTGGGAGGCAACCCATGTTTTTAATTGTTTGATGTTTTTATTTTATTTGTTTGTTTGTGTCATATATGCTTAATCATAATTGTTTAATTTTCATGTTTCGAATAATTTGTGAAAATGCTTTATTTTGTTCTTAACTTCGTCTTAATTGCATATAAAGGTATTTTACAAAAAGATAAGTGTAGGGAAGTTTATATTTTGTTAAAAAGAACAAAATTCAAACATGGAAAATTCACAATTCATGATTAGCATATATTCTATCTTGTTTGTGTGTCAATACTTGTGGACATGATTTATGAGCTCCTATTTGTAAGTCATCCCGCAAGTATCCTATCCTTTTATTGCTTTGTCTTGTTTTTATTTCTAAGTCTGGAAATACATCTAGTTGTGGTTTTTCTTTGTTCGGTGTGATGCTTTGGTTTTTGTGTTTGTTGGTTACAGGTATTATTGGATAAGAAGATGTACGTGCAACACATCAAGAGGATGATTATATTTCTGGAGTGAAGCTTATCATGTCCATTCTCTTGGAGGGAGATTTAACCATATTATCACATCATCCATACCGAGCGAATCAGGGGAGTATTAGTTTCTTCCATTCTCATTTATTTTTACTTTTACATCTTTTGTCTTGAACATTGGGGACAATGTTCGGATTAAGTGTAGGGAGGGTAAATTAGGATGCCTTAGAAACTACAACTTCGCTTGATTTTTGTTTTGTTTAATAGTGAATGTGTAATAAAGCCAAGAGAAATATTGGTTAGGGCAATTTTAGCACCAAATTTAAAATTTTTTACAACATATAGGAGTGAAACTTTGATTTTAATAAGCGTCTCATGGATAGGGAATTGTATGACTAGCACAAAAACCATACCACCTAAAAATTTCCACCCCAAATATGTGAGGTTCGCCTTTAGATCTTTAGGAAAAAGCATTCATTGTTGGTGCTTATGAGTGTACCGGTAGTTTATAGATTCTAGAACTTGCATTTGTGATGCATACCGAGACCGCTAGTGAGACTACATTCGTGTAGTTAGGATTGACTACATGATAAGAGGCATTAGGATTAACCCACTGTTTTACACCTGTGTTTTTGTTATAATTACTTTGGCTACATTGGTCAAGTAATTCTCCCACACCCTTTGCGTTGTACCCATTTTTGGTACACGATACCCCTAGTACACCCCTCAGAGCCTATCTTTTCGTTTCGACCTTTAAGCATTTTACTTAAAGGAAGAATTTGTTTACACCCCACTTAAATGTACACCCAAATCGCCTTAGCCTACCTTGTGTGCACTCATCTTTAGTGCATTATTGTGACAACATTTGTTTAAACCCTTAGTTAATTATCTAATTGATTACATGGTTGCTAAGTCGAGTCATATCCTTGTACATATTGTTTTGGGACGATTGGGACTTATGGGTAAAGTACTAGTGTAATGGAGTAATGAGGAAGAACATCATTTATTACCCCCATATGTACGTTAATATTTTAAAGTACTCCAAATGTTTCAATTATCTTGATTCGAGTCATTAGAATAATTTTATGTAAAGTATGTAAAAGTTCAAGTGTAGGGATGGTACAAAGAATCCCTAGTGATGTATCGTTTTGGATGGTAGGATAAGAGTGTATGCAGCAAAAAAAAAAAAAAAAAAAAAAAAAAAAAAAAAAAAAAAAAAAAAAGAGAGAAAAAGAAAAGTAAAAGCATACGGACTACCATCCGCCTCTATCTTTTATTTATGTTTTGTTTTGTTTTATGTTTATTAGTTCGTGATTAGTTTAAGATGAGTCGAGTCTTGGCTTAGCGACGCCTCATTCTACATGTAATTGACCAAGATGATTGACTTGCCACCAGTAAAAATATCCTTTATCCAACAAACCGTGTTCTCCTTATCCCTAAACCTAACGTTATAACCCTTTGTAAAGACCTCTTTGATAGTTTATCCTAGGTGCTTACGCCAATGTGGTGGAGGTTTTGATCCTTTCCCAAGCCTATGGTAATCTATTTGCTATGACAGGTAATGAGTGATATTTCTCCATTTTCATATATAAATTTACAACACCCGAGGGATGAGAGTATCCAAACACTTAATGTGAGGTGCTAGTGTATAATTTCCGTGCTTGTTTTGACTAAGGTGGAACGATCATTTGTTGTAATTACTTTTATATTAATGTTAAATGACCCCTAACTTGTATTTTGATTGGTGGAAAAGCTCATTTGCTTGAGGACAAGCAAATCCCAAGTGTAGGGATATTTGATGAAGCGAAAAATGTACCGCTTTTAGGGGGTCATTTAAGCCCTAATCCGCGATTATATGATCAAATATTGCCCTAAATCGTTTCTTTTCTCATTTTAGGTACTTGGGACGTGATTTCTGGAATATGAAGCATTTTGGAGCTTTTTGGACGTTTTTATGCTCAAGAATGAAGAAAACAAAAAGACCAAGGAAAGTCAGGATTTTACACCTGACGGCGTCAGGCTTTGGATGCTGACGCCGTCACTTGAAGATGAAAGTGGTGGAATTATACACGTGACGCGCCAGAAAGTTTTACATTAGAAGTCTGACGGCGTCACGCTTTGTGACGCCATAGGTGGTCACGGTTTAATTTAAAGAGAGACGGCCCAGAAGATCTTGAAGGTGACGGCGTCAGGACTCATCCTGACGACATCAGATGATATATAATGATGGCGTCAAAGTATTCTTACATGAGAAGGAACCTTAGTGAAACCGCCACAAGTTAATCAAGACAATCACAACTCGCGCGCGGAGTAGCTGTTACTGTTTTGGCCATAAAATCTTCATACGAACTCGGATTTTGGTGATTCAAGAGGCCACGGAATCGGGACGAAAAGATCTACAATTTGGTGAAAAAGGGGAGCTGACGCCGTCACTTGTTAAGGCTGACGCCGTCAGATCGATGCGGACAGAAAATCAGCTATAAATACAACATCACAACTTCATTATTTGTAGGCCCTAAACCCTAAGTCCGGTTCTAGGGTTTAGGTAGATGTCTTTACAGCAACTTAGAGGGTTTCAATCACTTCATAAACATCAAATATTGGTTTGTTGATTCTAACTTCATTATGTCTTTCATTATTATGGTTGTTTGCCCTTCATTGATCATGCTTTGCTAATTCACCTTGTGTCTACTTATGATTGTGTGAAACTTGTATATAATTAATTAGATCTTATTGATTCCTTGTTGATGTATGTGTCTATCATCATCAATAAAGGTGTGACACTTTAATAGATCTAAGTGGTTTAGCTTATAATTCTTGTTTCCTATTGTCTCTTGTTTGATTGGGTGTTATCGATGTTAGGCTTAAGAAAACTGGCTAACCTCCTATACAGTAACTTGCTTGAACGTCTTAAGAAACATGAACCAATGCATACTAAGGTTTTTATGGTTGTATTTAATGCATGAGCGAATTCTAGTGATCCCATGTTAGGAGCTTCTTAGCCGGCTCGACATAGGAGTGAAGTAGGAGCTTATAGAGTTGGGGAAGTACGTACGCCACCCCACGATTGGTATTAAGGAATACAACCCGTCAATTAAAACAAGGTGTGACAATTCAATAGGTAGAATTGGATAGCTAGCAAGGAGTAATATATCATAGGTAGACATGCTTCACTTCCCTTGTAGAACCCTAGTTTACTTTCCTTCACATTAGTTTAAGTAGTAGTTTTTGGGTTAGTTGATTAGCAACTAATTCCGCCTCTCCTTCCAAAACCCGAGATTTTTACTTGCTTTTCATAAAATATAAAAATACAAAAAGAATCATCCCTCACCTCTAGACCTAGTAGATAAATTTCAATCCTAACGAACACTATTCTTTGAATTGAACGATCAATCCCCCGGTACTTGCCACTACACTATACTACATCGGTCAGGTACACTGCCTGGTGGGGATTGCAAACTTCTCAAGATCCCTTGAGAGGTAAAACCTGTTGTAAGGTCGCAAAACCACGCATCATGTACTATTATGGGAAAGAGGGAAAAAGAAGAAAAAGACATGGTTGACTTTTTCTGACTTTTGGGATTAGCTACAAAGGAGACCGGGTTGGGTTTATGGGTGATTGGGCTTGGGATGGGTTAAGGGTTTGGATTTTTGGTTTAATAAATAGGATTTGGGATTTATTAGTTTAAGGTTTAGGTAATTTTAGGTTTAGGATAATTAGGTGAGGGTAAATGGTGAAATGTGATTTTTGGTTTCGGGTTCGTTTTTCCAAGCTCATTCCAATGCTGTATCACGGGTTTGACTTTGACTCCGTCTTCACATGATCAAATGCACCAATATTGTCGAGACGATCCAAAAATGTCCATTTTCGCTCCGTTTTCAATCCTTTGTACCTGAAATACATAAAAACACAAACCAAGGATATCTGCAGTATAAATTGGTGTATTTGGCCGTTTTTAGCATTTTTTATGTATAATATGGGCATAAAATGATGAGTAAATAGGCACTCATCAGTCATCCTTGAATTTCGTTGGGATCTTAAAGAGTTTTCATTCTCTGGTCCTAGTCGTGGTCATTTGTGTTCTGGCAATGGGCGGAGATGATGGTTTTTCTATCACTGAGTTTTCGCTTTTGGTTATTTTGCTTAATTCTTATGGCACGGTTTATGGTAGGTTTGGTTATTCTTCCTAAGTCAACTTTCCAGTCCAATGATCATGCTGTTGAGAATGTGCTTGCACGTCTCCCACTATTGTCTCCAAAATAGTGATCTTCTTCTGAACTGTCTTCAGTTCTTCATTCTTTTTCACCTTCATTTCTTCTAACATCTTCAATTCGTCATAGGTATTTCCTGTCTTGGCTGCTCATGACGGTTCTCTGCCTTCTCACGATTCTCGTCCATCTTCTGCTTCATGGTCTATAAATCTTCAACTCTATATTCTATACCCTTGATACGTTCCAAAGGAAACTCATCGAGATGACCTAAAGTTGTCTTGATCTGCTCTTCTTGCTGTTCTAATCGTGTCAGCAGGGTGGAAACGGTCGACTGTCGCTCCTGTGCTGCTCGTGAACTCTCTCTCTCCCACCTCAAAGTTCCGTGGCGGAGTCAGAATATCGGGAGTAGGTAATCAGGGTAAGGTATGATACCGGGCGATAAGGGTCCTAATTTCTTCACTAAGTTCGATTGGGACAGATGGGGGAATAGAAATAACGGAGGTGGTGGTAAAGATGTTGGGATTGATGGTACTTAAGTAGGTAACCTATAGGGAGATGATGTAGGCACTAGCGTGATGTCCGGTACCGTCGTAATATTTTTCAATATCCGAGTCCGACATAAGAGGGATAGAATGATTTCGGGAAAATCAGGATTCTGTAACCACCCGGTAATTATAAATATTTCACTAAGTCATTAAATAATCAACAATAAACATATATGTACGTTTCAGCAGCGTTGTGGCACGGAGGACTTTGGTTATGTTTGTTATAGTATAAAATCATTCGTTTTGAAAATGCGGTTATAGTCCAATATTTGAAAACATTTGGTTCTCTATAACCATAGGCTCTGATACCAATCTGTAACACCCCCGTTTTCGATATTCGCAGCGGAAATATAAGTTGGGGTATTACTTCATGGTTCGTAGACATGATCATAGAAAACGACCCAAAAAGAGACGTTTTATATAAAATTGTTATCATTCATTTATTTTATTATCAGAGTACATAATATAGGTCCCAGAGGGAGGTTCGAAAATACGTTATAAAAGATTACATTATTCATTTGAATGATAATAAAAGGACACCCTTTTTATAAAAGAAAGTCCACAGCCACTCCGTGCCAAGTTCGTTCTCTCTTAATTACCTGAGATAAAACATGCTAAAAAGTCAACACAAAGGTTGAGTGAATCCACAGTGTTTTATAATCAATTTGAACACAAGCCTAATAAAAGTTTAAAATCACAGTACGGTATATTGCACTAAGCCTCATGACACGCAATGCTTTGATAGTGTCCAGGTTCCACAAACATAATTAAATGAGAGTGGTCTCGCCCCCGAGTAGGAGTCTGCCTAGAAACTCTTTATAGAAATCAAATATAAAACATTTGCATAACCGGCTAGCCCAAAGGATATCCATCCGACTAATACAAATGGGTCGTCAGGCCAATAGATCTATTCATTATATTCGCGCTCACCCTGCGGGTGACTAATGGTGCATGATAGGAGGGCTTTTTATAAAAATAGGCAATAAGTTAACCTAGTGCAATAACAATTATTAAAATACTCATGTTCGATTTAGTAGGATGTATCTCCCCACAAGTTTGTAAAACGTATAAATAAAAAGTGGGACTATGAACTTACCTCGATTAGTCTGATCGATAAACGAATTTAACTAAAGTTGATAAACGTATCTGGCTCGCAACCTGATTTGGTACGTTATATTTTAGTAATCGTTCCTGAATATAATTGTGGGAAACTAGAAGGGGGGTTGAATAGTTTACCGGTTTAAAAACTTCTTTTAAAATTCTTGTTTTAAAAGTATGCTATTGGAAACTTTGATTCGAACTCTATGTGTAATCAAATAACACCAATATGAACTACAAACTAAGCTACGTAATAATAACAAATAAATGTAAAGAGTAGAGTTGGAAAGTTCAAACTGAGACAGAGGATTTATAGTGGTTCGGCTACGAAGCTCTTCTTCGCCCTACTCCACTCCCCGAGTACCACACTCGAGAGTTTTCAACACTATATCAACAACCTCCCTTCAGGCGGAGAAAACCGTACACGTCGCTTATCCTATTACCGACACTAAGCTAGATGTCGAGTGCTAATCTTAGCTAGCACCAATCTACCAAGGTCCACGTGACCAAAAACTCAAGCCCAGTGGCTTCAAAGATCACCAAGATCTCAACACGATCACAATGATCAACACTCACTTCACTCTACTCGACTAACACTAACCTAATGACCCTTGATCTTCTTGATCAATCACACAAGCCCAATGGCTTCAAGAGATGTTCACTATCTCTATAGATCACACTTGATCTTCACTCTCACTCACAAAAAGAAAATAAACTTGATGTATGCTAAGACACAACAAGGTTGTAACAAGAGTTACAAAAACCTATCAACTATAACTCTAGTATCTTCTTGATTACTTGAGTTCTTCTCTTGCTAATGAAGAGGGATGACAACACCTTGTATCAACTTGGATACTTGTGTTCTTCTCTTGCTAGTGAAGAGGTATGAAGAGGATCACTTGAAGGATGATTGGATCACTCTTGAAACAAAGAAAAAACTAATCTAAATGACCCTAAGAAGTGAAAGGTGTGAGAGGATTTTACTAAAGGATTTTTTTTGTGTGAAGGGTGCCTAAAACTTGAAAGAGGTGGGTATTTATAGGCAAAGAAAATCTGAACGTTACAATTCAAAATGGTACGGACGGCTCCATTAAATGACCCACGGCTCCGTTAAATTTAACGGTACCGTGGAGCCGTGGTAGACTAGGACGCTCCAAATTTTGTCTTTTCTGGTGAAAACTTATTTGGGGAAGGTTGAAGCTGATTTTGGGGGGGGGGGGGAAATAGCTGTTGTGATTTTCAAACTTATTTTTCCATTAAAACATTTCTTAATATTTCAAAAATAATTTGTCATGTGTATTTTTGAAAAAATGTTTTGTCCCATTTAAAATGTGAATTTTCAAAACATGAATTCACTTCTTGGATCACTAGTTCAAGTTGTAACTTTGTTCAAGAGTGATTTGCGTAGAAACGGGATCTTCCGATTAAAATCTTGTTAACGTTAATTTTAACGTAACATGAGTTCACATTTTGTCATCCTCAAAACGTGAAGTAATCGAAAGATATAAATAACGTTTTTAGAACATTATTTGCCTCAACAATCTCCCCCTTTTTGATGATGACAAAATATAAACTCATTTTAGGTTAAAATTAGTTTTAACAAGTTTTTAATGAGTTTACTCCCATTTCTCCCCCTTTTTGTCAAATCAAAAAGGTGGTTAAGGCTCCCCCTTGATGTGTACTCCCCCTCATTTGGAGAACACAAAGGAATCGAGCAATGGTTCGTGCTACAAAACAAGGTTAGACGGCAAATAAACAATATCTAACAAGTAGCACATTAGACAAATATCCAATTACAATAAAAGGATTTTGGCTAAGTAGCCAAAATGAAAAGCCCATTACATAAATATGAAAAAAATGTCATACATAAGTATGACTACAATAAGGAAGCAAATTAAACTAACAAGAAGACACATAAACATCTAAAGTAACATGAGGCTTCTAGATTTGCTTCCAACTTCAAAAGGTTCCTAATCATTTATTGGAGGGACTAAACATAACCATGTTTAGTTTGGGCTATTGTGTGGTGGAGGTGGTGGAAGGATGATGGGTCCTATGGGTGGTGTGAGGAGGTGTTCTAGGTAAGAAAACCTAAAGCTAAGCTCATCTCTAAGGTTCATGATGTGTTCAAGGTTGTAGTTGCAACATGGGCAACTCAAGGTGTGTGAGTGAAGGGGATACATGATTGGATAACCCATTAAGGTTTGGGGTGATGGTGATAGTGAAGGTGATGATATGTTGCTCCCAAATTCAAAGGGAGTGTTTGGTGAAAGGGTGAGGGTGAGAGTTAGAGGTTGTGGTGATGTTGAAAGTGATGAGGGTGTTGTGTGAGTTCCCAATTCAAGGGAAGTTGATGGTGATGAGTTGAGTGTTAAGGTTAAAGGGTGAATGGGACTAGGTGGAGATGAGTGTGTGTTGATTCTTGTTGTGGAGGATGAGGATGTAGGTTGAATAGAGGTTGCCTTGGATGGAGCTTGGGGTGTAGTGAAAGAAGATGATGATTTGGTAGAGGTTATGGGTGTATGGGTTTCATCTTCATCATCCAAGGTGAGATCAATGAGGGGAATGTCATTGGTGATAGGTTTAGTTGATGATTGGGGTGTGTTGACATTCTTGATCCATTGATCAACTAGAGAGGTTTGGTTGGTTGGTTTGATGTTGAATCTAGGTTTCTTGAATACTCTTGATCCCATGATGATGGTATGGTGAATGTGAAGGTGTAAGGATGGGTGTAAGAATGGCAATGCATAATGTTAGCTTAAATAGCCAAAACATAAGCATGCAAGTTTGAAATGTTGGATTTGGGGATTTGGGTGCATGGGAGTCAGGTTTTGGTTGCAGATTTTCTGGAAAAGATAGTCAAAAAGTGGAAGAGAATAGCAGTTTTCGTCTTCCAGAGGCACGACACCATTAAAGGTGCTACGGCACCACTAAATTTAGTGGAGCCGTGGCCTATTTAATGGAGTCGTGGGCTCTTTTGACCTTCTTTCCAGGTCTGCAGGTTTTAGGCAGCCTAAATGGGGAAATTTCTGGGGAATCCATTGGCTGCAAATCTCAAAGCCTCAAATTACTAAACATATAGAATTCCTAAAGCTAGTTTCAACTAGCAACTAACATGATCATGTGATCATTTATGTATTTAGGCAACTATTAAGCATGCATGAATTCAAGCATTTTTAACATCTAGTGCATGTAATAAAATAAGCTAACATGCATGATTTAGGCAAGATAAACCAACATGAGGATTAATTAACAAGAGAATTAATCATGTTAAAAGGAAACACATCAAGCAAATTAATGTATTAGGCAACAATGCCACAAACTAGTAGTAGTATTTTAATCATAATACTTATATTAATAATACTACTTAAGTTATTTCCATCTAATCATTGCTTTTCCCCAACTTCTTAATTTTGTTCCCAAGCCCTTTGATCGCCTTGCTGATGGACTTGAATCCCCCGATAGTTTGCTCATGCATCTCCACTTGTATATTGTACATTGTGGTTTGCCTTCTCATCACGTTGGATAGATTTACCATCCCATTTTCGAGGTTGGTTGTACGTCGAAATGATGAGGTATCAAGGTTACGAAAGTAGGTGTCGGGAGAAGGGATTTGAGAACTAGACGTTCCTTCTTCGTTCACCTCATCATCGTCCTCATCCATGGGTTCAGATGATGATTCGTGACTGAAGGAGGAGGATGAATGGGGAATATCGAAAGTGGATTTACGACCACGTGTGGACCCTTTGTCCTTACGTTGCTTTGTGCGACGTCGTGGTCCACCAAGAGGTTTCATAACCGGATTGACTAGGACATAGTCGACATCATTGAGAGATGGGTAGGTTTGTATAACCCACCTGAATAAACGAGTAAGCAACATGCCGTATGGCATGAGCTCATCGGAACGACGATGAATACTGGCCATCCGTTTGACCATGTAGTATGCGAGGTTGTAAGGTTCCTCGATACTAAGACAGTAGAGCATGTGGGCAAGACTTGCCGGAACGTGATCACGGTTGCCTGCAAGGCTTAACGCGTTCTCACGCAGAAGAAGTTCCCAATTTCTAATATCGGGACGGAGCTCTTTGAGGTATATTTTGTTTGGGTCGAGGTAGACGATGGAACCATCACGTTTTTGATACGTGTTGGTGACTCGAGGGATTTGAATTACTTGTTTAATTACTTCAATGTCGGGAACTTCGGTACAATAGGCACCTTCGTTCTCAAGATTGTAGTAAAGAGACTCTAGAGAATGGTCTTTAGTGAATGCACACTGACCATACGAGGGAATACCGAGAATGTGACCAATCTCGGTGACAGACAGTATGATATTTTGGTGTCGAATCCAAAAATCAAGAAAGGCGTTTCCGTCAAGATCGGTGTAGGTACGGACACGACTATAGAACTCGAGAATAAAACGAGGACAGACTTGATCGTTTATTTTGTATAAACAATCGAGCTCGATAGAAGGAAAACAGACATTGATGTTGTTTGTCGTGACATAGAGTGCATCGACTACACGCCCTTCGTGTATGTATCGATTTTGGACTTTAGCGAGATAAGCTTTTTGCTCATCGGGAATGTTTAGATTTTCAAGAGTACTAAGAATGTATGGTTTGGTATCTTGATAATCATTTCGAGGCATTGTTTGTCTACAAAAAATATTTTTGTATATGTTAGTTCGTTGCATTATAATGATTACACTTCTGGTGTGTGTGCCTAAATGCAAACAATGTGGAGGTGCGGCAATCTCGACTCTAAAATTATCCTAAAGAGATTACCCAAACGCTCCTAACTTCACTTTTGCTCAATCAAATATATCGAACAATACATATCAATTATGTACTTCGAGCCATATTTGAGAGTTCATGTATGCATGCAAAAACGTTTTTAATTTGCATCAACAATGTATGAAAAAGGTTTCATGATCCTAGACTTGTGAAGTTTTTCGAAAAATGATCGAATTGGGGTGTTTGGCAAATGCCTCAACATGGTGTCAACAAGCTTTAAGATTGAAAAGCTTTAATGAAGAACGTTCCTAATCCAATTTTAATCATCCTAAACATGATTCCACTGCTAATAATCAATCATAATCCGAATTTAGTGATTAATTTTGGATTAGGTTTTGCAACATAAATGGGTTTTTGGAAATCCTAGGTTTAGGGAATCATGTGAATACTACATTGTCTAATCCTAGTCTTAATTTCACAAGGGTTTAACTAATTTTGAAAATCCCCAATTCGGATTTATACTCAAGAACAAACCCTAGACTCAAATTAAATGAAATTAAGAGTGATTTACTTAAAATGAGTGATGTTATGATTAGGATTTGTTGATTCCAATGCCTCAATCTTGATTTGTAAGAGTTTAGTTGAATTATGGTGTTATGGTTCGATTTTGACAGCAAGTGGAAGTGGTTTTGTGTGTTTGGAAAATTTGTGCGGAAGAAAAGAGTAACTGGGCTCGTTTTTCAGATGCACGGCTCCACGGTTCCACTAAACATTAGTGGAGCCGTGGCTCTTTAGTGGAGCCGTATGTCTGATGGTCCAGTTTTTCTTCTGTTTTGACTTTTGGCTGATTAATCTTACTTATTTAGTAAGACTTTTTGACACAAGTAAAAAGTTTATACCTAATAAACTTTTTGACGAAAGATGATTAAATGGGATGACCGGAAATGACCTTAGTGTTTCCGAGGAAATTGACTAAGATGTCATTGGATGAGGATTTACTTCTAGTATTTCCCGTGAAATAAATAGAAGTTATGAGTTGTGTTTAGGAGGATGACTATAATATTTCCCATGAAATATTTAATTAGTCGGAGTACGCGACACAAGGAATGACTAGATATTTCCCGTGAAATATTCATGAGTCATGTGACGAGTGAAGGATATGACTTAAAAAGTCATGAGCGATTTGTAGAGAATGACTTCAATGTTTCCCGCGAAACTTTCGAGAGGTCATAGAAGGGATGAAGGGTTATGAGGTATGACATAACGGATGACTTTAATATTTCCGAAGGAATATTCAAATAGTCATGAGCGGGATGACAGGAATGACTTGAAAAGTCATATGACAAGATACGAGAAATGACGTTAATATTTCCAGTGAAATATTACTAAGTCATGGGATGAGGCTTAGGGAATGACTTGAAATTTCCAATGAAATATTCAAGAGTCATGAGTCGAGAATAAGATGGATGTGTGAGATGACTTCAATATTTCCGGAGAAATATTCAAATAGTCATAAGAGGGGATGAAAGGTTATAAGGTATGACGCGAGGGATGACTTTAATATTTCCATAGAAATATTAAAATAGTCATGAGTGGGATATGAGGAATGACTTGAAAAGTCATATGATGGGACGTGAGAGATGACATTAATAAATCCAATAGAGTATTAAGAGGTCATTTGACGAGAATGTAAAGGTTAAGGTGAGAAGAAATACTTTTCAAAGAAAAGATTTCTCTTTCGACGTTATCATGACGGAGGAGATGTCTTTCTGCGGGGAGATGACGTACTTTGACGAGCTTCGTTCATGAGCAAACTATAGGGTTCCCAGACAAGTCTAATGGCATCATGACTGCTACTCTTCACAGGGAGTTGTTTCATATATAGTGTTTGTTGTCATGCCTTTCCGGTGCTTGCGTACTCGATTTCGGTCGTGGTGACAATAAGACTAGTTTGTTTCTTGGGGAACCAAGATGTTTGTTAATCAACCTATGAAGGTACAAACATTACTCATTATGTTTCAACCCACATTAACTCTCTCATTATCAGAGTTGGTATAGAAACATTTTCTACATCAGTCTCCTCAAGATATCGTAATCTCAAGTGTATAGTATCTTTAATGTATGGTATGATACATTAAACACTTTGATGTAAGAAGTTTTGGGATACTTCTTACAAGTGGGCACAAAGCCAACACCATTCATGATAATGGACCTACTTGCCGTTAGGTAAACTACTTTACCTATTATGCCCCTAACCTAGTTATATCCGCGCACTCACCTTCTTCGTCTCTTGTGAGTTTCGCATTTGCGGATATGGGCGTTATTATCAATAAAGACTATTACTTAAACTATGTATCTCATACATATAGTATACATAAGTTTACAGGGATACTTCATTTAGGCAAGATTACGTATGTGCAAGGAAGGAACTTGATTCACTCATCAATGCTTAATTCAAGCTTGATCACGCATGATCTTCAAGCGATCATCGAACATTTCTGGACAAGTTGAATTTGGCATGATGAGATGTGAATAGAGTTTCTGTGTTATAGTGCCTACCATGTTAGATTCTAACTACACTATCTCATGCCAAACATTACTACTAACAAAGGGTGTTTTAAGAAAGCGTACCTGTGCCTGAGGTGTTTTCTCTTAAAACTATAAGACTAGGGTACCTTTGTTGAATGTTAAGCATGAAAGACACGACTTGACTATTGCGTCACCGGATATGCTTGATAACGCATCATACTCCTTTTGTTATACTCCAAAGTTTATTTACACTCATGTTTTCCTAGCAAAACAAATGTTCAAACATCTGGTCCCCAATATCTCATAGGTCCAAAGTTGTTAGAGTTAAACATCCTACGCATTTGTTGCGTTAGTTTAGGATGTGAGAATGGAGGACACATTTCCCATGGTAAGTAACTTTGTGGTGGACGATCATTCCAAGTTACGGGAAAGTTACTTGGATGATTTTGTCTTCTAAAGTTACCTCTCAGTAGAGGAGTTCTAGACCGAGGTTTGGGAGAGTTTACCTTTCTAGGTGGAGGAGTAGTTGACCTAGTGTCACGCTTTACAAATCCATGTTCGGGAGATGACAATGGTTTGTTAAAGCCTTTGGTTTCCTCTCTACTTGGAGTAGATACTCTAGTTCTATTTACAACTAATTGACTTGGTTTAGGACTTAAGTTACTTTTCAGAATTGACCCAGTTTTGTCCTCAGCACCACACGGTACCACGGTACCACTAAATTTAGTGGTGCCGTCTGTATCTTTAATGGTGCCGTCACCTTCAGACATGGACTTTTCAGGCATTACAAATTTTACTTGTTTAGTACCACTTGTAGAAGCCTGATTTTGGTCAAATCCTAAACCCGAACGGTCATGTTCACTATATCTAATATTTTCAAGTATATCATTAAGCTTTTTAGTTCCTTCATCAAACTTAATGATTCTTAAAGCATTTTCTTTAAGCTTTTCATTTTCTACTTGAAGACTAATACATGACCCGCATCCTAAATCTACTTCCTTGTTTTTCTCAAGTCTCTTGACTTGATCATTTAGTTCTAAGACTTGTAGTTCTAGTTCTTTTAATTTTAATTTTAGCTTTGTGTTTCTACCTAAGATCTTAGTACTAACTACGCATAGTTTGTTGTATTCGTCATGTAATTCACTGTCATCTACTGACGAATTATTATCCACTATAATAAGAAGAGTCGGAGTGTACCTCGTTAGAAGCTTGAGCCATTAAGCACGTTTCATCGTTAGGCTTCTTCTCTTCTTCTTCACCGCTATCACTCCAAGAACCTCCTACAAAGGCTCTTTGGTTGTTGGATTTTGGTGGCTTAGGACATTCTCCTATGAAGTGATTAGGATCTCCGCATCTAAAGCATCTCCTATCACTTGTCCCTTTTCTTTCATCATGATTTCTTTGGGATGACTTCTTCTCATCTCGAGGTTGTCTAGGAAATCTACCTTTCCTCCTAAAGAACTTTCTAAAGTTCCTAACGGCTAGTGCGTACTCTTCATCTTCACTACCGGAACTCGAACATTCCTCATCACTAGACTCCTTCTTGGCTTTTAATGCTAGAGATCTAACTCTCTCGCTTTTGCCTTTGACAATGTCAAAGTCTTTCTTGATGATCATCTCGTGAACTTTCAAGTTTCCTATAAGTTCATCGAGTGACAATGCCGCCAAGTCCTTTGACTCTTCTATGGCGTTGACCTTTGCTCTCCATTTAGGACGTAGAGCTCTAAGAAACTTCCTAACATAGTTCTTACTAGAATAACCTTCATCAAGAGCTTTAAGACTAGTGATAATAGTATTAAATCTAGCAAAAGCATTATCTATTGACTCATCCTCCGAAATGGAGAATTGTTCATATTGTTGAACAAGAAGATCTATCTTGTTCTCTTTGACTTGGTTATTACCTTGGTGAGTGACTAACAAGGTTTTCCAAATATCTTTTGCGGTATTACACATGAAAATTCTTTCAAACTCCTTTTTAGGCAAAGCATTATAAATCATCATTTTAGCCTCATTATTTTTGGCTAATTTCCCTTTTAGTTCATCACTTTGTTTATCATAAGAAACTATTTCATCCTTTTTAGTTTCCGGATTCTTTTGAATAGGTTGAAAGTCACCCTCGGTAATAACATGCCAAAGATCAATGTCTTTTGATTTCACATACGTTTCGAATCTTGTTTTCCAATAAATAAAACAATCGGTTTCGAAAAGTGGTGGTCTTTGCATAGATTGCCCTTCTAGATATTTGTCGGAATCCATTGATCGGTTCAAGCTTTAAAATACAATATACTTTAAAAACTTGACTGACGTGGCTCCTGATACCAATTGTGGGAAACTAGAAGGGGGGTTGAATAGTTTACCGGTTTAAAAACTTCTTTTAAAAATCTTGTTTTAAAAGTATGCTATAGGAAACTTTGATTCGAACTCTATGTGTAATCAAACAACACCAATATGAACTACAAACTAAGCTACGTAATAATAACAAATAAAAGTAAAGAGTAGAGTTGGAAAGATCAAACTGAGACAGAGGATTTATAGTGGTTCGGCTACGAAGCTCTTCTTCGCCCTACTCCACTCCCCGAGTACCACACTCGAGAGTTTCAAACACTATATCAACAACCTCCCTTCAGGCGGAGAAAACCGTACACATCGCTTATCCTATTACCGACACTAAGCTAGATGTCGAGTGCTAATCTTAGCTAGCACCAATCTACCAAGGTCCACGTGACCAAACACTCAAGCCCAGTGGCTTCAAAAGATCACCAAGATCTCAACACGATCACAATGATCAACACTCACTTCACTATACTCGACTAACACTAACCTAATGACCCTTGATCTTCTTGATCAATCACACAAGCCCAATGGCTTCAAGAGATGTTCACTATCTCTATAGATCACACTTGATCTTCACTCTCACTCACAAAAAGAAAATAAACTTGATGTATGCTAAGACACAACAAGGTTGTAACAAGAGTTACAAAAACCTATCAACTATAACTCTAGTATCTTCTTGATTACTTGAGTTCTTCTCTTGCAAATGAAGAGGGATGACAACACCTTGTATCAACTTGGATACTTGTGTTCTTCTCTTTCTAGTGAAGAGGTATGAAGAGGATCACTTGAAGGATGATTGGATCACTCTTGAAACAAAGAAAAACTAATCTAAATGACCCTAAGAAGTGAAAGGTGTGAGAGGATTTTACTAAGGGATTTTTCTGTGTGTGAAGGGTGCCTAAAACTGTGAAAGAGGTGGGTATTTATAGGCAAAGAAAATCTGAACGTTACAATTCAAAATGGTACGGACGGCTCCATTAAATGACCCACGGCTCCGTTAAATTTAACGGTACCGTGGAGCCGTGGTAGACTAGGACGCTCCAAATTTTTTCTTTTCTAGTGAAAACTTATTTGGGGAAGGTTGAAGCTGATTTTGGGGGGGGGGGGGGGGGAATAGTTGTTGTGATTTTCAAACTTATTTTTCCATTAAAACATTTCTTAATATTTCAAAAATAATTTGTCATGTGTATTTTTGAAAAAATGTTTTGTCCCATTTAAAATGTGAATTTTCAAAACATGAATTCACTTCTTTGATCACTAGTTCAAGTTGTAACTTTGTTCAAGAGTGATTTGCGTAGAAACGGGATCTTCCGATTAAAAGCTTGTTAACGTTAATTTTAACATAACGTGAGTTCACATTTTGTCATCCTCAAAACGTGAAGTACTCGAAAGATATAAATAACGTTTTTAGAACATTATTTGCATCAACAATAATTAAGTTTATTTGTTCGTTTTGTAACGTTTTTGTTATTGTTTAAATGTTAATTCTGATACAACATGAAGTTTCTCCAAAAGTTATAAGATTTATCTTATTACTTATTTTTATGTGTTCATTCCGTTCGTTCATTAAATAGATCATTCATTCGTTCGTTATCTGAGACTACGTATTTTAATTCTTATTACTAATAATAATAATAATAATAATAATAATCTGAGACTTTAATAATAATAATAATAATAATAATAATAATAATAATAATAATAATAATAATAATAATAATAATCTGAGACTTTATTGAAGCGTATTCGAAAGTTTTCGATGACTCAAGACATTGGAGCACATGCTGCTGCTCATATTTTTAGTAGGATTAGCTTTTCTATAGCTAGAGGAGTGGGAGCCCAATTAGTATCTCGGCTCCCTACTAACTTCTTGTAAATCCTATTTGTTTCTAATAAAGTGATGTTAATAATAATAATAATAATAATAATAATAATAATAATAATAATAATAATAATAATAATAATAATAATAATAATAATAATAATAATAATAATATTAATTATAATAATATTAATTATTAATTAAACATTTTCACTTCTTCCCCTAAAGTTCTATATGTTGTCAACTTTTACCCTTTAACTTTCATATATTGACAAGTTTTACCCCTCAACTTTCACAAAATTACAATTTTTACCCCTTAACTTTGGTTAAATGACAACTTTTACCCTTATAGTTTCAAAAATGACACTTTCTACCCCTAGGTTTTAGGTCGACTGCATATCAAGTCCTTCTTATAAATCTAGTTAGAGTTTTGACATAAAATACCCTTGAGACTCCCGTCGCGTTACACATGATGTCCTTATTTCTTAAAAACGCTTTATATCTTACGATTTATGGCAAAACCTTTTATGACTCTTTTGTAAACATGTTTATTAGTTTATAAACTCAATTTCTACAAAAAAAAAATAAATAAATAAAAAAAAAAATAAAAAAACTAGCTCGTGATTCGAGCTCACGAGCTCACAATTAATTTTTAAAAGGGTGCGTTTGGTTCGAACTGTGGACAGAAAACACCCGACAAAGAAAGGCTGTATCTCATTCAATTCTTAACCAATTGACTTCATTCTTTTTCCTATAGTTAGATAACTAAGTGGTCTACGTTTGTACAAAAATTGATAATTTTTAGACTCCGTTTAATGGTCGAAACTGACCTTGCTAACTCAAGGTCTGCTGCTGTCTCGACAGCTTTTAAATGTTCAAAAATGATTTCGTTTTTGATTTTAAATCTTTTAAACTAGGGATCTTTGATTATAATTAGTATCTTTAACATGTTGAGAAAGTTTCTAGATAATCCTAGGTACTTTGGTCTTAAGAAACAAATTAAAAAGGATGTTTGTTTGTGTTGCTCGACAAAAACCAAAAAGAAAGAAAAGATAAGAATTTTCTAATTTTGGGTTATAAGTAGTATTAGTGATTATTTATAAATGTTATTATGAGTAATTTAAGTATAGAAAATGAATTGAAAAGAGATTGGAACATACCTAGCTATTTTAGATCGAATAGGGCAAAGTGTGAGTGTTGGGTTTGGAAATGGGTTCACAAGAACTTCCACCTTTCTTCTTTCGGCTTCTTAAAGTACTCTTGATCTTATATGGAGGTTGTGGAATCAGAAGTATGGATGTATGTGGCTGTATAGGGTATTTCGAGTGAGTTGTGGGACAAAAGGTGATATAAGGGTCGAGTATTTATAGAAGGGAAGTGCTAGGGTTTCTATTGGAGTGAGTGAGTAAGAATTTGGTGAAGTGTGGGGTTAGTTAGGGCGCCACATGGGTAGGAGGAGGGAAAGGAAGTGTGGAAGGTTATGGTCCTTACAAGTAGCCTATTTCTAGAAGGAGGGAGGTGTAGCAACTTAGGGCTCTTCCATTTAGTGTCTTATGGTTTAAGAAAAATGAGCTCTTGGTTTGTGTCATGTGGGATTCGAACTAGACTAGAGGTTTTGTGTAGATTTGGTTCGAATGGTGCTTGAAGAAGTTGTACACCATGCTTAAGGGTATGGTACTTTAGGGTTTAAGGTTTGGTTAGGGTTTCTAGGGTTTAGGGATTTTTAGAAATGGGTTTTTAGGGATTAAGGAAATAAAAACATATGTATCGATTTGTATATTTGTAAAGGAAAAATGATTTTGTGCATTGGGTAGTTGTACTCTAAGCTTAGGGAGGTTGTAATATGGTTTGTAAAATAAGAAAAATATAATTTTAATATTTCCTTAGTTTATATTATTTTTATAGAATTTTTATTAAGGTTTTAAGATACATAAATGGATTTTTATGTTTTTTTTGCATTAGAGGGTTGTACAATAGGTTTAGAGGGTTGTACAATTTATTAATATATCTAATAAATTTATTTTATAAGTTTTTGCATAAAATTATTACATACTATGCCTTCAAAGTAATTTGTTTTTAGAGTTTTTATAGTGTTTTTATTAATATTTGATTTCTATGCATTAATGACTTGTACCTAGGTTTAAGGGACTAGTACATATATTTAATATGTTTAAGAAATCTATTTTTAAAGATATTTTAGGAGATAATTGGACAAAGGGTTTTAAAATGAGTACACTGAGGTTTATAATGATATTAATATTAATACTATGATCTTATGCTTTAATAAATTGTATATTATATCGTAAAACTTGTACACTTTTATTCTGTAAAAATCTTATATAAATAAATTAGGGTTTGTGAATTTTATTACATCAAATAATAATTTTGTGAAATTAGGGTTTGATCGGGAGTTTTTGTAGTATTAGGGTTTCTGTGCTTTAGTGACTTATACATTAATTAAATAAATTATATTTTGATATTTCTAGGGTTTTGTTATCTTCATATGATATTATGGTAGTTTAGGGTTTAATAAAATTCTTATTAAATAGAAACACTTAGTTTTAAATGCACGTTAACGAAATAACGTAAAGTGATAAATGGGACAGTTTTAAACGTACGTTAACGAAATAACGTAAAGTGATAAATGGGACTTTGTAAAGTTTTAGGTCAAAGATGTTTTAGATAGTTAAATACCAATTCTGTTGCGAGCACGTTTATCGAGGATGTGATCTACGTCACATAAGATAATAGTTATTATCAACTAATAAATAAATAAAAAAATTCTATGTGGAAAAAGGATAAGTGTAGTTTATTATAAAGTCGTATTTTTACCAGTGGTTACAGAATATACCACTGGAATGGGAAAATGAGAACCTGGTACAAAAGCAAACTTACGAAGAAGTCTCCAACTCCGGTAATGAGCACTCTCAGAATAATTGGTGTGGTTAGCATTGAAGCAGAAAAGAGGTATGATTATACCTTTCTACATAAAATTAGGGTTAGAAGACAGGATCATAAGATTTACTCATTCTCAGAAGTAGACTTCCCGGATTTGAACCTCAACAATCTTGAAGATATGTATCTCATCAAAGTTCAAGGAAAGATGCGTCATTTCTCAACAGATCTTACATACGCGTTCAGCACTTCATTACTATACTACAACAGAAGAAAGATCATTCAGGAACGCGTTGAAGACTTGCAACTTGGGGTCGAGAGCTATCAAGGAAGCTTAACTTAACAGCACCACTTCTACACCTTCCTGAGATCAACCAAAAACCCCAGTACACCATGAAGAAAGACCCAACCTTTTGGTTTGTCTACAAAAGTGATCTATCCATCAACTGTTTCATGGGATACAAGGATGTTCATAAGTTCTGCGACCACACGCTCAAGAAAGTTCAAGATGGGTTAGTGATTCGGGTGAGAGATCGGGAGTTGTACAAGACTAGCAGGTGGACAGCTCCTCAACTATGAGAAGTTCGTCAATTTATCCTGAAGATTGAAAAAAGGCTTGTTCTTAGAGATCAGATGAATGGCCTGATTTAGGAGAAAACACTAAAATGTTATGAAGAATCAAAGCAGCTCCTATAGTAATATCCTTTCCCTAACCCCCCATCGTTAATGATTTTATGATATATTGTACCATATATTGAACCTAAGAGATCTTTGAGAGTTACTATAAGATCGCCAAGGGCATTTGGAGTACATGACTTGATTATTGCAACAACTTGATCAACTTTCCCATTATTGATAAAGCTCTTGATATCACCTAAACATCTAATCACAACCCGCCCCCCCCCCCCATTAGCATTCACAAAGTAAACGGCACCAAACCATGGCCCACATGTAAAATCCTCATCCTCACCCACATCCTCAACAACTTTCCTCATATACTCCTGTGTCAAAATTATAGACACCTCTCCACCTTCCCGAGTATCCGCTATTTTACGTAGCTTCGCCCTTTGAAAAATACCCGCAGGATCTGGTATTATCCTAACCTCTTCTTCGACTGGATTTTCAACATTTTGGTTTTGTGCTAAAACTGGGGTGCACTCATTTTCTTGTGGTATTTGGTTGCAGCAACAACCTTTTTGCCAATTTCTATTGTGTTTTAAATTGGTGTTGGTGAGTGCTATAAATGTCATTCTTTAAACAGACTAGGACAGGGACGACTCGTATAACTTTATTTCCACATCATGTACTATGAGAGGGACGACTCGTGCAAATGTGTTTCCACATTAGGGACTAACAAAGTACTTAAATGGTTTAAATAAGGTAGTTTTTTTCGGGCTTTCCCCTTTCCCGCCAAATAATCCTAGAGCACAAACTACTTGTTTAGTCCCTGAACTATTGCATTTGTAATAGTACACAAACTTCACCTTTTATGTTAGTCCTTTGGCCTTTTTCCTCGCCAAACCACCATGCCACTCATAACTTCCATTTTGACCTATATAACTAGCCACATGAGTATGTCGTATCCCCATAGCACCTTTCATTTTCATCCACAATTGGCATCTAAAACAACTAAATGGCTGAAATGAAAAGCACTTTTGTTGCCATCCACAACGCCTAAATGGAACAAATAAGAACCAAATGGTCAAAAATGCTAGCTTTTATCGAAGATGTTATTGATCATACCCCTGAATGGTCTGATGAGGGCAGCGACGAACCACTCAAGTTCACTGCACTATGGTTGAGCAGGATTTCTGAACTACACGTGTTCAATGATCTCGTGAATGCCATTAAAGCAGACTTATGGAAAGAAGTTGACATGCTGAAATACAAGATTATCCAGGAAAAGGTGTGTCCAATAAAGGCATGGGCAGACTTTAATCAAACCTTAGACATCACACTTGTCAAACTAACTCATGGTGCAGTTAAAGTGACAAGAGTAAAAGATAAACTTGTTGCTGTTGAAGTTGTTGTTGATGAAGCTGTAACTGATGAAGAGGTGGAAGGCAATGGAAGGCCACTGAAGAGGAGAAGGGTGTATGCTGAGAAGATGGATTAGGCATATTTCCAAAATGATGGTTGATGCTGAGAAGGCAAATAATGGGTGGTTTTGTGTTTAATTTCATGTTTCTATGTGTTGGGCAGTGCTTGGTATGGGTTGTTTGGGATAATGTCTTTTGTACCTTTGTTGTTATGGTTAATGAAAATCACTTCTTTTCTATGTGTTGACTAATTTTATTTTCTACAAAAAGGTCCATGAAAGAATATACCCATAATTGCATTCTGAGTGTGGAATTGCAGTCTGCAATTGCATTTCCAAACAAAGTTGTTTGAGTGTGGAATTACAGTCTGCAATTGCATTTCCAAACAAAGTTTTTTGAGTATGGAATTCCAGTCTGCAATTGCATTTCCAAACAAAGTTGTTTGAGTGTGAAATTGCAGTCTGCACTTGCATTTCCAAACAAAGTTGTTTGAATGTGGAATTGCAATCTGCAATTGCATTTCCAAACAACCCATAAACTGCAAATTGAAAATGCTCATGGCTTGAATTGACTTTTATAAGTCAACTTACAAACAACACTCAAATTACAAACTGTTATATTACTAGTGTTATAATACTTACTACCTGCAACAAACATAAGTAAATGATCTAAAATGAAAGCAAACACAACACAAAAACATAGAAGTCCTGCATATTTAATATTAGTAGATTAATATGTTAATTTTTACGACAAAATTTTGGAACATTTCCAAATATGAGTTAATGTACCATATAGCAACAAAAGTAATTGTTTATAAACATCCAATTACAACAACCATGAAATAAGTCAACGCTTCTTGGACTTCCTCTTCAATCTTGTAGAGCCAACTTTTGGATCATTAGGAGCTCTTAAACTAATTATGATTCCAGTGATAGCTGCTTTCCTGCAGCCTCTTGGAGTTGAAGTTAAAGGAGCTTGTGAAGGAGCTATTTTCCTTTGACCAACTGTTTTTGAAGTTGAAGGAGCTCTGGCTCTGGATGTTTTTGGAGCAACATCAGCTATAGAAGTGGAAGCTCTGGATCTTTTGGGAGCAGCTTCAGCAGTTGAAGTGGAAGCTTTGGGCCTCTGGCTCTTTTCGGAGTAGTGGAAGCTCCGGATATCTTGGGAGCAGCTTAAGCAATTGAAGTTGAAGCAACTTGACTTTTGAGAACTCAGGATCTCTTGGAACTTTTGACATTATCCGAAACATCCTCTTCACTTGAAACATCTTCATCATCTTCCAAATCAATCACCTCATCTTCGTTCGCCTTCAGGGAGCTCTGCATCTCAAGGTTTTGCATCCTCTTTTCAAGGAATTGTAGCTGCATTTCAAGATTTTTACTAATACAAATATCGACTAAAAAATATTATTTATATTTTACGATCCTTGCTATATTTTGTTAACGACAATAATAAACTTTACTTCAGCAAACCATAAATTTTGTCAAGTCTTTTATGTATATAGCTACAAGTTTTTCTTAAGCACAAATAGATTTTAATAAAAGTTACAAATTGTTTGTTCATAAATAGTATTTTAGTCATTTTAAGAAAAGTGCCACATTAGGAGTTAAAAACAAATAAAGTGCCACATTAGGTGTCAAAGTAAAATTAGTATGTTTTACATATAATAAAAATGTGTCTTATGATAACATAAGTAATCAAACATTTTTAGTAACTCATTAACTAACTTATTACTTATTAAAAAAACATCATTTAGCTAGCTACAATATACATCTTACAAGTTTACTTTCCTAAACATTTTAATCAAAATGAAAATGCATTTTTACATCACTACTTGGATCATCCTGCTCTAGTAAAATTTGAGATTGCGTATCATTATAGGATCCTTGGAAGATATAGAAAATTTTTTGGTTAGATTTGATACAAGATCTTGAGGATCTGTCAGACCCCCATCGGAACCAAAATATTACAAGGACGGAACCAAAAAATTGGTTCCGCCTGATCCGTGGCTTGCTGGCACATTTTGCCTATAAATAGCAAGCCAAACTTTGTTGATCACACACACTTACATACATAAACATTGTATATTCTTTCTCACTCATAATTCTCTGTATCTAACTCACTCATATTCATTTTAGTGAACTTATTATATAGCAAGAAGATCAAAGCATCAAGCACAGACTTATAAGCTTCAAGTGTTTGCTACAAGTCTTTATTCATTCATCATAGTGTGTTGTACATTCATTCATACATCATTGTTTGTACCAAACCATCATAAACCTTTGTTGTGATCGGTTAGTATTTTAGTCCTCAAAATACATAGTGTGACGGGAGTGGTTGTTCCCTTGTAAAAGAACTCGACATTTAGCTTTGTGTCGGAAATATTGTGTAAGCGACGAGTAAGGGTTTTCTCCGTCGGATAAAGGAGTTTGTTGATTAGTGAAGGATACCCTCGAATTGGAGACTCGGGGAGTGGAGTAGGGCAAGGAAAAAGAGTCCTTGTAGACCGAACCACTATAAACCCTCGTGTTGTGGTTTGATCATTTCTATCCTTTCTTGCATTATACTTATTGTTATTTTAGTTGATTTTACATAAAAATAACAAAGAAAAGAATTTAAAATAGGTAAAACTATTTAACCCCCCTTTTAGTTTTCCACAATTGGCATCAAGAGCTGCGTTACTCAAGATTTTTAAAATTTATTGTATTTTAAAACTTGAAACGATCCATGGATTTTGAAAATTTTAAAGAAGGGCAATCTATGTAAAGACAACCACTATTTGAATCAAACGGATTTATCTATTGGAAAAGCCGTTTTGAAACATATGTGAAATCAAAAGATTTAGATTTATGGTATATAATTATAGAAGTTGATCACAAAGCTATTATAAAAGATATATCAAGTGGTCGGGGTGAGGATACTTCACTTGTTCGTCATAGTGATGAGCAAAAGAAGTTGATTGCAAAAAATAATGAAGCGAAAATGATGCTTTTTAACACTCTAACTAAAAAGGAATTTGAAGGAGTCTTTATGTACAAAACCGCTAAAGAAATTTGGCAATCTTTAATAATCACTCATCAAGGAAATTCACAAGTCAAGAATAACATAATATATCTTCTTGTTCAACAATATGAACATTTTGTTATTTCTGAAGATGAAATAATTGATAGTGCATTTGCTCGTTTTAATACTATCATTACCTCTCTCATAGCACTTGATGAATCCTTTTGTAGTAAGAACTTTGTCAAGAAATTCCTTAGAGCACTTCATCTAAAATGGAGAGCAAAAGTAACGGCTATTGAAGAATACAAAGATCTTTCAAAGTTGTCACTTGACGAGCTAATTGGAAACCTCAAGGTTCATGAAATGGTGATGGTGAATGATTCACAGATTGTTAAAGGAAAGAAGGAAAAAGTCAAGTCCATTTCCTTAAAAGCAAAAACGGAGTCAAGTGATGAAGAAGAATATAGCTCAGATTGTGAAGATGAAGAGTATGCCATGGCTGTAAGAGACTTCAAAAAGTTCTTTAGAAGACGAGGAAAGTTTGTAAGACAACCTCGGGAAGACAAGAAACTTTTTCGAAAAGATCATAACGATAAGAAAGGAAAAGGTGAAAGAAAATGATTTAGATGTGGAGACACAAGCCATCTTATAAGAGATTGCCCCAAGCCACCTAAAAACAAGAATCAAAGGGCGTTTGTGAGTGGTGCTTGGAGTGATAGTGAAGATGATGACGAGGAACCAAAGAATGATGAAATTGCTCTCATGGCTCAGGACTCAAATGAGGTACATTATGACTCATCTTACTCTTCCATTGATGATGATACATTGCAAAAAGAATATAACAAATTGTGTGAACTTAGCTTGAAAATCATAAAAAAAAAACAAATTTTTAAAGACTAAAAAGGAATTTTTAGAAAATGAAGTTTATGAATTAAAATAAAGAGCTAAACGTTTAGAAAAGAGTAAAGCCATTGACAAGGTATGTATATCATGTCAAGAACTTGGACTTGAAATTAAGAAACTTAAACTCACACAGGATGCGCTCATTAAACAAAATTCTAAATTTAAAAGGTTTCATAAAAATATTTCTTGTGCGGATGAAATAATGAAAATCCAGAAATTACCATATGATAAAGCTGGACTAGGATTTATGAAATTAGGAGATTTAAGTAGTCTAACAAAACAAGACAAAAAAGAGCAAGAAACTGTTCCAACCATCTTAGGAAGCCACGGAATAGACGGAACCGAGAATTTGGTTCCGTCCATTAAACCTGTTGGTTTTGTGGTGTCCTCAGGAGAACAGAATGGCTTCAAATTGGCTCGTACTGAGTTTGTTAAACTCACAAAGAAATCTAAAGTTGCTACAAATGAAACTAAACAAAAACCATCTGTTACAATAGGAGTTGGACTTGGTAAAAATGAGTTTAGATCTAAAACTACTCAACAAAGGCCTAAAACACCTATTCCCAAACGCCCTTTTCCAAAAAGTAACTACAATGGACAACCCAACTATCAACATAACGGTTGGACTCAAAACTTCCCTAGACATTATCAGGCTCCTAACTACATGCCATGGAACTCATATCCACCATAGTTAATGGGATGTTTAACCAAAATGGACCAATGAGATATTGGGGACCAAATGCTTGAGTTTTTATATAACTTAGGTATGCTTGAAAGTCGGATTGGAACCAGACGAATAGATAAAAGATAGCGGTTGTTCAAGGCATATGACGGGAGACAAGAGCCTCTTCTCAACCTACCAAGAATATGACGGAGGTAATGTCACTTTTGGTAGCAAATTGAAAAGCAAAATCATCGGAAAATGTACTATCTCTCATGACTCTCTCTCTCTCTCTCTATTAACGATGTTGCTGTTAGGAATTAAACCAACAGTTAGTACTGTCAGGTCAAAGTTACTACTGCTAAAGATTAACACTAACAGTACTAAGTCAGTTAGTACTGCTAGTACAGATGGTTAGTACTGATTATGAGATGAAGACAGAGATAAAGAAAACGTGTGAAGATAAATATAGAATAGATATTGTGTATATCTTATTAAGTTAGATTGATATTATGAATGTTAGTTTACTTGTAAAGGACTCCATGTTCTATAAAAGGAGATCCTAGGTTAGGTTTTTAGTATCGCACATATACGTATTATTATAAAAGCTTCAAGGTTGTTAAACCCTTGTGATAGTCGAAGATCACTCGTATTATAATAATATTGAAGTTATTTGGTTGATTAAACACTTGTGTTCATACATTGTTCATTCACTGCTACATTCATTCATCACACAAATAATATCTTCTAAGTATTAGCTAGTAAATTCCGCGTGCTAGTTAATATTAACTCAAAGTATCTTGAACACAAGGAGTGTGTTTAGATCCTATCAAGTGGTATCAGAGCCAGGTTCTGATACTTTGAATTAGAAGATCCATAAGAACTTTTCAACAAGGAAGATGGACATGGAAACTCCTCAAACCTCAATCCTGCCAAACTCCTTATGCTCAAACAAAACAAATATGATCTCTAGAGGCTCAGAATTGAGCAGTACTTCATGGTGCAAGATTATGCACTATGGGATATCATTATCAATGGTGATTCTTTCAAGCTAACAATTTCTGAAGAAACACTTGCTGATGGTTCCAAAACTACAAAGCTTAACACTGAACCAGTCACCAATGATGAGAAGATCAAGAAGAAGAATGATGTCAAAGCCAAGAGTTTGTTACTCATGGCAATTCCCAATGATCAGGTGTTAAACTTCAATCATTATGAGACTGCAAAGACACTTTTTGCAGCTATTGTTGAAAGGTTTGGTGGTAATGAAGCCACTAAGAAGGCACAAAGAACACTGTTGAAGCAAAGCTATGAGAATTTTAGTGCCACAAGCACTGAAACTCTTGATCAAATCTTTAACAGGCTATAGAGAATTGTGAGTCAACTTGCTGGTTTGAAGATAGTGATTCCAAAAAAAGACCTAAATTTAAAGTTTCTCAATAGTTTGTCTGCTGAATGGATCACCCATGTTGTTGTTTGGAGCAACAAGCCTGAACTGGAGAAGATGACACTCAATGAGTTCTACAACAATCTTAAGATTGTTGAACAAAAGGTAAAAAAGGCAGGAAGCACCAGTTCTATGTCTGGAAATATGGCATTTTTTTCATCCCCCAACAATAGCAGTACTAAGGATGATCCAGATGTTTGTACTGCTAGCCCTAAAGTTAGTACTGCTAGTGTCAAAACTAGCACTGCTAGCTTGAGTGATGAAACTATTTATGCCTTTATATCTGAGCAATCCAATGGGTCTCAAATCTACAATGAAGACCTTCTTCATATTCATGAAGATGACTTGGAAGCTATGGACTTGAAGTGGCAAATGGATTTGATAAGCATTTGGGCAAAGAAGTATTTTCAAAGGACTGGAAACAAGCTTACATTCAATGTAGGAGATGTTGCTAGCTATGAAAAATCCAAGGTGGAGTGTTATAATTGTTACAAGATGGGATACTTTGCCAGAGAATGTAGAAGCCCCCGACAACAGGACAACAAGGCTAGAGGGTATAGAAGTCAGCAGGGAAACAGGAGAACAGTGAATGTGGAAGAAACTTCTTCCAAGGCAATGGTAGCTGTTGATGGAGCTGGCTTTGACTGGAGCTTCATTGAAGAAGAGGAGGAACCAGCCAACTTGGGATTGATGGCCTTCTCTGACTCAGAGGTACATGAGGTTAAAAAGTGTTCTAATTTTTGTCCTGCTTTGAAAGAATATGAGTCTCTTAAGAAACAATATGATAATCTTAGGACAGAATTTAATGAAGTAAACTTTAGTCTTTTAAATCATAAAAGAGGAATACCTGTTTTAGAAGAGCAACTCACTTTTTATAGAAAGAATGAATCAAACTTTATTGATGATATAGCTGTCTTAAAAAGAGATTTGCAACTTAGAGATGACAAGATAAGTGGGCTTAAGTATGAACTAGAGAAGCTTAAGAAAGAAAAGGAAAACATACAGTTAAGTGTTGACACTCTTGAATATACATCAAAAGGAGTTCAGAAATTAATAGAGAGTCAAGTAGTTCATAAAGCAAAATCTGGTCTAGGATATAAGTCAGTTGCACCCCCAATAGAGGAATGTTTGTACCTCCAGGAATTGACTTAGCTCATACTGGCTTAGAGGAGTTTAAGGATGTTGAATTTCCTGGATATGGTCCTAAAACCAATGAGAGTCCTACTAAATTTGTTAAGGCTGAGGATTCTTTTCTGAGTGATACATCTAAAACCATAGAGGATTGGACATCTGAAGATGAGGATGATCAGGTTAAGGTTCAACCTGATGTTGTTAAGGTAGATGTAAAACATGCTCCTAAAGTGGTCAAAAATGAAAATATAAAACCAGTTAGGAATACTGTTAGATATGCTGAGATGTATAGGTCTACAAACAGATCTTCAGTTCCTAGGGGAAATCAAAGGAACTGGAATAACTTAAAATCTCAACAACTTGTTGATGAGTTTGTTATGCAGAATAAAGTATGTTTTGTGTGTGGTAATTTTGATCATTTGGCTGCATATTGTGACTCAAATCCATGGAAAAATAAGGTTTTTGGGAATTCAAGGGTGTATGGGAATACCAATGCTAGGGTGAATCAAAACAGTCCTACTAGATTGACTAACCCTAATATAAATCATAAGATGACACCCAGAGCAGTCATGTTAAAGTCTGGCATCAAATCAGTTTCTACTGCTAGACAAAACAAGTGGTTTAATAACAAACAAACTGTTTCAAGTGCAAAACCATTTTCAAATCATTACAATCATGCACAAACAGTTAACAGGCCCTTTTTCAAGAAAACACCTTTGTATAATAAAAAATGGATGCCTAAAGTCAAGCCAACAGTTTCTACTGTTAGGTCAGCAGTTTCTACTGCTAGGCCAGCAATTCCTACTGCTAGGCATATGAATGTTGTTAAGGGTCAATGGGGCAATGCTGTGAAGAACTCAGCACGTTGGGTATGGAAACCTACCAAACCCAATGGTGCATCAATGACTTTCAATAGATATAATTATATTGATGCACGAGGCAGATCCAAGTCAGTAATGGCTTGGGTCCCCAAAAGGAACTAAATCCTTTATTTTGTGTGCAGGAACATCCTACAAAAGACGGAGAAGATAGAGGATACTCAGATAGTGGATGTTCAAGGCACATGACTCGTAACATGTCATACCTTTCAGACTTTACACCTCTGGATGGAGGACCTGTTATCTTTGGAGGTGGTGTTGGTGTCAAGATTACTGGTAAAGGTATTATTAAAACTGGTAATCTTGACTTTGAAAATGTGTATTTTGTACCAGAGCTTAAGTACAACCTTTTTAGTGTGTCACAAATTTGTGACAAACAGAACAAGGTGTTATTTACTGACACTGACTGTCTTATTCTTTCTCCTGACTTTAAGCTACCTGATGAAAGTCAAGTATTGCTTAAAATCCCCAGAAAGGGTAACACATACAGTGTTGAGATGAATCAGCTTGTTCCTAAAGAAGGTCCTACTTGCCTTGTTGCAGAAGCCACATTGGATGAGTCAATGTTGTGGCACAGAAGGCTTGGTCATGTTAATTTCAAAACCATTAATAAGATTGCTAAATATGGTAAGATTTTTCAAAATGATCAAACCTTTGTTTCTTGCCTTAAGGGTAAACAACACAGAGCTTCTTGTAAGCCCAAGGTTTATAACTCTAATAATCAAGCTTTATACATGCTTCATATGGACTTGTTTGGTCCTACTTCTATTAATAGCTTAAATCATAAAAGGTATTGCCTGGTTATTACTGATGATTATTCCAGGTTTACATGGGTTTTCTTTTTGAGAACTGGTATGTGCTTATTCACATACCTTTTCTTGACCAAACCGGACCCAAAAAGACCAAAAACTAACCAAAATGCCAAAAGATATTGTGTTTTTGTGTTTTTGATTATGCAGGGAAGGATATTGCAAAAATAGGACAAAATCAAGCAAATACCGGGAAAACGAGCACGAGATATGGAAAAGATATTTACAGCCGATGCCGGGAAGTTTTATGTCAATCAAGTCCTCAAAGCTTCACCAAATGACAAAACAAGCCCTTGGATTAAATTTAAAGTTTGGCAGAATTAATCCTTAAGATTTCAGAATTTACACCAAAGGTCCTTATCATTTTCATTTTACACAAAGTATATTAATCCTTATAACCATTACCGGACTTATATTTCCAAATCCAATCCCAAAAACAAAATACCCTTCCACTAGCCCAAGCCCACCATCTCTTTAACACAACCCGGATCCAACACCATCTTAAAACCCACGAGTCAAGTCAAAAACCCGGTCAATGAAATCCCACTCGGTCAAACTTAGGTCACACAAAAATAAAATAAACAAACTCACCCCCGCACCCAAATCCCTCTTTTACCCAGATTTAATGTACCATCCATGAACCCTAAAATGACCGACCCTTTCAATTACCACAATTAAGGGCATTTTCGTACATCACGAAAGGACTGACACATCACTGACAAGGGAATGAGGATGTGGCAGAATCGTGCACTCTGATTGGTTGAAGATACGTGTTCAAATCGATCCAAGGGCTATGAATGATTGAAGGATTGATCAAGGGTTGGAAACATTTGAAAGAAGCACAAATATCCCTCGGATCAGTGACATGGCATCTCACGGGTTGGCTATAAAAGAAGCCCTTCTCTTCACAGATGGATGTTAGATAATTTAGGGTTAGGTTATTAGGTTTAGGAGTAGGATAATTTAGGCTTATTATTCTGCTATTTGTATTTTCTTTTCAGATTTCAATCCTTTGTACTCAAAATTTTAGTGTTTAATGGAAGTCAAACATTTGGTCAAAGTTTCTCTTCATTTGCTTAATAGCTTAATTCTGGTAATATCTGTCTTTTTCAGCTTAATTAATCTTATTATGTCAAGTTATATTAGTTAATTACTTTGTTTCAGTTCATTCATATTTTGTTGCTTTAAATTCCCCAATAAGTCAAATATGAGTTAACTGCTTTTTAAGCTTATTTGTAGAAGTTATTCTCAGCTTTTAAGTGATTAAATCAGGATTCAGTAGGTTGGTAATATTTCAGTTTCTCAGTTTAAAATAGCTCTCAAAAGCTTAATTCTCTATTGTTCTTTTATAAGGGCTGTTTGGATCTGAGTTGACTTATGGGTCAACTGGGTAAAAACAGGTTAAGTTATCTTGGGTTCCTGATTCATTTGCATTGGTGACAATTTAGAGTAAGTGAGTTTGGTAATAGTTCAACTATTTTTGGTAGGCTATCAGTTAATGTGTAGGTTTGCTAGCAATTGGAATTGATAAGTGCAAAATTTAGGACATAAGCTGTCACATATAAGCTCAATTTAATCTTAGTTTATTTAGGATAATGCTTTTGCTTTTTTTTTAAGTTCCTTTGAGTAGATTAAGAGTGTGTTCATAAGTTTTCTTAGTTTCATCTAATAATTAAGGTTTTGAGGTCATTTAACCTTACTGCTGCAACAAGTTTATTATGCAGACCAGTGTATACTGATGCCTTCCTCAGCTTTTTGCTTATGCTTAATCTGCTTATTCATTGGAATGTATTGTTCAAATTTTGGGTTTATTAGTAGATAGTAGTATGGAGTTTTAGGATATAACCGGTATCTCACTTTTTAGCTTAATTCAGTAGCTTAATAAGGTCTGTAATTAGTCTGCAGATCTGCTTCTAAGCCTACTACTCATTTTCAGTTTTCAACTTCATCTGTTCATGGGCTTAATTAGAGTTCAATTGAGTAGTATAAATTAGGGCTTTTAGTGTTTTTATATAGCCTATAGTACTAAGATGCTTTTGCCCCCATAAGTTCCCATTAATTAGCTTATCAGAGATACTTATTTGATCTGCAATTTGGTGATTAAGCCTTTGGATTCTGTCATAAGTGGACTACTGTGTAGTAGCTTATTTTACTTTTTCTTGAGCTTATTTGAGTTTTCTGAGTTGAATTATGCTGAGATAAGTATATTGCACTAGTTCTGAGCTTTTGGTAATTTTTGGCCTTCTTTAGCTTATTTCTAGCTTATTTCCATAGTGCTTATTAGGCTGTTTAGCTTATTTAGGATTAATCAGTTCCTGAAATTATTTTTCCTAGATTTAGAATTAAATTTTAGATTTAATTAAAATTTTCCAGATTTTACTTATTTGTTTTACTATTTTTAATTCATTTAAATAGTTTAATTTAGTTTTAAATCATAAAAAAATTCATAAAAAGTCTAAAAGATATTTTTCTTTTTCCCATAATTTTCTTTTGTCATATAGAATGTAGGAAAATTGTTTTCATGCCCGTAGGATTAGTAGTGCTTTAAATTCACTTTTTATTTTGCGCTCGTACGTAGTTTTTGATTTATTCGCGCGTTTTTAGTTTTAATTGCGTTTTAGCTTAATTGTCTTTTACGTTATCATTTCATATGCTTTATTTGTTGATTTCTAGTGTTGATTTACTTTCCGTAGTGATAATTACCAATCATTCACTTTTATCTCTTATTCACTGCACGTTTCACGATCCCGAATCACAATTCCATTCGATCTTCGTCGGGACAACGAGCTCGGGGTTTTCACATTATTTACCTTCTGTGATTTCTCCCTTGATCTATAATTGAACATATCAATTTTTGGCGCCGCTGCCGGGGAAGGTTGAAGTGAGTTCGTGATTCCGTTTTTTCGATTCGTGTTTTGAAGACCCTTCCTCGTGGAGTTATCGTTTTCATTTGTAAATATTTTTATCTAAAAACCCAAAAAGATTTTCTTTTCAAAATTTATTTTCCATTTTCTTTTGTATTTTTTCTAAATTACAAAACCCAAAAATAATCTTCGTCTCCTCTTATATGTTTAATTCTTATCTCTTTACCCTCTCATACAGTTTAATTCCTATCTTCTTACCCTCTTAACCGTTTAATTCTATCTCTTTATCCCACTATCCGTTTAATTCTAATGTCGTCACTTGGCTATCATTGTTTTGATTGTAAAAGCCCGTTGATCGACGGTCTTAGTGGTTCAAAGTGTAAGTGTGAGCGGTGTGGAAATCACAACCCAAGAGGATTTTGTTATTGGTGTGAAGTAGCCCTCGAAAAAGAGCTTAATTCCATCGATAATTCTCAAAGTTTTTCCGAACACCCTCCACAACCCCAGCCATCTTCACTGCCTCAGTATAATTGCTTTATATGTGGAGATCCGTTGGGGGACAATTCACGTTGTGACTGATGTTTTTGCAACGAATGTGGATTTAGTCGAGGACTGTGTATGTGTTCTTATTCGAAAGCTGAAAATTCATTCGCTTATGATTCTAATCCAAACTCTTTCAATGAACCGCCAAATTTCTCCGACTACCCTCCACAGCCCCAGTTGTCTTCGTTTAATCAGCGTTATTGTTGTGGGTGTGGAGATCCGTTAGATGGTTTTCTATGTCGACGATGTACCTGCGAATGGTGTGGAGATGATCTTATAAATGGAATTTGTTCAACTTGCGCTTCAAGAGCTGAAAATACATTCGCTTATGATTCTAACCCGAACTTTTCCAATTTTTCTCAAAACAATTTCAACCTCCCTCCACCAAATTCATATGAGCAAGAGTCGTACTATCAAAGCTTCAATGATACATCGTTGCAAAATTCACCGAACTTTTCTTATACAAATTGTGGGGGTCCTCATAATGATTATCAATGTCAACCATGGGGTCAAAATTACTATGAACCGAATCCTTATTATAGTACTCCCGGTTTTGACAATTTCCAACCTCCACAACACCATATGATTCAAACACCATCTCAAACACTCAATCAAGAACTTCTCCATGAACTATTAGAGTCAACAAAGAAATATAACCATGAACTTATAGAGTTAACAAAAAGATATAAGGCTATGGTTATTCAATTTACCCAAGAAGAACCTCATCAAGAAACTTCTGGAGAACTTCTAGCTGAAGAACAAGCAGCTAGAGTAAGCTCCCAATATCGTCAAACTTTTGTTTACGATGACAACGATGATGAGGATTCTATCCAAATGCGGGATTATTATGAGAATTCGTCAGCAGAAATCACAATCGTCCTACCTTCTAAGGAACCAGAGGACTCTCTAAAAATGGGGGACGAGCATCTCGACACTATTCCGGCTACGGAATCAGACAAAGTTGAGAACCTCGTTCCAATCCCAAGTGAGTCCGAGGAAATATCCGACGATGAAAGTGATTTTCAATCTTATGGAGATTCCCTTGACGTTTCCGAGATTACTTCCGGAATTTTCTCTAACCCTCTTTTTGAATTCAATAATGAGTATACTTCTTGCAAAGTTAATCCTCTTTTCGATGGAGGGTTAGAGGACGTTGAGGGCGAGGAGGATCTTCTTTCTAATCTTGATGAGCCCGTGACGGAACCGGGACTCACAGATTCTCCTCGTATTCTCGAATCTCTTCATGAGGAGTTCTCAGAAGAACTCACTCATATCATACCTCCTCCGGAGTATGATTATTTTGTTATTGAAGAAGATCCTGACCTGGGGGGAGGTAAACTCTATCCTAAGAGTTTGCTTGATGATGATATCACCCCGACCCTCCCTCCCGAGGTTTTCAAGAGCTTTGATGATGAAGAATGGATCCCCATTCTAATTATGATCTTTCTTCCTTTCTTCACCTATACGGTGACTTCTCCTCTTATTCACTCCTTCGGGAGTGAAGACACAATCTTTTACCCCGGCATCTCTCATTCTTTTAAGCCGTGGGTATCTCATCAGAGTGGAACTTTCGTATGCTTCAGTGTTTATCCAAACATCTTGAACGAAAGTCCGATTGAGATTATCTTTTCCACATGCTCCCCCAAGGACAATTAAATTCGAGGCGAGTCTAAGCTTTCCGACTCGATACTAAACAAGCGCTTCGTGGGAGGCACCCCATGCTTATCCATCTATCTTCTTATCTATTTTCTAATAAGTGACGTGAGGAGGGCTACCTCTTCCATATCTTGTGTTTCGTGGTTGTTTATGTCCAGGATTTGCCCAAATAATGAAGACTCTCGTGCTCGTGGTTTGCTTCTCTCCACTCTAGTTTCATCATTCGTTGCTTATCCGATATCCTAGATCTTATCGTTTTACATCTATCTTTTGGCATAATTAATAAACGGCCTTAGATTTTTGTAGGGATACCCGTACCTTTAAGACATTGAGGACAATGTCTCATTTTAGTCTGGGGGGGTAATCTGTCGATTTGATTTTTGCCTTGCATTTTTTCCGTTTACTCATGCAACCCCGTTTTTCCTCAAAAATTTAAAAATCCAAAAAATGTGAAAAATTTTAAAATTTTGTGCAAAAATATAATAAATTTTGACATTTTGTTAACTTTCCGCTGGTGAGAGTAGGAATAAAATTTTGACTTGACCGGGCGTGTTGAGCCCTAGCTTGTCCCCTTAACCATTTATAATCTATAAGCTCGTGCTAGTCTTTTATACAAGGAGCTAGAAAATGCGAATTTTTTTTAAGAATTTGCAAGTTCCCATAATTGACTTTATGTATGCATGGCTTGATTATTTGGCTAAGCATTCGCAGATCTTATTATTTAAGATTTTAAATTTGCGAAGAACGAGAAATGATAGAGTTGTTTATAAGTTAGATTGCTAATCGTGGAGTAGTTGGATCTCTTTAAAGCTCATCGAAGTTATTTGTGGCTTTTTGTTCCCATAAGCTTGTCTCACCCTAAAAATAGTAATCAAGAAATAATTAAAGGTATTTTGGTTTTGGCGATAATTAGTTTTTATTTCTTCCTTTGAGAATCCTTGCTTATGGAAGTTGGGTACACATCAAGGTACTGTCAGTGTTACGGTGTAATAGGCAACTGATTCCTGATAGTACGTGCTATTGTCTCTATTGCTATAAAAGCCGTAGGACTCGGGATTTGGCAAAATATATAATGAATAATAATAATAATAATCCAAAGCCGATAAAAGTTTTCTGTTTCCTGACGGTTCGCTCCCGTTGACTCAGACTTCAAAAAGGCAGAGGAAAAATATCCAAGGTCAAAATAAGACTCCCGATTCTTGACGGTTCGCTGCCGTTGTCTAGGTTGTTTAAAAGGCCGAGGAATAATAATATGTGCTTAATAATGTTAAAAAAAGGCCAAATTTCGACTCCGGGGGATCCTAATAAAAGCTTCTGTCTCTGGACTCGTAGATGAGTTGTTTCGTTCGTATATAAAAGGGATATCCTCAAAATCGCATTAAATCAGAGACCTTGATGTGGACCTCATTTTTGTTTGCAACGGTTTTCGAGGGAAGGTTTGGAAACTACTTAGCGTCTAAACTAGGTATCTTTATCGGATTAAAATTATCGAAACGAGAAAATATGAAGCAATTCATTTCTCATCAAAAATAAAATAAATAGAGGAAAATAGGAGTTTGGGAACAAGAGGTAATACACAATTAGCTTCCATGGGTAGTTTCGGCAATCTAACTTGTAAATAACAATGATTTCATTTTTAAGCTTAGCTTGGGGACTCGTGAAAAATCGGGGACGACGAATTTTATCCGTATGGTCACTTCTTCATGAGTCGTGTTTCCTACTCGAAGACCCTAAAAATTATTGATAGATAATGATTGTCAACAAAGCCGTCACTTGAATAATGAGAAAAATACAAAAATAGAATAAAAGGAAAATCGGGGAGTTTTTAGAACTTAAGATTTCTTGATCTCTTTTGAAAATTTTGCTACTTTTCAAAGTTAGTAAAAAGAGATTGGAAATTTTCGGTTTCAAAAACGTGTTTTTATAACATTGCGTGAGGACACGTCAATAGCTTAGTCTGGGGGATTTTGGTATGTGCTTATTCACATACCTTTTCTTGACCAAAACCGGACCCAAAAAGACCAAAAACTAACCAAAATGCCAAAAGATATTGTGTTTTTGTGTTTGTGATTATGCAGGGAAGGATATTGCAAAAATAGGACAAAATCAAGCAAATACCGGGAAAACGAGCACGAGATATGGAAAAGATATTTACAGCCGATGCCGGGAAGTTTTATGTCAATCGAGTCCTCAAAGCTTCACCAAATGACAAAACAAGCCCTTGGATTAAATTTAAAGTTTGGCAGAATTAGTCCTTAAGATTTCAGAATTTACACCAAAGGTCCTTATCATTTTCATTTTACACAAAGTATATTAATCCTTATAACCATTACCGGACTTATATATCCAAATCCAATCCCAAAAACAAACTACCCTTCCACTAGCCCAAGCCCACCATCTCTTTAACACAACCCGGATCCAACACCATCTTAAAACCCACGAGTCAAGTCAAAAACCCGGTCAATGAAATCCCACTCGGTCAAACTTAGGTCAAACAAAAATAAAATAAACAAACTCACCCCCGCACCCAAATCCCTCTTTTACCCAGATTTACTGTACCATCCATGAACCCTAAAATGACCGACCCTTTTAATTACCACAATTAAGGGCATTTTCGTACATCACGAAAGGCCTAACACATCACTGACAAGGGAATGAGGATGTGGCAGAATCGTGCACTCTGATTGGTTGAAGATACGTGTTCAAATCGATCCAAGGGCTATGAATGATTGAAGGAATGATCAAGGGTTGGAAACATTTGAAAGAAGCACAAATATCCCTCGGATCAGTGACATGGCATCTCACGGGTTGGCTATAAAAGAAGCCCTTCTCTTCACAGATGGATGTTAGATAATTTAGGGTTAGGTTATTAGGTTTAGGAGTAGGATAATTTAGGCTTATTATTCTGCTATTTGTATTTTCTTTTCAGATTTCAATCCTTTGTACTCAAAATTTTAGTGTTTAATGGAAGTCAAACATTTGGTCAAAGTTTCTCTTCATTTGCTTAATAGCTTAATTCTGGTAATATCTGTCTTTTTCAGCTTAATTAATCTTATTATGTCAAGTTATATTAGTTAATTACTTTGTTTCAGTTCATTCATATTTTGTTGCTTTAAATTCCCCAATAAGTCAAATATGAGTTAACTGCTTTTTCAGCTTATTTGTAGAAGTTATTCTCAGCTTTTAAGTGATTAAATCAGGATTCAGTAGGTTGGTAATATTTCAGTTTCTCAGTTTAAAATAGGTCTCAGAAGCTTAATTCTCTATTGTGCTTTTATAAGGGCTGTTTGGATCTGAGTTGACTTATGGGTCAACTGGGTAAAAACAAGTTAAGTTATCTTGGGTTCCTGATTCATTTGCATTGGTGACAATTTAGAGTAAGTGAGTTTGGTAATAGTTCAACTGTTTTTGGTAGGCTATCAGTTAATGTGTAGGTTTGCTAGCAATTGGAATTGATAAGTGCAAAATTTAGGACATAAGCTGTCACATATAAGCTCAATTTAAGCTTAGTTTATTTAGGATAATGCTTTTGCTTTTTTTTTAAGTTCCTTTGAGTAGATTAAGAGTGTGTTCATAAGTTTGCTTAGTTTCATCTAATAATTAAGGTTTTGAGGTCATTTAACCTTACTGCTGCAACAAGTTTATTATGCAGACCAGTGTATACTGATGCCTTCCTCAGCTTTTTGCTTATGCTTAATCTGCTTATTCATTGGAATGTATTGTTCAAATTTTGGGTTTATTAGTAGATAGTAGTATGGAGTTTTAGGATATAACCTGGTATCTCACTTTTTAGCTTAATTCAGTAGCTTAATAAGGTCTGTAATTAGTCCGCAGATCTGCTTCTAAGCCTACTACTCATTTTCAGTTTTCAACTTCATCTGTTCATGGGCTTAATTAGAGTTCAATTGAGTAGTATAAATTAGGGCTTTTAGTGTTTTTATATAGCCTATAGTACTAAGATGCTTTTGCCCCCATAAGTTCCCATTAATTAGCTTATCAGAGATACTTATTTGATCTGCAATTTGGTGATTAAGCCTTTGGATTCTGTCATAAGTGGACTACTGTGTAGTAGCTTATTTTACTTTTTCTTGAGCTTATTTGAGTTTTCTGAGTTGAATTATGTTGAGATAAGTATATTGCACTAGTTCTGAGCTTTTGGTAATTTTTGGTCTTCTTTAGCTTATTTCTAGCTTATTTCCATAGTGCTTATTAGGCTGTTTAGCTTATTTAGGATTAATCAGTTCCTGAAATTATTTTTCCTAGATTTAGAATTAAATTTTAGATTTAATTAAAATTTTCCAGATTTTTCTCATTTGTTTTACTATTTTTAATTCATTTAAATAGTTTAATTTAGTTTTAAATCATAAAAAAATTCATAAAAAGTCTAAAAGATATTTTTCTTTTTCCCATAATTTTCTTTTGTCATATCGAATGTAGGAAAATTGTTTTCATGCCCGTAGGATTAGTAGTGCTTTAAATTCACTTTTTATTTTGCGCTCGTACGTAGTTTTTGATTTATTCGCGCGTTTTTAGTTTTAATTGCGTTTTAGCTTAATTGTCCTTTACGTTATCATTTCATATGCTTTATTTGTTGATTTCTAGTGTTGATTTACTTTCCGTAGTGATAATTACCAATCATTCACTTTTATCTCTTATTCACTGCACGTTTCACGATCCCGAATCACAATTCCATTCGATCTTCGTCGGGACAACGAACTCGGGGTTTTCACATTTTTTACCTTCTGTGATTTCTCCCTTGATCTATAATTGAACATATCAAGAACTAATGATGAAACTAGTGAGATCCTTAAGTCCTTTATTATTGAGGTAGAAAACCTAGCTGATAAGAAGGTAAAAATAATCAGATGTGATAATGGGACATAATTTAAAAACAGAGTTATGGATGAGTTTTGCAAAGAAAAGGGTATTAAAAGAGAATTTAGTGTAGCTAGAACCCCACAGCAAAATGGAGTAGCTGAAAGAAAGAATAGGACACTAATGGAGGCTGCTAGGACAATGTTAGCTGACTCTAAGTTATCTATTTCATTTTGGGTTGAAGCAGTTAGTACTGCTTGTTATGTTCAGAATAGGGTTTTAGTGGTGCAACCTCATAATAAGACTGCTTATGAACTTTTCAGAGGTAGAACCCATGCCTTAAGCTTTATGAGACCTTTTGGTTGCCATGTCACTATTCTCAATACAAAAAGACCAATTAGGAAAGTTTGATGGGAAATCTGATGAGGGTTTCTTTGTTGGTTATTCTTTGCATAGTAAAGCTTTTAGGGTATATAATATGAACACTAGACGTGTAGAGGAAAATCTGCACATTGAGTTTCAAGAGAATATACCAAATGTTGCAGCTAGTGGTCCAAATTGGATTTTTGATATTGATGGGCTTTCAGAATCTATGAATTATGTGCCTGTTACAGGTACAAATACTAATCATGATGCAGGTTCAGAAGATTCTGATGAAGACATATCTTGATGCCTATTTTTAAAGACAGTCCATTGTATGATTCTTCTTCAAAGAATGATGATGTTCCATCATCAAGTGATACTAATAAAGAGAAGAATGATGGTGAAAACAGTGGACAAGATGGTAAAGAAACAGAAGTTCCTGTAAGTAGTACAAATGGAGTTAGTACTACTAAGCCAAATGAAGTTAGTACTGCTGAGCCAGAAGATTCTTCTGCTGGGCAAAATAATCCTACTACTGGTTCAAGTCATACTACTGCTCCACAAATGCATTCTTTTGATATATTTGGAGCTGGTTTGCACAACATGCCTATCAACTATGAAGTTCCTTCTACTCCCTAAACTACAGTTCACAAGAATCATCCACTTACTAATGTGATTGGAGATGTACAATCTGGTGTGAAGACTAGAAGACAGACACAAGATCCAGATCATCATGGTTTTCTCAGTGTTGTGTATGAAGAAAAACACCATAAAGATGAGAATGAATGTTTGTTTGTGTGCTTCCTATCACAGATAGAACCAAAGAATATGCTCAAGGCATTAGAGGACTCAAGTTGGGTTGAAGCAATGCAAGAAGAACTGATTCAATTCAAGATTCAAAAAGTTTGGGTTCTGGTTGATTTGCCAAAGTGCATGAGGGTTATTCGTATTAAGTGGGTGTTCAAGAACAAGAAAGATGAAAGAGGTATAGTGATAAAGAAAAAAGCAAGACTTGTAGCTCAAGGATATACTCAAGAAGAGGGGAATGATTATGAAGAGGTTTTTGCACCTGTTGCTAGGATTGAAGCAATAAGGCTTTTTCTAGCTTATGCTTCATTTATGGGATTCATGGTCTACCAGATGGATGTGAAGAGTGCCTTTCTATATGGTACAATTGATGAGGAGGTCTATGTTTCTCAACCTCCAGGTTTTATTGACCCTGATCATCCTAAAAAAGTATACAAGGTGGTGAAAGCTATGGCTTACATCAAGCTCCAAGAGCTTGGTATGGACTTTGGCTAATTATTTATTGAAGGATGGGTTCCATAGGGGAAAGATTGATCAGACTCTTTTCATCGAAAAGAAAAAGGGTGATATTTTATTGGTTCAAGTATATGTGGATGATATCATCTTTGGTTCTACCAAGAAGGAGATGTGCAAAGAGTTTGAAAAGCTAATGAAGGATCAGTTTCAGATAAGCTCTATGGGTGAGCTTACTTTCTTTTTGGGACTACAAGTACAGCAGAAACCAGAAGGAATATTTATCTCTCAAGATAAATATGTAGGTGAAATATTGAGGAAGTTTCAATTCACAGATGCCAAAGTTGCTAGCACGCATGCTGATAAGGAGACACATTTGCTTTTGAAGGATCAAAGTGGTGAAGCTGTGGATGTACACACATACAGGTCTATGATTGGCTCTTTAATGTATCTCACATCATCCAGACCTGATATTATGTTTGCAGTATGTGCTTGTACAAGATTCCAAGTCACTCCCAAGGTGTCTCATTTGACTGCAGTGAAGAGAATCTTTAGGTATCTTAAAGGTCAACCAAACTTAGGTCTGTGGTATCCTAAAGAGTCTCCATTTGATTTTGTGGCATATTCAGACAGTGATTATGCTGGTGCTAGTATGGATAGAAAGTCTACAACTAGTGGTTGTCAGTTCTTAGGATGCAGACTTATCTCATGGCAGTGCAAAAAGCAAACTATGGTGGCCGCTTCTACAACAGAAGCTGAATATGTGGCTGCTGCTAGTTGTTGTGCTCAAGTTCTTTGGATTCAGAATCAGTTATTTGATTATGGGTATAATTTATTGAACACAATAATTTTCATAGACAATAGCAGTACAATGTGTATAATTAAAAATCAAGTTCAACATTCAAAAACTAAACACATTGAAATTAGACATCACTTTATAAGAGATTGTCATGAAAAGAAGTTAGTTCAAGTTGTCAAAATTCATACAGATGAAAATTTTGCTGACTTATTAACTAAAGGTTTTGATGTGGGGAGGTTTCAGTACTTGGTTACAGGTATTGGAATGCTTAACCCTTGAAAGTTCAATGTCTAAGTGTTTTTGTTATCAAAAGGATTTTGTACTGCTCGTTGTGTCAGTTAAAACTGCTTTGTATAGTTTGTATTGTTTGTTCAATTTTGGTACTGCTTATCTAAATATGTTAGTCAATTTTGATAACTGTCAAATAGCAAATACTTTGTATTGTGTTTTCTTTGGTTTTGGACTAACAAATTGCAGGTTGAATAAGCAATTTCCTTGGAATATGTGAATTAAATGTCTTATGCTTTGGAAAGTATGGTGCTTTAGAACTTAAAGTGTGTGATCTTAGCACACAACAAATGGTAATTGGTTCACCATGTCTAACCCACATCAAGAACCAACTAGTCCAGAGCAAACGGTTTGTGGTAAAGACTAATCAAATTCGTTTATGGTTGATAGTTTACCAAAAACTATATGGTAATCAACTCACCATACTTCACAGCAAAGAGTTGGTTAGTCCAAAGCAAACGGCTATTGGTAAAGACACATCAAATCCGTTGATAGCTGATAGTTTGCTAAAAACTATGAATGGGCAGTAATCTTTTCAAATCCAAATAAAGTTTATACTGCTCTTTGATAAATTTTTGATACTAATCTTTGAAAGTTTGTACTGCTAGTTCAAACTAGCTTTGAAACTGCGTTTATGCTCTATGATTCACCTCTCTCAGGAGGTTACACACTTGGAAGTGATGAGAGCATATTGAAATTAAATAGAATTGATGGAAACTTGTTCAAATTATCATATTGGAAGCTGAGCTCAAGATTCATAAGTTCAAATTCAAGTGATGGTGAAGATTCTTCCAAACAGGGGAGGAAAATTGCTCAGTTTGATCAAGCTCTTGATGTTCAGATAGTTCAAGAAAGATAAGTGACTCAGGGGAGGAAAGCATAAACATGGTTCATTCAAAGAAGATTCAAAAGCTGTTAATGATGATTATGTGACTCAGGGGAGGATAACAGAGCAGATCAAGAGAAGTTGCTAGAGATTCACACAGTGAAGATTCAGAGAATATTATTTGTGAAGGTCTTACTTAATCAGTATCAATCTAAAATCAAAGAATAATGAAGTTAAGTGCTGGAGTGCTTGCTGTTATGGTTTCTTTAAAGTTTAGATGTGAAGCAAATACAAAATCAAAGAATAATGAAGTTAAGCGCTGGAGTGCTTGCTGTTATGGTTTCTTTAAAGTTTAGATGTGAAGAAAATACTGAAGTGATTCAAAATCGAAGAAAAGTGTTTGAAAGAATCCCCCCATCATCAATGTTGGAGTTTAATTCAAGAAACTTAATGATTTGCACAGAAATCATAAGTTTAGGGGAGGATTGTTGGGAATTAAACCAACAGTTAGTACTGCCAGGTCAAAGTTACTACTGCTAAAGATTAACACTAACAGTACAAAGTCAGTTAGTACTGCTAGTACAGATGGTTAGTACTGATTATGAGATGAAGACAGAGATAAAGAAAATGTGTGAAGATAAATATAGAATAGATATTGTGTATATCTTATTAAGTTAGATTGATATTAATGAATGTTAGTTTACTTGTAAAGGACTCCTTGTTCTATAAAAGGAGATTCTAGGTTAGGTTTTCAGTATCACACATATACGTATTATTATAAAAGATTCAAGGTTGTTAAACCCAAGTGATAGTCGAAGATCACTTGTATTATAATAATGTTGAAGCTATTTGGTTGATTAAACACTCTTGTTCATACATTGTTCATTCACTGCTACATTCATTCATCACACAAACAATATCTTCTAAGTATTAGCTAATAAATTCCGCGTGCTAGTTAATATTAACTCAAAGTATCTTCAACACAAGGAGTGTGTTTAGATCCTATCATTTACTCATGTTGATAATATAGGATTCAACTAACTTAGTATTAGTCAACTATGCCGTAAAAAGTATAATGTCCTATTTAGTGAAAACGAAAGTAAAATACTAAAAGACGAAATAACCATAGCAAAAGGTGTTTTGAAAAACAACATATACGTCATGAAAATTGATAAAACATCTAGAGATAAACTTTGCCTCACGTCGTTAGATGATTCCTCAAATCTTTGGCATAGATGCTTAGGCCACGCTAATATGAGACTCATCCAATCTCTATCCTCAAAAGATCTCGTTAGGAACTTACCCAAGTTTAAATATGAACAACACTTTTGTGATGCTTGCAAAATTGGAAAACAAGTTCATAGTAGCCATAAGGCTAAAAATATGGTATCTACATCTAGGTGTCTAGAACTTTTGCATATGGATTTATTTGGTCCATTCGCTATACAAAGTTATGGAGGCAACTTCTAAACTTTGGTCATAGTAGATGATTATTCAAGATACAATTGGACAAAGTTTTTGAAAAATAAAAATGAAGATTTTCATCAATTTAAAAGTCTTAGTAACAAAATTCAAAACCAACTAGATAGTCGTATTGGGTCAATAAGAACGGATCATGGTCATGAATTTGATAATGAAATACAATTAGGAACCTTTTGTGATGCCAACGGCATAACACATAATTTTTCAACTCCTCGTACTCCTCAGTCAAATGGTGTAGTAGAACGTAAAAACCGGACTCTTCAAGAGATGAGTAGAACAATGCTTAATGCACAAAACATACCACAAAATTTTTGGTGTAACGCCGTTGACACTTCGACCTACATTTTAAATAGAGTATTAATTCGACCGTTTTTGAACAAAACACCATATGAGCTATTTAAAGGTAAAAAGCCTATGCTAGGATACTTTAGAGTTTTTGGAAGTAAATGTTTTATTCTAAACACGAAGGATTATCTCACCAAATTTGACCCAAAATTTTATGAAGGTGTATTCCTTGGATATTCTCAAAATAGCAAAGCTTATATTGTTTTAAAGAAAGAAACCTTGAGAGTCGAGGAATCGTTAAATGTAACATTTGACGAAAGTCCACCTCCCTCTAAGACATCACCATTGGTAGATGATGACTTAGTTGAAAGTTAACTTGTTAAAAACCAAGAGAATCTAGATAATGACAAGGAAGATGAACAATTAAATAAAGAAAGTGTCAATATCCAAGAGTCGAAAAGTCATCCATTAGATAGTGTCATAGGAAAAATTAATGAAAGAACCTTAAGATCAAAAGTACAAAATCAAAGTAACTTCTTTTGTTTTGTATCAACCATTGAACCCAAAAATATAAATGAGGCTATAAAAGATGAATCTTGTGTCATAACAATGCAAGAAGAATTAAATAAATTTGTTAGAAATGATGTTTGGACATTAGTACCTCAACCAAAAAGTCAAACTATAATTGGAACAAAATGGGTCTTTCAAAATAAAATGGATGAAAATGGTGTAGTGTCTAGAAACAAAGCTAGGCTATTAGCACAAGGTTATAATCAACAAGAAGGAATTGACTACGATGAAACTTTTGTTGTGGTTGCTAGGCTCAAGTCTATTAGAATTTTACTTGCATATACATGTGCACATGATTTCAAACTTTTTCAAATAGATGTCAAAGGTGAATTTTTGAACGAACTTATAAATGAAGAAGTATATGTCGCACAACCTCCGGGTTTCACCGATTTTGGAAAAACAAATCATGTTTATAAACTTAAAAAGGCTTTATACGGACTTAAGCAAGCACCAAACGCATGGTATGATCGACTTAACACATTCTTAGTTTAACATAAGTACACCATGGGTTTAGTAGATAACACACTCTTCACCAAGAAAAAGGATTCACATATTATCATTGTCCAAATATATGTGGATGACATCATATTCAGATCAACTTGTCAAGAGCTATGTGATATTTTTCAAAAATCATGCACGACGAGTTTGAGATGAGTATGATGGGAGAACTAAACTTTTTCTTAGGACTTCAAATCAGAAGACGAAATATTCTTTAACCAATCTAAATACATAAAAGATATGCTTTAGAAATTTGTCTTGCAGACTCTAAACCTATTAAAATACCTATGTCCTCGGAAACCAAACTTACCAAGGATGAAGATGGTGACTTAGTAGATAATACTAAATATAGAGGAATGATTGGTAGTCTACTTTATCTTACGGCTAGTAGACCCGACATTATGTTTAGTGTTTGTCTATGTGCTCGCTTTCAAGAAAATCCAAAAAAATCACATCTTGAAGCCGTAAAACGAAAATTTAGATACATAAAAGGTACTACACACCTAGGATTATGGTATCCCAAAGGAACATGTGTTGAAACCATAGTGTATGCCGACTAAGACCATGCTGGTGACTATGTTGATAGAAAAAGCACAAGTCGTATTTGTACTTTTGTTGGACATTGTCTCACCTCATCGTTCTCTAAGAAACAAACGGCTCTCACCATTTCAACAACCGAAGCCGAATACGTATCAGCCGAAAAAGCATGTCAAAAGGCTCTTTGGATGAAGCAAGCTCTCGTCGACCATCGAATTCAAATTAACGACATCTCTATTCTTTGCAAAAACTAAGGAGCTATCGACCTCAGTAAAAATTCAGTTCAACATGCTTGAACTAAGCACATTGAAATTTGTCATCATTTCCTTCGTGACAATGTACAAAAAGGAAATATCTCAATCGAGAAAGTGTCCTCGGAAGATAACATTGCCGATATCCTAACAAAATCTCTTAAACAAGAACCATTTAATCTCCTTAGACTTGGACTAGGACTAATGGAACCTAATTTGTAGTTTTAAGTAATTTAGATCTTCGCTCGAACCTTCATCTGATCAAAAACGACAAAACATGACAAAGTCAAATTCTGACCCAAGGTACCCTACGATAACAAGGACGGAACCAAAAATTTGGTTCCGCCAAATCCGTGGGGTACTATGGTCAAATATAAAGCTTAAATTAAACACCTCCCTCTCCAAATTAAAAATACACAACAACATAAACTCACTCCACATCACACTATACTCACAATTAGGGAATTTCCTTCAACTAATCTCTGCTCCAATCAACATTATAAGTTTCGTTACTACTTCTCTTCTCTCAATTCTGAGTCTAGGGTTTCTATTTTATGCATAAAACCAAACATGGGGATTATGCATTATCTTGGGTAGATCATGAAGTACATTTGTAAATTACATAACTAATCAAATTTTCCTTAGTTAGGAATTACATCATATAGTAAATAAAATCAATTTGCTAAAAACCCCATGTCAAATTTTTGTAAAGAGCTTCTCACAATTAGGACAAACAATTTTTCACATTGTTCATACAAATAAAAATGTTATGTTTAAACATCACTTGCATAATGTCTCTTGAATGCTAAAGGAAGTACATAATTAATATGTACTTTCGGGTACATTCAATCGAAGCTACATTGAATTAGGAGCGTTTGAGTTATCTCTCATTATGCTACAAAATTACTAAAGAATTTCTTTTTATGCATTAAAAGAGTCAAGATAACCGCACCTCCACATCGTCTTCATATAGGTACACACAAGAACATCATATCAAAATTCTCAATAGCTTCGACTAAAGTATAAAATTTTTGTATCTAGGACCAAACATGCCTCCCGCAACTCACTACGACCACAAAGACACTCTCAACTACATTCCCAAACATCATAAGACTAAGGGCCTTTCCCCGGCTCAAGTTGAAATCTTCAAAGCTTTAGAAAAATGTTACTTTCATGAGGGTAGAACCATACACCCATCCTTTCTAGAAGCCACAAAAATTAGTCAAAAACTTGCAACCATCAACTTTGATTGTCTCTTAAACATTGACGAACAAATTTGTCCTAGATTTGTTCTCGAGTTCTATGCTAGCGTAGTTCTCTTAAGTGAAGATGATGGTCTCATGACAATTCGCTTCAAGGAAAACCAAAATGAGTTTCACATTCCTCTCCGTCAATTTGCCGAACTCCTTGAACTTCCTTGTGAAGGTACATGCCTTTACTCGGATAAATGGTCCCTCTCAACTCTTGACACAATCGTTGATCGTACTCCTCCATACCAAACTCCCTTGGTTGATAAAGAAACAATCTGGGAACATTTGTCCCTTCCTACACCTTCAGGTATTAGGACAACCCGTTCGGGTGCTGAAATCAGTGGAAAACTAGAAGGGGGGTTGAATAGTTTTTACTGTTTTAAAATTAATTCGCTTTGAATACTTGACGTGATTTCAACTTAATGTAAACAATCAAACAATATAAGTAAAGCAAGTAAGGAAAGAAACAATCAAACCACAACACGGATGTTTATAGTGGTTCGGTCTACAAGGACTCACTTACTTGCCCTACTCCACTCCTCGAGCCTCTAACTCGAGAGTTTTTCTTCACTAAGAAACAAGCTCCCTTCTAGGCGGAGAAAACCTTTACACGTCGCTTACTCTTTTTCCGTTACAAAGCTAGATACCAAGTTCTAGTTCGAGGTAGAACCAACCTAACGTTGCTTACACTTTTTTCCGGTAGTAAGCTACATACCGAGTTCTTTAACAAGGGTACAACCACTCCTGACACTCTATGTGTTTTGAGGACTAAAACACTAACCGATCACTACTAAATGTTTGGTATGAAAATGATGTGTGATAAACTACAAAATCACACAGTATGTAAACTAACAAGTCTTGCTACAAAAGAAAGATCACTACAAATGAAATGAATGAATGAATGAATAGGTTAGTAATGTATGAAAGAATGTATAATGTAGTTTATGCTATATGAGTGATGAGTGAACATGAATGATCAGCTTGCTATTTATAGGCAAACTGATAAAACAGTTCACGGATTTGGCTGACCCAAATTCTGGGGTCCGTCCCTTATGCTGTTTGGTTCCGCCAGAACCTAACAACAAATCTTCACATATCTTTCCAAATCTTTCCAAGATCTTACAAAATCCAATACTTTGCTTGAATATCTTTCTAAGATATTTACTAAATCTTCAAGATATCATAAAGATATCCAAATGATGTATGCAATGATGTCATGTACTAATTTCTATTTTAAGAATAAAAATGTAAACATGTAAATGTATATATGTATGTCCTATGTATATTCTAGTGATCATGTAACATGTTATGATGAGTTTTTAAAGCTTATTACTATAAATGTAAAATACTTTAACTTATAATTATGCTTTGCTAAAGATAAACTTTATAATTGTTATTAACAAAATATAGCAAAGATCGTAAAATATAAATAACGTTTTTAGGACGATATTTGTATTAACAATCTCCTCCTTTTTGTTGATGACAAAACATAAAGTTTATTCTTAAGCAATGGAATAAGTAAAGTGTAAGTCTTTTAAAAATATAGATTAAAACTAGTTTTATGCAAATTTTGAAATCAATTTTGTCATAAAACATGTATGAAATGTATAATGTATGTGTTTAATCTAATCTCCCCCTTTTTGTCGAAACAAAAAGAATAAATGCATAGCGGAATGTGGTGAATGGCTCTTGGTTATTACTCCCCCTAATTTGGAGTACCAAGTATGATGCATGGATTTTGAGAACTTAATAGCTCCCCCTTGGGTAATACTCCCCCTAATTGGAGTGCCAAGTTTATGATGCATGAATGATCCTGCAAAAATAATAGTTAGTGTATGTAATGCTCCCCCTTGATCAATACTCCCCTTTGCTATGGTGCCAACGTATATGATGCAAGGATTATGAATGCTACAAAACAAAGATTAGAACATGATATGCTCCCCCTTGATCAATACTGTAACACCCCAACCCAGTAAGGGTAGAAGTATCACATTAATGGCTTCATATCAGATCAAACAAAACATACATTCAATAGTAATACAAAGATTCTCAAAGGTTACAAATGAAATACTGAATACACAAGGATACAAAGGAAACAAAAACTAAATACTAAGTCTGCAAATGCAATCCTTCTAATGACTTCAGAATAACTATCAAGGTCTTCTAAGTCCAAAAGTCTCTTCACTCTTACCCAGCTTCCAACTAAAACCTACCGCGGGAAAAGAAACGCGGCTGAGCTTAAAAAGCCCAGTGAACAGATATAATATAAACGGTAATGAACAAACGAATATATAAGACAAAAGAATAAGAAGTAATAAGGTACAAGAGTAAGGTAAAGGACAGTCATCTACCACGAGCCCAAAACAAATCATATATCATAGTCCTGTCTTCGTCATAATCATATAGAGGGGATGCCTCTCAAATAAGCTGATAATATAAGGGGTGGCCTCATGTACCAGTTGGAGTGATCAGCTCCCGAACTTTGTGAAAGACGTGGATTGCACCCATCATCAGTCACCACATATCATATCAAAACGAACTATCCACGAACACGGACACGAACCTAGGATGCATCCATTCGCCCCCCGAACAAATCATATTGGCCATAATAAATCATATAGTGTGCATGCATATCATAATCAAAATGGGGACGGTGTAACCAAATCACTAGGGCTACACGCTAGTCATGCCAGTGGTGCATCACAGACACGGCCATGTTACCTTCATGGCTAGGAAACGAACTTGGCTCGGGTATCAAACTGAAGGGTCAAAGTCAAAGGTCCAAATCATAGCAAAGGTTCAAATAGTCCAAGTCAATGAATCATAGTCCAAATCCAAATATCAAAGGTTCATGGCAAAAGGTTCATATCAAAGGTTCAAAGTAAACAGGGTCATATCGAACATCAAGGTCAAAATGAATCAAACAACGAATCAAAGTGTAGGGAACATAGCAATGGCATAGGAAACCCTATTACGAATCAAAATAAGAGAACGAAGGCTCCTTATCAAAAAGGGCAGAATATCTGTACCTTATTCCAGCAAAGCACAAACAAAATGAATAAGATAGGATGAACTCAGTTCTTCTCCTTCTTCACACCTAGAGGGGTAGACAAGTGTTACAACACCTTTCATTGTAAGTAACTTTTCATTTTAGGCAGGTTATAATCAAATTATCCAAGGTTACATTTTCACCCTTGAAGATTTCAGACTTTACACTTTTAGTCCTTTAGTTATAAAAGTTACACTTTTAGTCCTTAAAGTATCCATAGTTACATATTAAGCCCTTGACTTTCCAAATTACACAACGTACCCTTAGTTTATTATGTTGTACGATTAGGACCTCTAAAATACAAGATTACAAAACAAGTCCCTCAAATTAATGCTTTTACATATTTGGTTCCTTTATTTATGTTTCTGTCCTTTATTTATTAATAATTATACATTAGGTCCTTTAATTATCACAATGACACAAAACCCCTTTAAATATGATTTACTACACGACTTACCCTCAAGTTTCATGATTTACCATTTATAACCCTTAGTTTTGGAAAATTAACAATTTACAACCTTTTTACATATCTTGACAGCCTTTAAGTATTATCTAGACCCGTTTTAAATAATTTATAAACCATATCAAACCTTCGAAATAAAATCTATAAAAATTCAAAGACGTTCCTCAGGGTTTTGAGTATTTTAGATAATTTTTCCAGATTTTATTAAGTGGTATAGGTACGAATTAAAAATCCTTTTCCCCAACCTGTTCCAGAACCGGATCACTTAAAAACACCCGACCATTATCCATCTACTAACCCAGTCTAGAAAATTTATAAAATTCTACAAAAATTCCAGTAATTAGCTAACATGTTTTATATTACCCAGTTCAAAGGAAATGTTCTAAATCAATATGGTTTTAAAATGAAAAATGAAAAACCCAACCTGTTTTTCCAGACTTCATGAATCCGACCAGACACATAAATTTCCAAAAATCAAAAAGTAACCTTCCAGGCCTCCAAAAATTACAAACTAAATTTTTCCAGGTAGCCCTTTCATTGAACTTAGTTTTAGACTCAAAAACCATCCCAATACCCGTTCACATCATTTAGTTACAGCTGATTAAAGTCGAGTAAAATTCCAGGCCAGTAGCAGATTCTCACAGAATCATATATAACTTAGGGTTTTTAACATATAACCTCTTTAATTCTTAACACACAATGATTATAGATGATAGTGTTATGTATATACCTTATAATAAGAACAAGATTGAGGCTTCTTGGTGGTGTTTTTGGCTCGAAACAGCAGCAACAATAAGGAGGCAGCAGAATTTGGTTTTCTAGGGTTTCTCTTGAGTGTTTCTTGAGGTTCGGTTATTTTGGGTGGAGATCAAAAGGATATGGCCTATTTTATTGGAGTTGGCCGAATTTTAGAGAGGGGAGGGAGGGCTTGGATCGGCCCCTAGGCCCAACCCACAACATCTATGTCAAATTCCATCAATTCCCTTATTTCTTAAATATTTCTTACACGTAACGATTTTTAGTACAAAATTAAATATATACTTATTGAGTTTTCGGTTCAAGTAACTAAGTAATGTGTTATAAATATTATTGGTAGCTCGTATAATTATCTTATGGGGCCTCATAATCATTTCATGTCATATTTGTTTCGTTTTCATAGGTTTTGTGCTTTATTTGTAAGTTATATATGTTTTAATTAAATTTCAAAGTTATGAGGGCATTTTGGTCTTTTAATACGTTTTAGATTTTCGGGTTTTACAAATACTCCCCGTTGCTAGGGTACCAACGTATATGATCCAAGGATGAGAAATGCTACAATAAAAAAGGTTAGTTGTATATGATTCAATCCAACCAAGTAATATGATGCATATGTAAAGGTTCAACCAAGCATTTTAGTTCAACTCGTTTGACTAAAAAAGTCAACTAAGCACATTTTGTTCAAACCAAGCACAATGGTCAAATAAAGTCAATACTTCAAACCGACCATATAATGATGCAAATATTAGTAATTCAATCCAACCAAATATAATCCACAATTAATGATCACACGCAAGCATTAACACAACATCCTTCCATTGAAAATTATTTGTGACCAAAGTCACAAATTAAGGTGTTACAAACAAAAGAAAATATCCTAAAAATAGAAAAGAAGAGTCCTAAAAGTCCTATAAAAGGAAAACGAAGGCGAAACTTCTAGCGTCTATTGCGGAGGATGGGAAAGAGCATTTAGGCGCTCTAGGATGTGGTTCAAAATGAACCTCATTTCGTTTTGTAACTCTTGAACCAAGATGTTGGTCCGTTGAGTTAAGTGGGCGGTCCTCTCATACATGGAACATCCATGTCTAGGTTAGTTTGGAGGAAGGTTTGGTTCATTAGTTGGTGGTGGTGGTGGTTGGTTGTTTGATGGTGGAGGTGGTGTAATATAAGTTGGAGACATGATGGAAGCAAACAAAGTGGATTGTAAATCCATAGCTTCATTAAGGTGGGTATCCACCATATTGGAGAAGGCGTAAAGACGATCAAGTTCTTCATTGATCTCACCTTGGCTTTGGGGTTGGTTTATCCACATTCCCTCATCAATGGCATTGAGGGTGGATCTTGGTGAAAGGGGTTGAGGTTGAGGTTGTGGTGAAGGTGGAGCTTGATCACGGTAAAGAGGACCGTGAATATCCTTATAGATGGGATGAAAGAGGAGTGGTTCTTGAGCCTCAAAAGGCATAGGTGGTGGATTTGTGGACCTAGGAGGAAGGTCTTCAAGAGTTTCTAAGTATGGGTGTGGTGATGATGGTAGAGTTGCAAACAACTCAATGGGCTGAAGTTGGGGTGAATGTGGAAGTGATGGTGATCTAGTTGGTTGAGATGGAGCGGGTGGTGGTTTGGTAGCCACTGAAGTTATGGTTGGTGGTGGAGTGTTGATGATGATATGAGGTGGTGTTGGAGTTGATAATGTGAGAAAGTTTTCATTAGCTATGGGTGAGGAAATGTTCAATGGTGAAGATTCTTCTAATGAAGAATTAAGATTCACGAAACAACAAGGTCTGACACTCATATAAGCCGTCCTTCTGTGTGGTCTGCTTGTGGATGAGTTGTTGGACTTAGGCATTGTTGAGAATAGTAGTGATGGCGATATATGCAGAAATTGCTATTATAAATGATGGTGAAGGTGTGAATTGTGATGATCCTAAAGCTTCTAATTTATAGGCAGTAAGGTTTATGGAACTTTGTGTTTGGATTAGATGTTGATCCATAGAGAAATATTGGTTCCTAATGATTTGGAAGAAGAAAATAAACTTGTCATATCACCAAAGTCAATCCATAGAGATGGAGTTGAGTATGTTTGAGAAGATATGCAGTAAATGCAAAGGGTGGGTGGGAAATCTAATGATTTGATTGATCCATGGATTACAAGGAACCAATATGAGGGTTCCTTGCTTGTTACAGAAAGGTAACTTGAGTGGAAATTTGAATTTTCAAATTTTGGTGGGAAATGAATTTCTTATAGTTCTAAGTTTGCCTAAATGATCCTAATGTGCTTAAATATCAGTAATATAATCCTAAGAACTAGAATCAATGATCTAAGGTTCGGGATTAGACGGGAAATTTTAGAAAAGTTTACTGTTGAACCGCTGATCCAAACGATAACAAAGGTGGACCTAAAATTTTGGTTCCGCAGAATCCGTTGGGCTTATTTTGGCAGAGCCAAAAATTTCAACAGACGGAACCCATATTTTGGTTCTGCCATATCCGCCGATCGAAAAGTCTTTACAGAGGGCTTTTCTAAGTACCCAAAACCAGTTGAAATCCCGAAAATTATCCCAAATCATATGTAATTAATTAGTTGTGGTTGACTAAAAACAAAAACACAGGTTCTAATACATGGTAACATAGAGATCAAACGGATGATTTTACAATATATGGAAGTTAATCCAAACAGTGGCTTATACACGGAAAATTGATAACATCAAATAGTTATCGTCCTGCAAGTTCAAGTTAGTTCAAGTATTTGTTCAAAGATAAAATAACATCCTACAAACATAAAAATTCACCACATCATTGATTGAAATTGTTTATACCAAACACTCCCTATTTCCTCACTTCTTGTTGATTTTCTTGTTTAGCTTCATTATCCAACGCCAAATGTTCTTGAACATTCCACGTGTCTACTTGAATTCTTCACTTTATTGCTCGATAGGTGGAAGTTGGCTCAAGTATTCCGGAGGAGGAATCCTAGAATTAGGCAGACCATCATCCTCACTCACGGATGATGATGGTGATGAGGTTGGAGGATGAGCACATTTTCCTTTTGACACCGCTACTCTACGGTAACTTAGAGGTACAAAAGTATGTGGAATGAGAGAGTAGTCTGGGAGGAAACCTCTAGCGTTAGGAGGAATGGGTGCAAATGCTCTATAGAGAAGGGTGAGAAGCATCCCGTAAGGCATGGCGGTGGTTCCTAACACCAGAATATCGGCCATTCTCTTGGCGACATAGTAAGATAAGTTGAAGGGTTGATGGGTGGACACACAATAGAGCATATAACAAAGACTAGCATTGAGATGATCCCTATTTCCTATGGTGCATAAAACGTTTGCCTTAAGAATTTCTTCCAACTTCTTGAATTGGGGTCTAAGCTCGTTTAGCTCCCTGCCAAATGGATCTCAATATACTTGACGACCTTGTCAGTTGGTCCTAGTGTGGGTGTTCCTAGGGACAAAGAGATGATCACGGATAGTCTCTTTGGGAGTCAATGTTGTATCGTATGGATGCATACGATCATGGATAGAATCTAGGATTGACAATGACCACTTGTCGGTGTAAAGACAAGTACCTACACCCGGAATTCCTAAGACTTCCGCGAATTGGTTCAAAGGAATGGTGAATTCATGTTGGTTGACTTCGAAATGGATGCTTATGAGACCATAGTCTTTGGAACTAAGAACAACACTAGCATAGAATTCTAGCACAAATCTAGGAAAAATAGGTTCGCCTATGCCTAAAAGACAATCAAAGTTGATGGCGGCTAGTTGTTCTCGGATGTTGGTTTGTTCTAAAAATGTGGAGTCTACGGTCCTACCTTTGTGAACGTATAGTTTTTCTAAAGCCTTAAAAATCTTAACTTGGTCGTTTGTAAGTCTTTTAGTCTTATGGTGTTTAGGTAGGTAGTTTAGGGTGTCTTTGTGGTCGTAGTATGTTGCGGGAGGCATGATGTTATCCTAGACACGAAAATTACATTGTTTAGTTAAAACTAATGAGAATACGTACATAAAGTTCTAGTGTGTGCCTATATGGGGACAATGTGGAGGAGTAGTTATCTCGACTCCTTTTAATGCATGAAAATTTTGTTTACGCAAATTTTATAACAAAACGAGAGATAACCCAAACACTCCTACTTCAATGTAGCTTCGATTGAATGTACCCGAAAATACATATTAGTTATGTATTCCCTTTAGCATTCAAGAGACATTATGCAAATGATGTTTAAAACATAACGTTTTTATTTGTATGAACAATGTACAAAAACCGTTTTTCCTAGTTGTGAGAAGATTTTTGAAAGAATTTGACATGGGGTTTTTGGTGAATTGTGATAATGTCCTACAAGATGCAATTCCTAACTATGGAAAACATGATTTGTTATGTAATTCAGTGAATATGCTTCATGATTTTACAAAAATAAGCATAAACCCCAAGTTTTGATTTTTGTGCAGGAAATAGAAATCCTAGACAAAGATCAGGAATGTAGATATAGTTAGGTGATGAACTCAAATAAGTACATTTTATTACTATCATTTATCCTATTAATTTGACTTGTTTTACTATATTATGTATGAGGATTGATACTTAATCGTTTACTTTTGTAATTCTCAGGTAAAAACAAGCATTTTGTGAAACTTGGCGATTTTGGACTAATTATGGAGCATAACGTGCATAAAGTGAAGAGTCTACTGAAATGGACAAGATCAAGTCAATTCTGCTCCAGATGCGCCGCATCTCACTCATGACATGCGCCGCATCTCTATCAAGATATCACCAGATACGATCCAAGATACAAGAGGACATGCGCCGCATCTAATCATGGAGTTACGCCGCATCTTCTGGAGGTGTACGAATATTCCTGAATATTATAATCTTGGACCCCACGCGAAGTTAAGTCAATGCGCCGCATCTACTTAGTAGATGCGCCGCATCTTCCCTCAGACAGAAACTATAAATACCCCGTAGACCAGACGAATAAAAGAGTTCGGAAATTATAACCTAAGTCCGAACAGAAGAACCGAAGGATGAATTCAGTCAAGGAGGCAGCACAAGACACACCTAAATCAAAGATACAAGAGCTGTAAGAAGGTGCTGCATGTGTTTAATTCATTAAGTAGTTTTGTTTTATTGTGTTAGCAAACTTTAATTCATCAGGATTGGTGGCTTGTGTAATGTGACAACGAAAGATTGCACTCCCTTTAATACTTGCTTTCCCATCAATTAAAGTTTATATGTTGATGTCTTTGGTTACTACTTATTAGTGCATTGATAACCTCTGTGTTTATTAGTGGCTTGCGGGCATTTGACTGCGGGACATAATATGGCTCCCACGGTTATTACTAAATTGATCACTTAGGAATAACTTTTAGACATAAGTAATCATTAAGGGTTTACTCGCCGATAAGAATAGGACCAACGAGAAAGGGTTAACTACATACACTTCATATAAAGCTATCAATAAAACAAGTGACAATCTACTTAATCATAAGGACAGCCCTCTTATTGTCTCGAGTATTTATCTGTGTACGTGTATGCTACTTGCTGATTCGTGCCTATTGGTTTATTTTATTATTTAATTGCAAACAAATCGTGCCAGTCTCTCAGGCTGAAACCCCCTTGCGTTAGGATATTAAAATACTGATTAGAATAACGAGATAATACGTTCCACTCCTAGTGATCGACACTCTACTTACCATTATATTCATACTGACCGGGTACACTGCTCGTTAAGTGTGTGTGTTATTGATAAGTCGGCTAAATATAAATTTAAAACTTGAGTAGGCATTAAAACTGCTAAAACTATACTACGACACGCATACGCATCACTTTATTCCTAAGTGATCAATTTAAAACTTGATTAAGGATCCTTATTTTGAGTTTGTTGACAAGGACGAAGAAGAATTCACCAAAAGGAAGTGTCGACTACTTGGGATTCCTTACAATGAGCCACCCATGATTATTTCTGAAAAATTTAAAATCATCAAATATTCTTTGGGTCCTGATGAAGAATATACTGCGGCGAAGACAAAGAGTTATATTAGATTAAGTCGAACGGAAGAAAACATCGCAGAGATATACGGGAAAATCTTTCGGATGAAGGAAGAAGGATGGACCGTGACAAGAACTAAATGAAGAGCTGAACGTGAGTCTAACTTTAAGACTCTGGAATAAAGACAAGTGCTTACCGGGAGACAACCCGGAGAACTTCTATTATTCTGTTTATGTCGAGTCAGTCAGGCCGCATGAAGATACGGCGCATCTCCATCCTGAGATGCGACACATCTCCTGCAATGGTCATATCTTATTTTATTTTATTTTTCTGCATTTTTATTTTCGACTTTAAAACTTTTTATCAGTTTATTTTAATGCGGCGCATCCCTGGTTAAGGATGCGGCGCATCTTTATTCTGATCCGTATTAATTCCAGGCTCGATACGGCGTATCTTCTTCCATAAGATACGGCGCATCGACTGACCTGATGATTTTCAGTTTTTATTTTTAAGTTTTATTTTTCCTAACTACTAATGTATTATGCAAGTTTGAACCTTTCTTATCTTAGGTGTGTTTTAAAGTGTTGGTGGTATTATAGTTTCCTGGATTTCCTGTGGATACATCAAGTATGAAGCTTTAACGTTCTAATCCACAAGAAAGATGATTTTTGCTCTTATACTAATGGAGGATCATACCGAGCAAATCTCAGGGGAGTTTTCCTATTCTAATTCTTTTATTTTCCAGTTTTTAACCTTTTATACAAACAACGAGGACGTTGTTTAACTTAAGTGGGGGGATTGGAGAATTAGAACACTTAACATTTACTTGTCCTAAACTTTTTCAAAAATTATGCTTAAAATGTGCTTAATATATCAAACTTAAAAAAAATTTTAGCATGTTTTTGTTTAAGATCTAAGTTGCATAGCTGCACACATGACGTTATTTTCAAAAATTGTGATTTTCCAAAATTCACAAATCTATGAGTGTGCCGGTGACTTGTAAACTTTAGAACTTGGCTTGTATACTATTCGAGACCACCATAATGAGTATTATATTTATATAATTGGAATGACTTGTCTAAATTGGTAAAATTCTAGGATTACACCCAAATACCCTTTATATGTTATGTGTTATTAGCTAACTACACTGGTTAGTTAACCCCCGTATAAACCTTTTGTTACTCTCATTTTTAGAGTAAGATACCCCTAGAAAAACACTCAGAGCCATTCCTTTCGTTTCTTACACCTATGTTTAAAATGTTTCGTTACACCTTACACCTTAGCCTACCCTGTAGATTAAAATCCGTGGTTGGTTAATTGCTATAGGCAAAGTGTGTTTCCTTACATTACCTGTGTTCGCGTGCGTAATTCATTATCTTTGGTTAGGTCGGGAAATTGCACAATGCAATTGGAGTGAAAGTAAATATTGTATATCTTTGAGTTTATTTTTCGTGTGTTTACTACTTTCACTATTAGCATTATTTCTGAAAGTATGAAAAGTATGGAAAAATAATCCAGAATTATCATTATAGTGATGTGGTGAAATTTTACACATCTATGTTTATGTTTGAAAAAAAAAAAAAAAAAAAAATCGAAAAAATAAGAAAAGAAAAAGAAAGAAAGAAAAGTTGGAAGTTAGTTCTAACCAACTTATGTAAAGTTATGTAAGTGGTCGATATCACCACTATTTGTTGTACTATATCTATGGATTGAATGGGAATTGGCAGTTATGGGAACGCCAATTAAGGTTTATTCTTTGATTAAGATCTTGTTGAGTATAATTCGTGTCTACCTAAAGCGTGTGTTTCAAGTGTTAAAGCGTGAGTTATTCGATGATATGAGTCTTATTCATGGGATGGTTGGGATAGTGATTAACCACACTTAGGATTTTAATTTATTTGTTTTGTTTATTTTTCATTTTACACCAATTTATATCCCAAATGTTACCATGCCCTGTATTATTCTTTATCCAACCAAACCTTTGATTTATTGAGATTAGGGATTTGAGCAATCTTAAGTATCGTAGTCGTGGATTCGGCTATGTATTTATGATTTTGTTTGCCCTTTTTGATATATTATTATTGGTGAAGTTTGGACCTATCTTTAGCCTATTCGAGTTAAGGATTTGAGCAATTGCAAGTATCGTGTTCGTGGATTCGATCATGTATTTGTGATTTTGTCGCCTTTTCTGGAATTTGAGATCGATAGTGAAAGAGAATAATTAACCCTTAAGCCTACAAACCCTTTTTACCGCTTTAGACTTGTTATTCCTTAGCTTTAGTGGAGGAGATGTGTATACTTGCCAAGCTTATGATAGAATATTCGTCACGACTGGACAGTTAAACGATTAGATTTGCTTTTATCGACTTATTTTATTTTACTTCTAATTCGTTAAAGTGTTTAGTTGTGTGATTATGAAATAAACGAATACATGCTTAAATATAAAAATAAATCCTAACATCTTTTAGGATACATTTTCATAAAAGAAATTCTAAGGTTTACTTGGGGACAAGTAAAGTTCAAGTGGGGGGATATTTGATGAACTCAAATAAGTACATTTTATTACTATCATTTATCCTATTAATTTGACTTATTTTACTATATTATGTATGAGGATTGATACTTAATCGTTTACTTTTGTAATTCTCAGGTAAAAACAAGCATTTTGTGAAACTTGGCGATTTTGGACTAATTATGGAGCATAACGTGCATAAAGTGAAGAGTCTACTGAAATGGACAAGATCAAGTCAATTCTGCTCCAGATGCGCCGCATCTCACTCATGACATGCGCCGCATCTCTATCAAGATATCACCAGATACGATCCAAGATACAAGAGGACATGCGCCGCATCTAATCATGGAGTTACGCCGCATCTTCTGGCGGTGTACGAATATTCCTGAATATTATAATCTTGGACCCCACGCGAAGTTAAGTCAATGCGCCGCATCTACTTAGTAGATGCGCCGCATCTTCCCTCAGACAGAAACTATAAATACCCCGTAGACCAGACGAATAAAAGAGTTCGGAAATTATAACCTAAGTCCGAACAGAAGAACCGAAGGACGAATTCAGTCAAGGAGGTAGCACAAGACACACCTAAATCAAAGATACAAGAGCTGTAAGAAGGTGCTGCATGTGTTTAATTCATTAAGTAGTTTTGTTTTATTGTGTTAGCAAACTTTAATTCATCAGGATTGGTGGCTTGTGTAATGTGACAACGAAAGATTGCACTCCCTTTAATACTTGCTTTCCCATCAATTAAAGTTTATATGTTGATGTCTTTGGTTACTACTTATTAGTGCATTGATAACCTCTGTGTTTATTAGTGGCTTGCGGGCATTTGACTGCGGGACATAATGTGGCTCCCACGGTTATTACTAAATTGATCACTTAGGAATAACTTTAGACATAAGTAATCATTAAGGGTTTACTCGCCGATAAGAATAGGACCAACGAGAAAGGGTTAACTACATACACTTCATATAAAGCTATCAATAAAACAAGTGACAATCTACTTAATCATAAGGACAGCCCTCTTATTGTCTCGAGTATTTATCTGTGTACGTGTATGCTACTTGCTGATTCGTGCCTATTGGTTTATTTTATTATTTAATTGCAAACAAATCGTGCCAGTCTCTCAGGCTGAAACCCCCTTGCGTTAGGATATTAAAATACTGATTAGAATAACGAGATAATACGTTCCACTCCTAGTGATCGACACTCTACTTACCATTATATTCATACTGACCGGGTACACTGCTCGTTAAGTGTGTGTGTTATTGATAAGTCGGCTAAATATAAATTTAAAACTTGAGTAGGCATTAAAACTGCTAAAACTATACTACGACACGCATACGCATCATTAGGATACTTACAGAGAGGATTAAAGCACAATTGGTTGTGGTAGAATGCCTAAGTTCTGAGTTTGGTTAGCTATGGGTCGAGTTGGTGTTGCTTGTATGTTTTTGGGGAATGTGATAAACAGTACAGGAGTGTTTGTCTAATATAATAAAAACTGACTCAGGAACCCATGGATTTGGCGAAACCAAAAAGTGGGTTCTGTGCTTGTTGTCGATTGGTTCCGTGGGAACCTTTTGACAGTTGGTTGTTTTTTACGTGTTTGGTTAAGCTAAGGTTTTTACTACACATTAGGTTCCATTAATCCTAAACCAAGTCTAAGAAGGTTAAATGGCTATCTCTTAAGAGGTTTTGTGAGAATATCGACAATGTTGTTCTCTGAGGATACTTTCTCGATTGTGATGTTTCCTTTATGAACATTTTCGCGAAGAAAGTGGTGATGAATTTCTATGTGTTTGGTTCTAGCGTGTTGAACTGGATTCTTACTAAGTTCGATAGCTCCTTTGCTTTCGCAAAAGATAGGGACGTCATTGAGTTGAATTCCATAGTCGACGAGAGCTTGTTTCATCCAGAGAGCTTGTTGGAAAGCTTTTCCCGCTGACACGTACTCGGCTTCAATTATTGATATTGCTAGGGCCGTTTGTTTCTTAGCAAACCATGAGGTGAGACAATGTCCAACAAAAGTACAAATACCACTTGTACTTTTTCTATCGACATAGTCACCGGCATGGTCTGAGTCGGCATACACTATGGTTTTGACACCCGTTCTTTTGGGATACCATAATCCTAAATGTGTATTACCTTTAATATATCTAAATATTCATTTGACGGCTTCAAGATGGGATGTTTTAGGATCTTCTTGAAAGCGTGCACATAGACAAACACTAAACATAATGTACGGTCTACTAGCCATGAGATAGAGTTACCAATCATTCCTCTATATTTAGTGCTATCTACGGATTCACTTTCATCATCCTTAGTGAGTTTGGTTTCGGAGGACATGGGTGTTTTCATAGGTTTGGAATCTTCAAGACCAAATTTCTTAAGCATATCTTTGATATACTTAGATTGGTTGAAGAATATCCCATCTTCTAATTGTTTTATTTGGAGTCCTAAGAAAAAGTTTAGTTCTCCCATCATACTCATTTCAAACTCATCACGCATGATTTTTGAGAAATCGTCGCATAACTCTTGACAAGTTGAACCGAATATAATGTCATCCACATACATCTGAACTATGATAATATGTTATCCCTTTTTCTTAGTGAAAAGAGTGTTGTCTAATAGGCCCATGGTATACTTATGTTCAACTAGGAAAGTCTTAAGTCGATCATACCAAGCTTTTGGTGCTTTCTTAAGTCCGTATAAATCTTTTTTAAGTTTGTAGACATGATTAGGTTTTTCAAAATCGGAAAAGCCGGGAGGTTGTGCGACATACACTTCCTCATTAATAAAACCATTAAGAAATGCACTTTTAACATCCATTTAGAATAGTTTAAAGTCATGTGCACATGCATATGCAAGTAGTATTCTAATTGACTCGAGCCTAGCTACCAGTGCAAATGTTTCGTCGTAGTCTATACCTTCTTGTTGATTGTAGCCTTGAGCTACTAGCCTAGCTTTGTTTCTAGACACTATGCCATTTTCATCCATTTTATTCCTAAACACCCATTTTGTTCCAATTATCGTTTGACATTTAGGTAGAGGGACTAATGTCCAAACATCATTTCTAACAAATTGGTTAAGTTCTTCTTGCATTGCTATAACCCAAGATTCATCTTTTATGGCCTCATTTATATTTTTGGGCGCAATTGTTGAAATGAAACAAAAGAAATTACTTTGATTTTAAACTTTTGATCTTAAGGTTCTTTCATTAATTTCTCCTATGACGTTGTCTAATGGATGACTTCTAGATTCTTTGATATTGACTATTTCCTTATTTAAAGGTTCATCTTCTTTATCATTATCTAGATTTTTTTGGTTTTCAACCATTTGACTTTCAACTAAGTCATCATCTACCAAAGGTGATGTCTTAGAGGGAGGTGGACTTTCGTCGAATGTTACGTTCAACGATTCATCGACTCTTGAGGTTTCTTTGTTCAAAACTATGTAGGCTTTACTATTTTGTGAGTATCCAAGAAACACACCTTCATAAGACTTTGGGTCAAGCTTGGTGAGATAATCCTTAGTGTTTAAAATGAATCACTTGCTTCCAAAAACTCTAAAATATCCTAAAGTAGGCTTTTTGCCTCTATAAAGTTCGTATGGTGTTTTATTCAAAAATGGTCTTATTAGGACTCTATTTAAGATGTATGTGGATGTGTCAACGGCGTTACACCAAAACTTTTGTGGTATATTTTGTTCATTTAGCATTGTTCGACTCATTTCTTGAAGTGCTTTATTTGTACTTTCTACTACACCATTTGATTGAGGAGTTCGAGGAGCCGAGAAATTATGTGTTATGCCATTAGCATCACAAAAAGCTCCGAATTGAGTTTCGTTATCAAATTCACGACCATGGTCGGTTCTAATGGACACAATGCTATTTCCTATTTGATTTTGAATTTTCTTACTTAGAATTTCAAATTTATCAAATGCTTCATTTTTAGTTTTCAAAAACTTAGTCCAAGTATACCTAGAATAATCATCTACTATTACCAAAGTGTAGAAGTTTCCTCCATAACTTTGTATTGCGGATGGACCAAACAAATCCATATGTAATAGTTCTAAACACCTAGATGTGGACACCATGTTTTTAGCCTTATGGCTATTATGAACTTGTTTCCCAATTTTGCAAGCATCACAAAAGTGTTGGTCGTATTTCAACTTGGGTAGGTTCCTAACGAGTTCCTTAGATGATAGAGTTTAGATGAGTCTCATATTGGTGTGGCCTAAGCGTCTATGCCACAGAGTTGAGTTGTCGTCTAAGGAGGTGAGAAAAAGTTTTTCTTTATATGTTTTGTCTAATTTCATAACGTAAACGTTATTCTTCAAAACACCTTTTCCTACGGTTATGCCATTTTTAAGTATCTTACTTCCGTTTTCACTGAAAAGGACGTCATACTTTTTACGACATAGTTGACTAATACTAAGCAAGTTAAAAACTAAGTTATCTACATGAGCAACATCATCAATAGTGAGAAAGTCATGAGAGATTGTACCTTTTCCAATGATTTTACTTTTAAGCTTGCTACCAAACGTAACATTACCTCCATCGTACACTTGGTAGGTTGAGAAAAGGCTATTGTTTCCCGTCATGTGCCTTGAACACCCACTATCTTTTATCCACTCGTCCGGTTCTAACCCGACTTTCAAGCATACCTAAGTTAAAGAAAAACTCAAGCGTTTGGTCCTTAATATCTCATGGGTCCATTTGGGTTAAACATTCCATTATCTTGATTCATGTATGAAAATGGTGGATATGGGTTCCATGGCATGTAGTTGGGACCTTGATAGTTCCTAGGCATGTTTGGATTCCAACTATTTTGATAATGATGCTGTGAGTTGTGGTTACTTTTTGGAAAGGGGCGTTTGGGAATAGTCGTTCTAGGTCTTTGTTGAACTGTTTTGGTCCTAAACTCATTTTTAACTTGTCCTTTTTCCTATAGTAACTGCTGGTTTTTATTTGCTAACAGTTGTACTAGTGCTAGGTTTCCTTGTGACCTTAACAAATTCAGTAAGAGAAAAAGTGCAATCCTTATGTTCAGTAACAGTAACCGCGGATCCAATTTCCACTACCGGCAGAACCAAGTTTTTGGTTCCGTGGGATCCGTGGGTGTCTGAACTTGTTGGAACAGTTTCTTGTACTTTCTCTGTTTGTTTCTTAAATCTAATTAAGTCTCCTAGTTTCATAAAGCCTAATCCAGTTTTATCATGAGGAAACTTTTGAACTTTCATTAGATCATCTATACAACTAATATTTTTATCAAACCTTTTAAATTTAGAATTTTGTTTGATAAGTTCTTCCTGTGTGGACTTAAGTGTTTCTAGTTCTAGTTTAAGTTCCTGACATGAAACACATGTTTCTTTAATAGTTTTACCATTTTCTAATCATATAGATTTTGCTTTTAACTAATAAACTTCGTTTTCGAAACATTCCTTTTTGGTTTTTAAAAACTTATTTTTGTTTATGATTTTTAGGGTAATTTCACACAGTTTGTTATATTCTATTTCTAAGGTGTCATCATCAATAGAGGAGTAAGATGAGTCAGATTGTACCTCGTTAGAGTCATGAGCCATAAGACCAACTTCATCATTCTTAGGCTCTTCGTCATCATCTTCACTGTCACTCCAAGCACCACTAACAAAGGCTCTTTGAGTCTTGTTCTTGGGTGCCTTCGGTCAATCTCCTATTAGGTGACTAGTCCCCGCACCTAAAACACTTCCTATCTACTTTTCCTTTCTTATCATCACGGTCTTTCCGGAAGGATTTCTTTTCTTCTCGAGGTTGTCTTACGAACTTCCCTCGTCTCCTAAAGAACTTCTTGAAATCTCTTACGGCCATGGCATACTCTTCGTCTTCGCTACCTGAACTAGACTCTTCATCATCACTTGACTCTACCCTAGCTTTTAAGGCAATGGACTTGATCTTTTCCTTTTTGCCTTTGACTATCTCTGAATCTTTTTCCATCACCATCTCATGAACTTTGAGATTTCCTATGAGCTCATCAAGTGGCATGCTTGAAAGATCCTTGGATTCCTCAATGGTCGTCACCTTTGCTCTCCACTTCGGATGAAGTGCTCTAAGAAATTTCCTGACAAAGTTCTTACTAGAAAAAGAATCGTCAAGTGCTTTAAGAGAAGTAACAATAGTATTAAACCTAGCAAATGCACTATCAATGGTCTCATCTTCAGGGATAACAAATTGTTCATATTGTTGAACAAGAAGATCAATTTTGTTATTCTTTACTAGTGCGTTCCCTTGATGAGTGATAATAAAGGATTGCCAAATATCTTTAGCGGTTTTACACATAAATACTCATTCATATTCTTTCCTAGGTAAGACATTATAAAGCATCATTTTAGCTTCATTATTTTTGGCAATTAATTTCTTTTGCTCATCACTGTGCCAAGTAAGGGAAATATCCTCATCCCGACCGCTTGATATATCCTTAATTATGGGTTTATGGTCACCTTCTACAATGATGTACCATAGATCTATATCCTTTGACTTCACATAAGTTTCAAAGCGGTTTTTCCAATATATAAAACTATTTGGTTCAAATAGTGGTGGTCTTTGCATAGATTGCCCTTCTTTGAAATTTTCAAAATCCATGGATCGTTTCAAGTTTTAAAATACAATATATTTTAATGATCTTGAGTAACGTAGCTCCTGATGCCAATTGTGGAAAACTAGAAGGGGGGTTGAATAGTTTTTACCGTTTTAAAATTAATTCGCTTTGAATACTTGACGTGATTTTAACTTAATGTAAACAATCAAACAATATAAGTAAAACAAGTAAGGAAAGAAACAATCAACCCACAACACGGATGTTTATAGTGGTTCGGTCTACAAGGACTCTCTTCCTTGCCCTACTCCACTCCTCAAGCCTCTAACTCGAGAGTTTTTCTTCACTAAGAAACAAGCTCCCTTCTAGGCGAAGAAAACCTTTACACGTCGCTTACTCTTTTTCCGCTACAAAGCTAGATACCGAGTTCTAGTTCGAGGTAGAACCAACCTAACGTTGCTTACACTTTTTCCGGTACTAAGCTAGATACCGAGTTCTTTAACAAGGGTACAACCACTCCCGACACTGTATGTGTTTTGAGGACTAAAACACTAACCGATCACTACTGAATGTTTGGTATGACAATGATGTGTGATAAACTACAAAATCACACAGTATCTAAACTAACAAGTCTTGCAACAGTGTGTTGAAGCTTGTAATGCGTTGATCTATTTGCTACAAAAGAAAGATCACTACAAATGAAATGAATGAATGAATGGGTTAGTAATGTTCGAAAGAATGTATAATGTAGTTTATGCTATATGAGTGATGAGTGAACATGAATGATCAGCTTACTATTTATAGGCAAACTGATAAAACAGTTCACGGATTTGGCGGAACCAAAATCTGGGGTCCGTCCCTTATGTTGTTTGGTTCCGCCGGAACCTGACAGCAAATCTTCACATATCTTTCCAAATCTTGCCAAGATCTTACAAAATCCAATCTTTTGCTTGAAGATCTTTCCAAGATATTTACTAAATCTTCAAGATATCCTAAAGATATCCAAATGATGTATGCAATGATGTCATGTACTAATTTCTATTTTAAGAATAAAAATGTAAACAAGTAAATGTATATATGTATGTCCTATGTATATTCTAGTGATCATGTAGCATGTTATGATGAGTTTTTAAAGCTTATTACTATAAATGTAAAAGACTTTAACTTATAATTATGCTTTGCTAAAGGTAAACTTTATAATTGTTATTAACAAAATATAGAAAAGATTGTAAAATATAAATAACGTTTTTAGGACGATATTTGTATTAACAAAATCAACCGATATCCATTCGGAATGGAAGTAAATGAACTCAAACCTCAATTCAAGAAATGGGAAGAAGTTATTAAGGCAAATGTCTTGTGTACCATTGGAAACCATGATCATCTCAATACTTGTCTTTGTTACATGCTCTATAGTGTGTCAACCCATCAACCTTTCAACTTAGCCTACTATGTTGCCAAAAGGATGGCCGACATACCCACTCTAGGAACCACTGCTCTTTTCTACAGGATGCTTCTTACCCGTCTTTATAGAGCCTTTGCACCAATCCCACCAAATGCTAGTGGGTTACGTCTTGACTATTCTCTTGTTGACCATATCATGGTACCATTGATTGATAAGAGGGTAGCAAAGACAAAATCTCAAGGGAAACGTCCTCAACCTCCAACTTCCTCATCATCATCCAATAGCTCGGAAGATGGACTTCCAAACTCTAAGCTCTCTCCTCTTGAATACTTTAAGGAACTTCTAGAAATTGAAAATCCATCAGAAGAGTTCAAACAAACAAGAGGAATGTTTAAATGCATTGGAAGGTTTCTCACCAAGATCAACAAGAAATTGGACAAATAATGAAGGTTTCATGAGTGTTTGGTACAATGTTTCAAAGCAATGTTGTATGATATATTTCACTATTCCTAGGATATTAACTTGTTATTTGACGATTATGTGAACTAACCAAATGTCTTGCAGGTAGATAACATCTCGATGTTATCAATTTTCATTTTTCACGTTTTAGTGAAATTTCTACCCATTACATGATCTATACCCATTTATGTGTATTTACTTGTTTTATTCATGTTTCCTAATCACAACTAATTAATTACACGTATTTTAGGAAAAATTACTGGATTTGAACGGGTTTCGGGGGATGAAAAGCCCTCTGTGAACATTTCAGGCATCCACGGATAAGACGGAACCAAAAATTTGGTTCCGCCTGTGTAAATTTTTGGCCCCGCCAAAAATTAGGCCACGGATTAGGCGGCACCAATTTTTGGGTTTCGCCCTTTATAAAATTTGGTGCCGCCGGTCTTGCAGTTCACATTTTTATTTTCGTTACTTTCCTGCACTATAGATCGCCCATTTATTTTTCATTAGGTTCTTTTAACTTGTTATTTCACACATTAGGATGATTTTAGTTCACTTGCACCAATAGGATAAGTATTTCCCACCAAAATTTGAAATTTCTCAAAAACCACTCAAGGTACCTTTCTCTATAAAGGAAGGAACCCTTTATTTGGTACCTTCCAATCCGTGGGTCTCTGGCCTCAAAGATTTTGTAATGATTACAACACATTAACTGCATATCTTACCTCAATCACTCTATTCACTTCCATTGGGTTGACTTTAGTTGATTAGACAAGCTCATAGACATTTCCAAATCATTAGGAAAGATCAAATTTAAGTGGATTAACATCAAATCAAAGCACAACATTCCACCATTCTTAACCATTATAAATAAGAACCTCCAGGATCTTCATCTTCATCCCTTCATCATAGCTTCCTGTGAATCTTAGCATTTCTCAAGCAAATTCACAATGACAAAGTCCACCAACTCATCACCTTAAATAGGCCACCTAGAAGAACCACTAGAATTAGTGTCAAACCATGTTGTTTCGTTAACCTAAACTCCTCATCCTTTGACGAATCACCCATCAACATATCATCTCCTATTCATGATGACAATGTCATCAACCTAAGTGTGGAAACCGTAGAGGGGGGGGTGAATACGTTTCCATTTAAAAACTTAAAACCTTTTGTATCAAACACCCAATCAAGTGTGACGTAATATGAAAAGTGTCAACAATGATCACAAATCATCTAGGGATGAATAAATTAAACTACAACACAAGCACAATCAACCATGACACATACATAATCAACATAACATAAGCAACTAGCCACACAAGCATAAACGCAATGCAAATATAAATATAAAGCGATAAAGAATAAAATGAAAGTAAAGAGATAAGTAAGAAGGCGCAAACCGGACACGATGATTTATAGTGGTTCGGTCACGAAGCTCCTCTTCGCCCTACTCCACTCCCCGAGTACCCAACTCGAGAGTTACTTCACTAATCAAAAAACTCCCTTTAGGCGGAGAAAACCGTACACGTCGCTTAACTTGTTTTCCGACACTAAGCTAGATGTCGAGTGCTAATCTTAGCTAGCACCAATCTACCACGATCTACCCGATCTACACCATACACGTCGCTTATCCTATTTCTGACACTAAGCTAGATGTCGAGTGCTAATCTTAGCTAGCACCAATCTACCACGATCTACCCGATCTACCCTTGATCCACATGATCAATCACACAAGCCCAATGGCTTCAAGAGATCTTCACTATCTCTACAAGATCACACTTGATCTTGACTCACTCTCTCTCACAAAGGTAAAATGATCTTGATGTATGCTATGATACAATCAAGAGTGTAACAAATGTTACAAGACCTAACAACTATAACTCTTGTATCTTCTTGGATACCTTGAGTTCTTCTCTTGCAAATGAAGAGGAATGATAACACTTTGTATCTACTTGGATACTTTGTGTTCTTCTCTTGCTAATCAAGAGGGATGACAACACTTTGTATCTACTTGGATACTTTGTGTTCTTCTCTTTCTAATCAAGAGGGATGACAACACTTTGTATCTAGGATACTTTGTGTTCTTCTCTTGCTAATCAAGAGGAATGAAGAGGATCACTTGAGTGGATGATTGGATCACTCTTAAACAACCTAAGACTCTCCAAATGATCAAAGAAAGTTATCTAAGTGAAGAGGGATAAGACCAGAGAAAAAGGACTGGAAAAATCAAGTTGGAAGTGTGGAATGGTCCACTATTTATAGACAAGGGAAAATCTGACCGTTACAGACCTACGGCTCCACTAAATACCCGACGGCTCCACTAAATTTAGTGGAGCCGTCCATACTTAACGGTGCCGTGGACGCTCCCTTTTTTGTCTTTTGTGGGGAAGTTAGGAGCTGTTTTGGGGGGAAATTTGACTGTTGGGATTTTCAAATATATTTTTCAAAATAAAACATTTCTTTTTAATTCAAAAATAATTTGTGAAATATATTTTTGAAAAAATGTTTTGTCACATTAAAAATGTGAAGTTTAGAAAAATAAAATCCTTTGATCATTTGTCAAGTAGTAGATTTGTTTGTCCATACCTTGAGTGATTTATGTCGGGATGGAAATCTACGACTTCGTTGAAGCATACTTGAGACGTCGGGAGGTGTTGATGTAAGTATGCATTGATGATTTGTGTTTACAAGTAACTTGCACATTTTACGTTATGTATTACAAGTTACATGTTTGTCATTATTAAAACCGAAGAAACCGTTTAGTTTAAATATCATAATATTTGCACTAACACTAAGTACTCCAAGACCCCAACAATGATCTCCAATCATTGTGACAACTCCACCTCCAACCAAAACTCTTGTGGCAACCTCACCACCTCCTGCTCCATCACAACCACCAAAAACAACATCACCAAAATCACCAAAACTTGAACCTATTGAACTATTTGCAACTCCACCAACATCTCCTCACCCATTTATGGAAAGTTTGGAAGACTTACTGTAACACCCCCAAAATTATTGCAACGGAAGATAGTTCACTAGGGTATTACTTCCTAGCACAAAGTACAAGTCATGGAAAACAACCCTTCAAAAGAGACGTTTTAAAAATATTTCACATTTGATACATTAAAACCTCAGAGTCTGTAAAAGGTCCCAACAATTTTCATAAAACACAATGTTTTCAGAAGATTGTAATTTTTTTAAACCTAACATAAATCTTTAAAATATAGTGTCTTCAAATGTGAAAATATGCCGAGTCTTCAAAAGATATCCGTGCGACTCCAATCCAAGACCTTCATGCCTTAAAACCTGAGATAAAATATGCTAAAAAGTCAACATAAAGGTTGAGTGAATCCATTGAGTTTTAGTAATAAGCAGTTGATCACAATATAGTTTATAAAAGTGACTAAGCAACAAATGCAGAGTCTAGTAAGGTTATTATTGAACTAAGCTCATGACATCGACGCCTTAAGAATCATGTATCTAAAATTTGCCCCAGTAGGTGCCTTGCCAAGCACCTAGAGACCTCAAATATAGTGCATCCGTTTGTACATGGTGGTACGATGCTACCTACCCGGACGGGGGAGTTCAATCCCAATAGATCTATTCAAAATATTCGCGCTCACTCGCAAGTGATTAACGATTCATGATACGGGGACTTCATGGAAATAGTAGTACTTAGTGTCAATAATACATTCAGTTTAGAATACAGTTTTCAAGCAGTTGTGATCATAATAAAAGTAAGTAGCATGTATCTCCCCCACGGGGTTTGTAAATAGTTAAACGAGTAAAAGGTGGGGCTATGAACTCACCAATAATGAAGTAGCAACAGAAATCAGAGAAGTGTGCACGTCGAGAAAACCGCAAAAGTCACAAATGACCTATATAAAATATAAGACGACTTAGGCTCGGGGATTAATGGATAACACTCCTACTTGTGTTTTAATTCAATACTTGTACTTGTGAAATCATAAGGTAATTTAGTTAAAAGTCTTATAGCAAGTCATGGGTCGAAAAGACGTTTGAAATAACTCATATGGCTTAGTTCAAAAAGCTGATGGAAAATTTATAAAATTACCGCACTAATCGGGTCGCCATTTCTAAACCGTGAAGGCTATAATTATGAACTTTATATGATTAGAAAGGTATGACTCTGTATTATATGAAAATCGAGGCCATACATTACTGAGAACTTCAAAACATGGGTGAAATTACCAATTTACCCCTGTGTCTCTAAATAGTTATACTCAGCATCCAAATGAGTTTAGAAAAAAGGGTGTATCTTTTTATCTACAGGTCTAATGTACACATGGCCTGTGGGAAAGTTTTCTACAGGTCTTAGCTCCAACTTTCTTGTTTTCACCAACCTAGTGTTCTTTGCAACATTTTAGAGTAAATAGCCTATCAAGTCTGACATGCATTCCTAGACCAGTTTTAGTGTGGATTTTCTATAAAAATCTCCAAGATGAATTAAGATGTAAGGTTTTCGGAGAAATGATCCTAAGATCTGTAGTTATCTCCCAATATTTTTAGTTTTTCATAAAACCTTCTAGGGACAAAACTGTGGATGGATCTTGTAGCATCAAATCTGAGACAGCCTAATAACTAGTCCAAATTGTTACTTTTGTGCATTTATTACCTCTAATACACATGCATGCCTATGATCAATGATTACCAACATTATATTCTCTCAAAAACCTCACAAGTCTAGGAGATGAAAGTTCATTTTGAAGTTTTATTTCAGTTTTGTGTACAATACATCTAATAAAAATCATCATTAACTAGTCCAAACTCAATAAGATCCGTTAAACACTTGCATAATACTTACCAATCCACACTAACCATTTATCAAACAACCTATTTCCTATAAAATCTTGACTCAAATCATCTAAAATAACACATGCAAGAGTGGTTTTTCTAATCCTTTCAAACTCTAAGAAAAATGATAGAAAAATCATTGAAAAAGAAGGAAATGAAGATGAAAATGCTAGGGAAACTTACCAAGTCTATAACCAAACGAATGAAGCAAGGTTTGAGGCTTGAAAACATGAATATTAGTGGTGTTGGGCTGATGATTTCGGCAGCCATGGATGGAGAAGGAGGAAGATGAACTTGGATGGTTTTGTTAGATTTGCATGGAAGAAATAGTGTGAATGATGAACATTTTTATTGAAAATGAAAATGAGGAGTGTTGGAGTATTAAAAGAGGGAGGCCGGTTTTTGGGGACTCCAAGGTGAGTTTTATTTTATTATTTAGTAACAATACATTATATACATGATTTGCACAAGTATCCTAAGTCACGGAGTGAGTTTGAAGGCCAACGGGGCTAAACCGGTAACGTTTTATGCATAGTTTGTGAAAATAAATGTCATGAAGATACTATTTTCATAAAAAATTTAAATTTAACTTAAAATGACCTATTTTGATGTTTCATATTTTTTTCGAGCCTTTCGGAGTGTTATAATGTCGTTAAAGCTTAAAATGCGAGCCAAAAACGCATAAAACGAAAAATGTGCATACTTCGCGTAGAAATGGAACATTAAATTATTCCATATGAAAACAAGTATGTGGGGGAACATAAATCATATTAATGGGTAGACTGGGCATAATCTGAGTCAAATTATGAATTTAAGTGTACGTGTCATGACGTACGCGGGCAACTTTCCTGACAAAAGCCAATTTACTTAAAATAGCATAATAAGCAAATAAAATTAGTAAAAATAATGACTTGAAATTTCTCGGTTGTTACACTTACCACCAAGGTCAACCAATCCACCACCACTACCATCATTTGCATCAATTGAGCGTATAGCTCACGAACCACCTCGTGCTTCATTCATGTCCAATGAGCCTTTTGATGATCAACCTCAACAACCTCAATCCTTTTTCCATACTTTTAGGGAAATTGATGAATCAATGTGGATTGATCCTCCGCAAACATAAAGAGCAAATCAATGGTCAACTTGATGGTTTCTATGCCTTTTCAAACATGGCGGACTCCCACCTTCAAGAAGCTATGAACCTTTAAACAACTTTTCTCTCTTCAATCATAGCACCACCACCAAATCCTAACCATCAATCAACTAATGCACCACCACCAACAACCGAACTTCCTTTACCACCAAACTTCCCTCGCCATGGTTGTTCCATGTGTGAAAGAGCTGCTAGGATTAGTAAAAGGACCAAGATAATGGTCCATGAACTTCAAGATGAAATGAGGTTCATCCTCCAACACATCCATGAACATTTAAATGCTCTCTCTCATCCTCCACCACAATAGAAAAACTAGGATGGATGAAATAATAAGTCCAGTAACATTATAACTTTCTTATTTTAGGATTTTATTTCAAAGTTACTTTCTTTTTTCTTTGCAATTTATTTCATTATCATCATTATTGTCTCACCATTATGACTTTAGTCATAATGAAATTTTACTAATATATAATGTTTATTACATTATTAGGTTGGTTGTTTTATTTATCTATCTTGTACATTGTATGAATGCTTGGTTTGGATTGATTATCACTAACCTTTGTTTTTTAGCATTCAAAATTCATGTATCTTATACTTGGCAACCCAACAAGGGGGAGTATTGGCCAAGGGGGAGCTAACTAAGCTCGGACTTGCACTACATTCCGCTACGCTTCTCTTCTTTTTATTTCGACAAAAGGGGGAGAAAATATTAAACTCAAACTCACAATTTTATACAATTTAAATATTTAAATGAATTTAAAAATGTATAAAAACAAGTTTAAATCCATATTTTTAAAAGACTTACACACTCTTATTTCATTGCTTAAAAATAAATTTTACGTTTTGTCCTCAACAAAAAGGGGGAGACTGCTAATACAAATATCGTCTAAAAAACGTTATTTATATTTTATGATCCTTGTTATATTTTGTTAACGACAATAATAAACTTTATTTTAGCAAAATATAAATTTTGACAAGTCTTTTATATATATAGCTACAAGTTTTTCTTAAACACAAATAGATTTTAATAAAAGTTACAAATTGTTTGTTCATAAATAGTATTTTAGTCATTTTAAGAAAAGTGCCACATTAAGAGTTAAAAACAAATAAAGTGTCACATTAGGTGTCAAAGTAAAATTAGTATGTTTTACAAATAATAAAAATGTGTCTTATGATAACATAACTAATCAAACATTTTTATAACTCATTAACTAACTTATTACTTCTTAAAAAAACATCATTTAGCTAGCTACAATATACATCTTACAAGTTTACTTTCCTAAACATTTTAATCAAAATGAAAATGTATTTTTACATCACTACTTGGATCATCATACTCTAGTAAAATCTGAGATTGCATATCATTATAGGATCCTTGGAAGATATAGAAAATATTTTGGTTAGATTTGACACAAGATCTTGAGGATCTGTCAGACCCCCGGCGGAACCAAAATATTACAAGGATGGAACCAAAAAATTGGTTCCGCCTGATCCGTCGCTTGCTGGCACATTTTTCCTATAAATAACAAGCCAAACTTTGTTGATCACACACACTTACATACATAAACATTGTATATTCTCTCTCACTCATAATTCTCTGTATCTAACTCACTCATATTCATTATAGTGAACTTCTTATATAGCAAGAAGATCAAAGCATCAAGTATAGACTTACAAGCTTCAAGTGTTTGCTACAAGTCTTCATTCATTCATCATAGTGTGTTATACATTCATTCATACATCATTGTTTGCACCAAACCATCATAAACCTTTGTTGTGATCGGTTAGTATTTTAGTCCTCAAAATACGTATTGTGACGGGAATGGTTGTGCCCTTGTAAAAGAACTCGACATTTAGCTTTGTGTCGGAAATATTGTGTAAGCAACGTGTAAATGTTTTCTCCGCCGGATAAAGGAGCTTGTTGATTAGTGAAGGATACTCTCGAGTTGGAGACTTGGGGAGTAGAGTAGGGCAAGGAAAAAGAGTCCTTGTAAAACGAACCACTATAAACCCTCGTGTTGTGGTTTGATCGTTTCTATCCTTTCTTGCATTATACTTATTGTTATTTTAGTTGATTTCACATAAACATAACAAAGAAAAGAATTTAAAAGCGGTAAAACTATTCAACCCCCTTCTAGTTTTCCATAATTGGCATCAAGAGCTACGTTAGTCAAGATTTTTAAAATTTATTGTATTTTAAAACTTGAAACGATCCATGGATTTTGGAAATTTTAAAGAAGGGAAATCTATGTAAAGACCACCACTGTTTGAACTAAATGGATTTATCTATTGGAAAAGTGATGAATCTTCTAATTATCACACAAGCTACCTAATTGATCCTAGATCTAGAGAGAGAAAGTTATAGAGAGAAAGAGAGTGGAAGATTATTAACAACAATAAGGAAATGTTTAGCACTCAATCAACCAACCCTCTCCCTTAAATGGGAAGGGGCATTTATAGTTTTTACAAGGCATGGGCTCTAAGCCCTAATTAAAACATAATTAATATAAATAAAAAGACACAGCCCATGGGCCTTCTACACAGGCTAGGCCATAAAACAAACCTAAAGGCCTAAGCAACCTTATTACATAATGATCAATACTTGATAATACAAAACATGTTCCCAACAATCTCTCCCTAAGTATTGGTCATCAAGGTTGCTTGACGTCGTCTTTGCTTCTTGGCTTCAAACGTCATTTGAATCTTTGTTCTTCGCTCTTGATGTGAAATGATATGGTATGTTAATGATCTGCCGTCCTCCAATGGTATTTAATTCATGTGTCTTTATGTCTTTTCCACCATGCTCATATGGTCTTTGACTTTTTTTCTTCATATATCACGTAGTTCTCTCTTCATAAGCTTGATCTTTGACTTGTGAAAGGTTAACGTACATGATCTTTGACTTTTCTTTAATTTCTTTAAACATTTGCTATTCCTTAGTCTTTGTGAGAACTTTGCTTAAGGATATGAGCATGATGGAAAGATGGTAGAACTCCAGGTATTCATGATTCGCTGCAGGTAAACAGTTAGCAATAAATCATCTGGTACTTACAGGTTTGGACTTCGAGATCGTCAACAGCATAGTGTGAAGACTTTCTCTAATCCTAACCCAGACCGTTCTAAATCGGATACCCCCAAAAGGGCTTACACGGACACACCGAAGTGCACCCACGATTCAGTGAGTCGCTGGAGATCGCCCCACGATTGTAGACCATATTTGGAGCAAACACTAAGCGTAACCCACAAGGGATTACCGAAGTGACCTGCTGTCAGGGCTGTTGGATGTTGACCCTGGCAGGATTTCCATTCAATCACTGAGAATCATAATTTATGAATTCTCTCATGAATGTTCACGGCAGATTGCTAAGATCTGCGAAGGACACTCTTATGATTTACAACTGGTGTTCTTTTTGTAGAACAGCCAGTGTATACTAAGTGTACCTAAGAGATCTTTGATGTATCTCATGGCTCTAGACTCAATTAAGTGCTTTTATTTGGTCGTCGGAGGCATGGAGCAGAGTGCCTCCTTTTCAATATCAACACATCTCGGAATGAGAGGTCGATAGATGATGAAGGGTTCTCCGTGAGAAATGAAACAAGTGTCTTTTGAGAGACACCTGAGTGGCTAGAAGGTTTAGTGCAGTGTGTCACTGGGTCAATGACGACTTTTATCTTCAATACTGGTGATGCCCAACCAACAAGTACATTATGTATTGAACCCAGTGTCTGCCCTAAGGTTGAACAAATGGAGGGCTATTTCTTTTCACCCTTTTCTTTACTTTTCTTTTTAATTCTTCAACCCCTTCTTTCTCCTTTCATTTCATATCTCCTTTTTCAATCATACCTAGGACTTTCTAGTTCTAAACTATTGGTATTGTCCTTGGGTAGATCCCTCCGGCTCTGGCGGATCATAGGACGGTTAATCCTAACCTTAGTCACCTTATAACTCCATGACTATCCTATTGATGCCATAAACCAAACCTTTTTGAAAAATACCTCAAAGTATTTATGATTATGAAAATATATTTTGTCAACACTTTAAGAGTTTTGTGATTTTCAGAAATACTCCCCCTTAACATGTGCTCATAAGAGTTTTGTGATTTTCACATGAGATTTCAACTTTCGAGTTACCATATTTTGATCATATCTTTATTCTCCCCCTCAAAAATAGCATACTTATGATGTTTTTGATAAACTTTTGAGAAAAATATGCCTTTTGAGTTTTATGGGAAGAATTTCAAGAACTTTTTCGTTTGTGGAACAAAGATTATTTTTCAAATACTCCCCCTTGATGAGGGAATACTTGTCCTTATGAGCAGAATTTTGAAAAACTTAGAAAAAATTCTGGTTTAATTCTACTCATAAGAAAGAAGCTTTCGCTCCTTTGATCAGGATTGAGGCACTGAAGCGTACCTCAGGGTCCTTTCTTTATAGGTACGAGTTGTGCACTGTTATGTGTGCACAAGCCATGTCGGTGAGCTCATCGAAATTAGCATGTATAGTCTCCTGAATCTCCCGGGTGCGACGGTTCCAAATTCTGAATCCCTTTTAATTTTCATAATATCCGACAAAAATCCCTATATCCGCTTTGGCCTTCAATTTTCCGAGGTCATCACGATCATTCATTGGGTAGCAAAGAGCTCCAAAGACATGAAAGTAATTGATGTTCGATTTTCTGCGGTGACCAATTTCATATGGTGTCTTGGTGTGCCTTTTGGTGATCATGCATCTGTTTTGGGTGTAACAGGCAGTTGAAACGGCTTCAGCCCATAGGTAATCCGGTAACTAAGAATTGATTAACATCGTTCGTTCTGCTTCCACTAGTGTTCGGTTTCGTCTTTCGACTACACCATTTTGTTCGGGGCTGCGAGCAATGGATGTTTGATGGTCAAATCCTACTTTCTCATAATACTCCCTAAGAGTCTGATTCTTGAACTCAGTTCCATTTTCTGTGCGAATTTTTCTGACTGTGTTCCGGAGCTGAACTTGAATCTTTGTGAGAAAGGTGATAATCATCGAGGGTGCTTGATCTTTACTGCGAAGAAAATAAACCCAAGTCCATCTCGAATAATCATCGACGATTACCAGTATGTACCGCTTCCCATTAATAGTTTGAACACGCATGGGGCCACACAGATCCATATGCAACAGTTGAAGTACGTGATCAGTATTGTGCTCGAGTTTAGGAGGAAAGTGAGCACGAGTACTTTTTCCTTGTTCACAAGCGGGACACAGATGATCTTTGGCGTATCTGAATTTTGGAAGACCATCGACCAACTTTTTACGAGCGAGCTCGGTCATTGTTTTGAAGTTCAAGTGTGAGATACGTTTGTGCCATAGCCATGCTTTTGTGGGATGTGCCTTGGATAGTAGATAAATCGGTGAAGAAGCTGTCATGTCTGAGAAGGAAATAGTATAAAGACTGGTTCCGCGTTTTCCTTTCATCAGGTCATTTCCTTGAAGATCTCGAACAAAACATGTTTTCTCCCGAAAAGCCACTTCTAAGTCACCATCGCAGAATTGCCCGACGGAGAAAAGATTGTGACCAAGGCCCTCGACATAGTAGACACGGCTAATTTCGATATTCCCTTTGACATAATCACCATAACCCATGATAGCCACGAAATGATCATTCCCGAACCTGACAGTGCCTATGAACTTTGCAACGAAGTTTACTAGAAGATTTAAGTTGCATGTCATATGCCGGGAACACCCGCTATCAACAATCCAGAGAACAATTTGGATCACCTGCATCACAAGGGGTTGACACAGATGGAAAGTTGGTAACGGTGGATCTCGTTGGGTTAGTAACAGAGTTCTTAAGCATCTTTGGTACCCAATTAAAACTAGGTTTATGCTGTAACCAACGCTGCTACGTCCAACTAGTCTCTGCCTTCTTCCTAGTGTATTCACTTGGTGATCGGTTTGTCCTAGGTGCAGCTATGGTCTTGTCAACTTTGGTCTTAGAAACTACTTGTGGCGGTTTTCCTAAAATGGACTTAGCAGCGGTTATGGGCCTATAGGAAATGCCAGCAGTACGATTCAGTTTTCGTGACAAAGGGATTTTAGCAATACATTTCTGATGATTTCCAGACAACATACTAGTACGACAGAACACACAATAAGCATCAACCATAATAGCATTACAAACATTCAAAGGTTCAGCATTCATTACATCAGATTCAGAATTACACTTAGACAAGTTGGATTCTAATCTAGATATAACATACGTTTTATTCGACTGCCTATTGTGAACTTCTACTTCAGCTTCGTTAGGTGATCCACTCTTAGGTTTCCATACTCTAATCTTCTTTTGACTCTTGTTTGTCTTGTATCTTTTAACCTTAGGAGGGTTTCCTAATCCTGTGGAAGTTGAAGTTTGCACATTAGTGGTTATTGAAGATGTTGTCATATGAGTCTCGTCTACTCTGTACATTCCTGGTGCAATCACATTATTTGGTACAAATTTCCCTTTGTCAAGAACTCTGAGTTTCTCTTTCATTTCAATGATGATGTGGTTTTGTTCTTGAATTTTTGATTCCAATTTTCTATTTAACCGAACAGTTTCATTTCTATTTTCACAAACTTCAGCAATATCTTTTTCATACTCAAAATTTTGATGTTTTAAAACATCAATTTCTTTTTCAAGATTTTGAAGTTTTGAAGCATGATCATTTTGAGAATATAAAGATTCTTTTTGGCTTTGTAGTGCTAACTCAAAGTTAATACTTTGAGTCTAACACCATTGCAACCTTTGGTTAATTTTGAAAATTTCTTTTGCACATCTGGTTTCCACATCATCATTGATTTGTCTAAGTCTCTTATTTTCTTTTCTCAGATCATCAATCTCAATTCTCATTGTCTCAACTTCAACACAGTGATCATCAACAAGCAATTCATTGCACGACAAATAGATAGCATTCATAATCACAGATATCACATCAGAACTGAGAACATTTGTCAAGAGTCGATCGACATCTTTTTCCAAAGCTTTCTTTTGACCTTTTTGTTTTGAAATTTTGTTATCTTTTGCTCTGAAAATGCTCATCATTGATGCAACTTCTGACTGGAGTTCCTGTTCCCACTGTGTCGCACAAAGTCGCAGATGTTTGACATGTGGCAAAAATTGCTTTTGGAAAATTTCTCTCTTTTCTTTCTCATATGGAGAGAGAAAAGTGGAGACTTTGATTTCAGAATTATCTTCAATTACGTCTTCAAAAAGTTTAATGTCATCCATGAATGTTTTAAAGTACCTTAGGATACGACATTGTTTTGGCATTTTTGCATTTTCACCTTGATTTGGTAAAGGTCCATTGACTTGTGCGACAGTGGTTACTGGACCAACTTCAGAAGAAACATTTATTTCAGTTAAAGACAAAGGTTGTTCGGGTATATCTCTTTGAGGCACAAAAGTTTTACTAATATGAGGTGTTCGTGAATAATCATATGGTTTGCTATAATAGACACAACTCAATTTAGATCAAATCTCGTCCTCATGTTCCTGTTCTTCCGCAGTATCATACACAACAACACGTTGGAAAGTTTCATCAAACAAGTATTCTGCACTGTACAACTTAAGATTTTCCCTGAGTGCCTTTTGTAAAAAATGTGGTTGATCATTTCCAATTGCAAATCCGTATCCTTTAGGATTTGGTTTCACATTTAGTTTTTGAATTGTAGTAACAGAATCACCCGTTTTATACACAACGTTTTGAAATTCTTTGAGCTTGGATTCCAACGCAACAATCTCCTCAAGATATAAGTTAACACGTTTCCTTGTGGTTTGTTTTTCTTCAATAAGATCATTTTGACAGTTTGAAAACTCTGTTTTAGTTTTGGAAAGCTCAGAGTTTAATATGTCAATTTGTTTTTGAAATTCGAATTGCTCTTGTTCTTTTTGAGAAATCAAATCATTTTTAGAAACAGTTAACTCATGAACTTGATATTCTAAATCTTTTACCTGAACGTATGATTGTTGGAATGCAACTTCAAAGTTTTTCTTACGTTTTTCTTGATTTTCATAATTTGAAAGTTGCATTTTGTAGCACTCAAGATCCTTTGTTAACAGTGCAATTTTTGCTTTTAAGTTCCGAATTATATCATTGCATTTATCAATTTGTGACTTTTGAGCATCTAATTGTGTTTGGGTGGTCAACAGCAGGGTCATAAGCTCTGGATCTGTATGTTGATATAAATAATGCCTAAAAACATTATTAATACTTCTTAATATCTCTATGTTTTGATAATCACAAAATGTAAACTCATTAAACATAAACTTATTAAATAAATAAGTATTTAGTTGTAAATATTCATTTCTACAACTTAATCACTTAAGGTATGAATAAACAAATGCTTAATGCATTATATGATCAAAGGAACATTTTCTTAATCACTTGATTTTTTATAAAATGACACAAACATTTTATATCTTTTAGAAAATCATTTTTGGTATTTAATAAAAATGTTTAATCCATTATAAATTTATGAATTCAAATTTTCAACAAAAAATGGCAAAAATGTTCCAGAAAAACATTCCCCACAAAAAGACAAATCTGAGCAACATTCGGGTAGGGCGGCCCCCTTAATTTTACTAGGCGACCCCCTTAATTTTAAGGGGACCGGCCACCTATTTAAGGGGACCGCCCCGCTCCTCCAGCTGTCAGATTTTGCTTTTAAATACTGGTTCATCCCTGGACTTTTTCCTCACCTTTTGCACCCCCAAACCTTCTGTTCTAAATCTCTTCTTATCCTTCCAAATCCTTTCTAAATCCCTTGATCATATATTCTTAAGCATTGGTTTCCAAGTGATCCAAGCTTCTACCATTCAAGTGCAAAAGAAGAATACTCCTTCAACAACTAGAGAAGAAGTATTGCAACTTAGTATCATCTTGCTACCTAAGTTGTTTGTATAATCATTCATTCATTTTTGTATAAGTTGTGTATATTTGTTAGATAGGTGTGAGCATAATTGCTTAGGCTAGATTAGTGTGTAAGTAGTGAAGTTGTGAAGAAGTTAAGGTGTGTAAGTAGTGAAGGTGTAAAGATGTAGAAGAGTACATAAGTAGTGCTAGGTTGTGAAGTAGTTGTGAAGCCGGTGTGAAGAAGTTGTGAAGAAGTCGTGAAGAAGTTGTGAAGAAGTCGTGAAGCCGTTGTGAATAAGTTGTGAAGAAGTTGTGTAGAAGTTGTGAGATTGGTTCTAGCTACGATTAGAACCCGACATCTAGCTTTGTGTCGTTAAACCGGTGTAAGCAAAAGTTGTGTAAGGTTTTCTCCGCCATAAGGGAGCTTGTTGACATAGTGAAGAAAACTCTCGAGTTAGGAGCTCGGGGAGTGGAGTTGGGCAAGGAAGGTGTCCTTGTAGCCGAACCACTATAAATCTTTTGTCTCGCGGTTAGATCTTTCCATCTCTATCTTTCTTTTCATTTCATTACTTTACTTGCATTGTTTATTTAGATTTACTTATATTTGTTCATATTGTTCAAGAGTTGAGTTCACATAAATTCGAAACTAAGTTTTTAAAAGTAAATAAAGTTTTCATAATAAAATTAAAAAGTCGTAAAACTATTCAACCCCCCCCCCTTCTAGTTTTCCACAATTGGTATCAAGAGCCACGTCAAACAAGATTTTTAAAATAAACTGTATTTTAAAACTTGAATCGATCTATGGAATCGGAAAAATATTTAGAAGGGCAATCTATGCAAAGACCACCGCTATTTGAAAGTAATGGTTTTCTTTATTGGAACAATAGATTCGAAACTTATGTGAAATCAAAAGATCTTGATTTTTGGCATGTTATTACCTATGGTGATTTTCCCCCTATTCAAAATAACCCTTTAACTAAAAGAGATGAAATTGTACCTTTTGAAAAACAAAATGATGATTTGAAAAAGAAACTAGCTAAAAATAATGAGGCAAAAATGGTTATTTATAATGCGTTACCACGTAAAGAATACGAAAGGATCTTTATGTGTGAAACCGCAAAAGAAATTTGGAACTCCTTACTAATAACTCACCAAGGTAATAGTCAAGTCAAAGATAATAAAATAGATCTTCTTGTTCAACAATATGAACAATTTACGATTCCGGAAGAGGAATCAATAGATAATGCTTTTGCTAGGTTTAACACTATCATCACAAGTTTAAAAGCACTTGATGAGAATTTTTCTAGTAAAAATTTTGTTAGAAAATTTCTTAGGGTTCTTCATCCAAAATGGCGGGCTAAGGTTACAGCGATTGAAGAATCGAAGAACTTGTCAACTCTTCAACTTGACGAGTTGATCGGCAACTTGAAAGTCTACGAAGCAATAATAAAGAAAGACTCTGAGATGGTCAAAGGAAAAAGAGAGGAAAGCAAGTCAATTGCATTGAAAGCTAGGAAGGAATCTAGTGAAGAGGATAGCTCAACCTCCGAAAGTGATGACGAAGAATATTCAATGGCCGTAAGAGAGTTCAAGAAATTTCTAAAGAGACGAGGAAGATTCACAAGACAACCACGAGATGAAAGAAGATCGCTTCAAAGAAATAGGAATGATAACTACGGGAAAAGAAAGTGCTTTAGATGTGAAAGCCCAAACCATCTCATTGACGAATGTCCAAAGCCACCGGGTTATGATTACCAAAGCGCCTTTGTTAGTGGAGCATGGAGTGATAGCGACAAATACGAAGCGGACAAAGCAAACGACGAAAAATGTCTTATGGCAAAGACATCAAATGAGGTACTTTCCAAAACCGAATACTTTAGTGACAAAAATCAATCATTAGACGAAAAAGACCTAGATAATGAATATAATAGGTTATGCAAATTAGGTCAAAAAGTCATGGCTAAAAATAAATCACTAAAACATATTAATAATCGATTAGAAAATAAAGTACTCGAATTAAAAATTAAACTACAACATTTAGAAAAAGGAAAAGAAGTTTTTATAGAATGTAAAACATGTCTAGAGGTCAAAAATGAAAACGAAAAACTTAAAGATGAAATTTCCAAACTTGACAAGTTTAAAAATAGTAGTAACTCACTTAAGAAAATAATAAGTGGTCAAGGAACTTCGGGAGATAAAACCGGTCTAGGATTCAACTCAAATAATGTTTCAACTAGTGAAAATAAAAATGTAAAGTTTGAATGTCAATCTAGTAAACAAAAACCATTAGAGTCAAAACCTAAGTATATACTTATAAAAGATAGAAAAATACCTATTGCGAGTGATGAGGAAGTAAATTTTTTATAAACCATCATTAAAAGCCAAAACCGGATTTTCTAAACCGAAATTAAGATCTGAAACTCCACCTCCAAATAGACCAAATAATCCTTATCCTCGGTCTAAAACCCCTCAACCTAGAAGAAATCAAGGTAGACAAAACTTTCCTAATAATAATAATCACCCAATGTGGAATTATTCACTTCAACCAAGTTTCAACCCTTGGGGAATACTTTCACCATACATGCAAATGCAAACCATGTTTGGTTCAAACAATTTTGGACAAATGGGACAATGGGGACCAAGTGGCTAAATCGTCACTCATTGAATTATTCGGAAACTCATCTATGTTTGGCTTCCATAAGTCAATATGACACCTTGAAGCGTTTGAAGAAAATCTACTGAAGACTAAAAGGTACGCTTTCCTTTTAAGTTTATTGTTATAATATATGCTTAGATTAATGACTAGTTATTTCATGCCTATTTAGCTCATAATGTCTAGTTATCTATATACACATAATAGCTTATACGAATCTACTTAGAACCTAGAATCACTTGTTCTTTTCCCTTTGGCCCTCTTAAGCTATAACGTTTATAATGGAAATCTTCTATGTCCACTATTAGAAAACTCATGGTGATGAAGTGAAATGAGTGAAGTGGATTAATCATTAACATAGAAGTAAGATTAGATTTCTCGCGTTAGAAAACTATGGATGAAACAAGGTCTCCTAGACTATGGCATGAAGTTAGATAAGTGTGCGACAACAAAGGAACTATAGATGTTAGGTTATACCCCATTCAACACTCTCTCATCAAACATATAGAATTTCGTCATCACTTCCTTACGACCATAGGATATGTAGAAAAGGGTAGCATGTGACAATAGCCTTAACCAATTCCCTTGAGCATGAGATCTTTAACAACCATTAAAAAAAAAAAAAAAAAAAAAAAAAAAAAAAAAAAAAAATCTAGGATTAATGGTATTTGTTGTCAAAAATCTAGTATCTTTAAAAATATACAGAAACTTCACATTTTGGAAAAATGATTTTTTAGAAGACTATTTCACTTTTCTATTAACATGTTTTACTATCTCATTTTTCTTCTTAATCTATGTCCATAATTCTGTTTCGATCAAAGTCAAAGATTGGGATTTTTTTTTTCTTACCCATTCTTCATAAACACATTTTGAAATAAAACCCAATATATTTTATTCAAATAACTTTCACATCTACATAAAAACTCACTTTCAAACATTGTTGAATAATGCTAAAAACATTTCTTTAAATCATGCATGGTGATCTCATATTTGTCATCTATATTTATGTACATGACATTTATAAGTGAACTAAGTCAAATCAAGCGGACCATGGTTTGTCTATTAAGATTTTATTTGTAACAAGTCTAAAAGTCCATGCTATCTTAAGTTCCCATTTATTGCACATAGGCACACATTAGGATCCATCAAATAGTTCATTAATCTTCCCACTTACATATAATTAAGAAAATACTTGGTGTAGTTTATTGTTTCCTAGTCCATATATATTACTTGCTTGATGAGTATGTTTACATGCTAGATGAAATTACTTGTTTGCTTAATCTCTTTAATTAACATGTTTTGCATAAATATATATTACATGCTTAATTGCCTCAAAGAGTTGGACTTGCTTGAAACTAAACCCAAAAACACAACCCTTTCTACAATTTTCTGCCAAAAACCCATTTCCAGTAATCTGGAACCAACAAATGGGCGGCCCCCTTAAATCATAAGGCGGCCCCCTTAATATTTAAGGGGACCGGCCATCTGATGGTCGAAGGTGTTGTTCCCTTTTCTATTTTTTTCCCATTTCATCCTACACTTCCCAAAATTCACAAACATATCTTATTCCAATCCATCCAACAAATTATCCATTCCTTAATCCCATCAATCCTACACTATAAACACTCCCATTCCTCATAATCTTCCATCATCTCATCATGCCATCTCCCAAAACCTCAAGGTTAGCAAGGATGACCGAAAAACCCGTTTGGAAAAGAAAACCTAACCCCCGAAACAAGTCCATCTCAACAAATGATGTGGGTAAACAAACAACACCTCCACCCACATTTGTTCCCAACTATACTCCCAATCCTCAAGCTCATTCCAATGAACCCTTTCACAAACCTCATCATAATAACCAGCCATCCATCTTTACTCCCAAAAATACACCTTCATCTCATCCATATGATTCATATGAAGAGCATGATCAACCCCTAAACAATGATTCCAATCTCATTCACAACACCTCACATCTTATTCAACCTACCAATGCACCATCCAAAACACTCACCACTCTTGGAATATCCCCTTCTTCCATATCTCCATCCTCATCCACTCATGATTACCCAAGCTCACAAATGTCTCCACCACCAAGAGTATCACAACCACACTCCACCATCATCACCTTTTCCAAACACTTGAAGTTCATTGAAGAACTTAAAGAAGCCCATGAGCTTTGTGCTCTTCTTGCCTTACACCTTGCTCAACGCAAGATTGGATCAACTCCCTTCTAGCCCTCCTTCATCACAAAATAACCTCAACCTCCACCTTCGTTCCAAACTACACATCTCAACCTTAAACCAACCTCATTGAAACCTTTCAAAACCCTCATCATATTGGTCAAACATCCAACTTTAATTCCAACTACACACCCCAATTTCATCCACTTCCACCAAATGACCAAATCCACATTCCCACGGAAAAGGAAAAGTTCCGTGAAGAGATAAACCAAATCCATGACCATAGTGATCTCCTTGCTATGCACCTTGCAACAAGGGCCAACCTCCATCCTCCATCCTCACCCTACTCAAATTGCTTACCTCACCCCCCACAACTTGAATCAAGTTGATAATCATGTCAACTATTGTCCTTGTTGTGTCCTTCTCCAAAAACAAATCATTGCCTTAAATAAACATTTCACTTGTACTGAGTATCTTCTTACTAGATCTCATCCAACACCTCCACTAGCACAACACTCTAACCCTCATTCAACCGATTCCACTCCAAACCCTCCACCTCCAAACTCTCCACCTCCAAAAATATACCTCTATTAATCAAACATCCTTACCCTCACTCAACCACTTTCATCCCAAACACTCTACCATCAAATAAAATAATTCAAGCTCTTGTGTTGCAAGCAAGTCCGATGGCTCTCTTTGGCAAATTAGGACCTTTTTACTTGTTGTATGTTTTAAACATAATAAATGTTTCACATAATCATTTTGATTTAATGAATGTCTTGCTATGTGTTCTTAATATGTGTTTGCCATGATTGTTGTTTGCCAAGATTGTTGTTTTTATATTCCATATTTTTCTATGTATGCTTGTGCTTCTAATATTTTTCTTGCAAGTATTCCATATCTCGATTTCTTGATGCCCTCAAACGAGGGGGAGCACACATCAAGGGGGAGTTCTCGTTCCGACAAATTTTGTATCTAAAACTTGTCGGCATAACCTTTTTGATTCTACAAAAAGGGGGAGAAGTGAATATAAACTCACTAAATACTTGTCCAAAAATAATGTTTTGGATTTAATGAGTTTAAGTTTTGTAATCATCAAAAAGGGGGAGATTGTTGATATAAATAATGCCTAAAAACATTATTAATACTTCTTGATATCTCTATGTTTTGATAATCACAAAATGTAAACTCATTAAACATAAACTTATTAAATAAACAAGTATTTAGTTGTAAATATTCATTTCTACAACTTAATCACTTAAGGTATGAATAAACAAATGCTTAATGCATTATATGATCAAAGGAACATTTTCTTAATCACTTGATTGTTTATAAAATGACACAAACATTTTATATCTTTTAGAAAATCATTTTTGGTATTTAATAAAAATGTTTAATCCATTATAAATTTATGAATTCAAATTTTCAACCAAAAATGGCAAAAATGTTCCAGAAAAACCTTCCCCACAAAAAGACAAATCTGAGCAACGTTCGGGTAGGGCGGCCCCCTTAATTTTAAGGGGACCGGCCACCTATTTAAGGGGACCGCCCCGCTCCTCCAGTTGTCAGATTTTGCCTATAAAAACTGGTTCATCCCTGGACTTTTTCCTCACCTTTTGCACCCCCAAACCTTCTGTTCTAAATCTCTTCTTATCCTTCCAAATCCTTTCTAAATCCTTTGATCATATATTCTTAAGCATTGGTTTCCAAGTGATCCAAGCTTCTACCATTCAAGTGCAAAAGAAGAATACTCCTTCAACAACTAGAGAAGTATTGCAACTTAGTATCATCTTGCTACCTAAGTTGTTTGTATAATCATTCATTCATTTTTGTATAAGTTGTGTATATTTGTTAGATAGGAGTGAGCATAATTGCTTAGGCTAGATTAGTGTGTAAGTAGTGAAGTTGTGAAGAAGTTAAGGTGTGTAAGTAGTTAAGGTGTAAAGAAGTAGAAGAGTACATAAGTAGTGCTAGGTTGTGAAGTAGTTGTGAAGCCGGTGTGAAGAAGTTGTGAAGAAGTCGTGAAGAAGTTGTGAAGAAGTCGTGAAGCCGTTGTGAATAAGTTGTGAAGAAGTTGTGTAGAAGTTGTGAGATTGGTTCTAGCTACGATTCGAACCCGACATCTAGCTTTGTGTCGTTAAACCGGTGTAAGAAAAAGTTGTGTAAGGTTTTCTCCGCTAAGGGAGCTTGTTGACAAAGTGAAGAAAACTCTCGAGTTAGGAGCTCGGGGAGTGGAGTAGGGCAAGGAAGGTGTCCTTGTAGCCGAACCACTATAAATCTTTTGTCTCGCGGTTAGATCTTTCCATCTCTATCTTTCTTTTCATTTCATTACTTTACTTGCATTGTTTATTTAGATTTACTTATATTTGTTCATATTGTTCAAGAGTTGAGTTCACATAAATTTGAATCTAAGTTTTTAAAAGTAAATAAAGTTTTCATAATAAAATTAAAAAGGCGTAAAACTATTCAACCCCCCTTCTAGTTTTCCACACTGTATCATGCACAAAATCATTTTGTTCAATGTGATCATGATTGCCATCATCAAAAGGATCATCAAATGAAACAACGGTGTCAAGTTGATCATCATCAAATGTGACTACAGTGTTTATTTGATTATCTTCTTGAGATGAAAATGATGAGACATGTTGACCAATATTTTCTTGTGCAGATGAAGATGCAGAGGGTGATGCAATCTCATGAATAAGACATTCTGATTCAAGTACCTGAGATAAGCCTTCGGTATCATAGACCGAGCCTGTCTCACTCATATTCATCTCCTGCATATTGGCCATTAACATGACTGCAGCATTAGCCTCCAGATCCTCCATTTCGTCATTGGAGCATGCATTGGCCATAAAACTCTGCTCCTTCTCTTTCAAATTTCCATTAGCTTCGTCTTTCAATGCCATGAGAAGAACTTCTTTATGATATGCACTATCCATTGTCCTCGGCTTGGGGCATGCATTAGCCATGTGACCAGTCCCACCAAAATTATAGCAAGTAATTGATGTGTTTGCAATTCCGCTCTTTTCTGTTCCAGCAATCTAAGTCCTCCTTTGTGCATTTCCCATGGTGTTTCTACTACCGCCCGCTACATTATACCTCTGTCCTCCAGAATTGAACCTTTGACCACCAGAATTCCCCATGTAGTTTCCTGGACCAAATTTCCCTGAAGACCTATTCTGAATTTCAACCCTTCCATCATTGACTACTGCTTCATTCCTTGTATTTGACGAAGATCTCAAACGATTGTTTGACTTGTTGGAGAATTTGCTAAAGGCACGAGCGATCAATGCAAATCCTTCATTCAGAGAATTAAAGGCATCATCTTCATCATTGTCCACATTGGAGTACATACTATAGTCAGTGTTGTTGTATGAGATGACTTGATTATCAGAGTGTTGTGAAGGTGCTTCGTACGGGACAAGTCGATTTGAATGTTGTGGTGCAAAACCCGAATGAGGTGGTGATGGTTGAACAAAATCCTGATTAGGTGGTGCAAAGTGAGACTGAGCTATTAGAGCAAGTGAATTTGAGGAATAGGGGTTGTAGTTGCTTCTCTTGGTGGAATAGCAGTGGGATCTCCTGGAACTGTTGTAGTAGGAACAGGGTATGGTCCTTCAATGATGACCTTCTTTAGATACTTCCCATGAGGTTTCCTTAGCTCGATGAATCTTCCACTTGATACCACTTGATGAATCTTCTAATTATTACACAAGCTACCTAATTGATCCTAGATCTAGAGAGAGAAAGTTAGAGAGAGAAAGATAGTGGAAGATTGTTAACAATAATAAGGAAATGTTTAGCACTCAATCAACCAACCCTCTCCCTTGAATGGGAGGGGGTATTTATAGTTTTTACAAGGCATGGGCTCTAAGCCCTAATTAAAACATAATTAATATAAATAACAAGACACAGCCCATAGGCCTTCTACACAGGCTGGGCCATAAAACAAACCTAAAGGCCTAAGCAACCTTATTACATAATGATCAATACTTGATAATACAAAACATGTTCCCAACAAAAAGCCATTTTGAAACATATGTGAAATCAAATGATATAGATTTATGGTATATAATTATAGAAGGTGATCACAAAGCTATTATAAAAGATATCTCAAGTGGTCGGGATGAGGATACTTCACCTACTCGTCATAGTGATGAGCAAAAGAAGTTGATTGCAAAAAATAATGAAGCAAAAATGATGCTTTACAAAGCACTAACTAAAAAGGAATTTGAAAGAGTCTTTATGTACAAAACCGCTAAAGAAATTTGGCAATCTTTAATAATCACTCATCAAGGAAATTCACAAGTCAAGAATAAAATAATAGATCTTCTTGTTCAACAATATGAACAATTTGCTATTCCTGAAAATGAAATTGATAGTGCATTCGCTCGTTTTAATACTATCATTACCTCTCTCAAATACAACTCTAAATCTAAATCTAAATCCTAATTCTTATCCAAATCCAAATCCTAAACCCGTCTACAAACCAAACGGACCCTTAATCTACATAACACGTGTTGGTGTGTAGAATTGATTTGCTTACTCTTGTTTAATTATTGTAGCTTGCCAAGGTATAAATCATGGACCAAATGAACAACAGGAACGAAGACGTAAACTAAAATTGGGCTAATGTTATACAAATATTAGTTGGTTGATTGTGGGTGGCTCATTAAGTTGACATACGAAATACTTTCCTCAAGGATGTTTTTCCTCCTTCAATGAATAAATTCTAATCGATTAATTCATCTTTAGTGTATGAACTATGAAGTGAATGTCGATATACACCGATATTTATAACAACGAGGTCGGCTTCGAAACGCTGCGTTGCGGCGGTGCAGCGAGCCCTCCTTTGTATTTACAGTCGATACTAATTTAAAAGTTCTAATACGATACTGTTGATAATAATTTACATAACCAAAATCTGGTAAATGTTGTCGTGGTACAGGCGGTAGGATTGTTTAAGTTATATTACATAACCAAATACTACATGTGATACCATTGTTCTAAATAGTTAAATTACTTGCGGACAGTTGGTTTTGTTTTTTTTTTTTTTTTTTTTTTTTTTTGCTGAAATGGCTGCATCTTGCTGCATGTCGTTCACCAAGAGGCGCCTTCGAGCAGAAGTCCTTGGTGCTTCAGTCTTTGTTGCTTGCTCCTGCAAATCGATGGCAGGCTCTACAGTGATAGGAGTAGATGCTTGGAAAATTTCAGCAGAAACTGGGGTAACCGGAAGTTCAGAAGTGGTACCTGATAGACCATAGTCAATTGTCACGCAAAAAACAGTGATTGAGCAGATGAAAGAGAGAACAGCAAGTGAAATTACAACCTTCTTCGACTGCTGAGTTCGGTTCAGGTCCTGTTAGCAACAGCTTTTCATCAGCAGGAAGGACATCTTGAGCCGGTAAAAGCAACTGTTGACCACTCTGCATCACTGCGTCAAGTACAAAGATTTGGTTTTCTTTTGTAGATTCTGTTGAGTAGTACAGCTGAAACAAATGTACAGTTCCTTCCAGGGCTGTCAAATGTGGCGGGAGTGGAAACGGGTTTGTGTAACCTTCTTCCAATACAACTTTGTTGCATTCTTTCACTATTGAGTGTGCCTCGTTGCTAAAGCAAGTTAATGTTAACATTCCACTGTTATCTGATATCAACAGCCTGAAGCAGTAGCTGCATATGTAGTAAACATGTTTGTAAACGGTGTGTGTTTTGTGTTGAGCAGTCAACCTTGTAAAATTCTCTGAAGTTTTTAAGGTTAAAATAGTAGATTAGATATCCATACCTGTAATCGTTCGGTTGTGTTGGATCTGGTATCTCACAATGTGCATGTGGGCGATCATGAAAGATTTTACGCCTACAATCATGGCATCTGCGAAAGTACCACTCTCTCCGAGTAACGACCTCCACAACTGTTGCAATGACCGTGAATCTGACATTCTGAAAAAGGCAGTTTCAGATCAAAATATTTGTGTTCATGCTTGATAACAATCGTATTTAAAGACAGAAACCAATAACAATAAAAAATACACTGCAAGGCATGTGGCTACTAACTGAAGATGATGGATCTCAAATGTATCAGCTATTGTTATTTGTCAGAAATACTTACTGTTTGGTTTCTAGGATCCTCTCATAGAAGCTCATCTATTGTGACCCTGTTCCTTTTCTTTTCATCCTCTATGTGATCATACCGGTAAGCGCGCACATTCTGTATTACTGGTGGCGACAGCAGTTGGTCGTACCTAAAAGTATGTTGCGTGTAACGGTGTTAATGATAAGGTCTGTGAAATGAATATTGCATGGTAAGTAAATAAAATCTATAAAAAAATAGCTCACATGCTTAGGATATAATCAGTTTCGGGAATAGGAGGATTTAGATAGTAGTAAGTTGCAGGTGTGCTAGAAAGCTGCAACCCTGCATTTGGTTAGGCCTTTGTTAGAAATTGTTATCTTAAATTTGTAAGTAAGTAAGTAACACTTTAAATTCTTGGGTATATGGTAACGGTCTCACCTCCGTATGTTTTGACCCAGCATGAGGTGACTGCGATGACGGTTGGTTTAGGTTCTTTTTCGTAGGCATTAGTATCGAATTCTCTCGCTCTGTCATTCCAAAGGGTAAATCTGACAGTATCTCCTCTGCATACGGATGAATGTATTAGTAAATTATTGGTCAGGGTGGTTGTCATTGAAAAGGAGTTTCAAAAACTTACTCTAGGTTACGGATTACGATATCCCTCCAGACAACCTGATTTTGACTGGGCGCTTTCAGTTGTCGTATGTCACCAACACAGAGGACACAACCAATGTAATCTGCAACGATATAATGTACGGTTATAGGATTGTTCAATGCATAATTGATAGCGATAATGGTAAGTACCTGTTAGTATTGTGGTGTTATTATCTGCACGTTGAGCTAAGTTATTGTATGATGCAAAGTTGAAATGATGGAGCGGGAATCCATTTCCAGTATATTGGTGGATATCTGCTAGCCTTCCTAGTATTAAAGTGAAGTGATTCGGCAATGTCTGCATATATTTTTTTGTGTCCTGCAGCCCAAATCCAGTAATTGTATATGTACCGTTTATCTGGAGGTTGGCATCTGATGAAGCGAAAAGTGTACCGCTTTTAGGGGGTCATTTAAGCCCTAAATCGTATTTATTTGATCAAATATTGCCCTAAATCGTTCCTTTTGTCATTTTATGTACTTTGGAGAAGAAATCTGAAAAAGGAAGCATTTTGGACATTTTTGGAGTATAAAAGTAAAGAAAACGACAAAGTCTCCAAAGCTGCTGGAAAAGTACACATGACGGCGTCAAGGATTGCGCCTGACGGCGTCACGGCTTGGCAAAAGAGGTGGATATGACAAATACACGTGACGCACCAGAGAGTTTTACAAAAGGAAGTATGACGGCGTCACCCTTTAAGGTGATCAAGGCCATCACGGTTTAAGATAAAGAGAGACGGCGTCAAGCACTATTCTGACGGCGTCAACCCTTGATAGGCCAGAGCGGATTTTGGAGGATTAAAGAGGGACGGCGTCAGGAAGACCATCCGGGAACCCTAGCCGCGGCGAGGTGACGGCGTCACCTCCTACAACGTGACGCCGTCAGCCCCTAAACTCTATATATAGTTTTGCAATTTTTAGTCATTGGTGTGCAACTTTGTGAGGAGAAACCCTAGACGAATTTTCTGCCATCTTTAAGGGTTTTATACCCTTGGATCTCCCATGTTTAATTGAAGATAAGTAATCACTTAATCAATCAATATGTCTATGTGTTGTTTGATTATATCTTGTTCTTGTCTTTTAATTAACATGCTAGGCTAGATTTATCTTGTGTTTGATTAGATCTAATGAAACCTAACTATTGATTATTGGTTATTAGTGTGTTATTAATTGTATTGAATGATTGTTTATCGATGTTAGGCTTAAGAAAACTGGCTAACCTCCTATACGGTAACTTGCTTGAACGTCTTAAGAAACATGAACCAATGCGTACTAAGGTTTTTATGGTTGTATTTAATGCATGAGCGAATTCTAGTGATCCCATGTTAGGAGCTTCTTAGCCGGCTCGACATAGGAGTGAAGTAGGAGCTTGTAGAGTTGGGGAAGTACGTACGCCACCCCACAATTGGTATTAAGGAATACACCCGTCATTCACGCAATTAATACACACTAATCAACCGGTAAAAGATAGTTAGGGAGTAAGGAAATCTAAGTAAACACATTTCTCTCCATATAAGTTCCACCACCCTTTTTATTTTCAGTTATTTTATTTTATTTGCTTTTGTAGTTATTTGGGTTAGTTGACTAGCAACTAATTCCGCCCACTCCTTCAAACCCGAGATTTTTACTTGCTTTCCATAAAATATAAAAATACAAAAAAGAATCTTCCCTCACCCTTAGACCTATTAGAGTAGTTTTTCAATCCTAACGACACTATTCCCCTAGAGAACGATCAATCCCCCGGTACTTGCCACTACACTATACTACATCGGTCAGGTACACTGCCTGGTGGGGATTGCAAGCCTTTCACGATCCCTTGAGAGGTAAAACCTGTTGTAAGGTCGCAAAACCACGCATCAAGTTTTTGGCGCCGTTGCCGGGGAATAGTTATTGTTTAGGTTGAATTTTTATTTTATTAGGTCTACTCACTAGATTCCTTTCTAGTGAGATTTTTATTTTATTTTTCTAGGTTTTCTTTAGTCTATCTATTTTCTTTGTGTCTTTGTTCGTAAAAACCATTCCATTGACTCTTCCGTTCACCATTATGGAGTACGCGAATCCACCATACTACCCACCACGAAATTCACCCACTCCTTATGACATCTTGATGTTTAAACAATATCGAGGTGAACCCATATATGATGCATGGACTCGTTTTAAAAATTTACTCCGAATAGTCCCTCATCATAACTTCGATTTATGGTCCCTAGCTAAAATCTTTTACGATCGTGTCAACCTATGTGACCAAATGTGCATTAATGATTTTGTCAATTGGGACCATAGGGGATTAAATGTTGAAGAAGCATGGGATGCCATTGAAGATTGTGCCCAGTATTATTATAGAGTAGACAACCCAACAAACGTTAGTACAAGTCAATTGACCACAAATTCCAAGGATCATGAAACAAGTTTGTCTGGGGATGACTATTTTGGGATACCTAAGTGGGTGTCATGTAACATCATAGTACAAAACAAACACATAGGTAATCTAGATAAAATGGAGGATGAGGTGGATAATCCAAGCCCACAAAGTACCCCACAAGTCCTACCATCATTTGAGGCACACACACCACCCGTGACTTACACGGAAGAAGTAGAGGAGACTATAGGAACCCCAATAGAGGTAGAGCCATTGGACCAAACACAACTAGAAGAAATAGGTTTGAATGCTTTTAGTGATCACAACCTTTCTTTTAGTCCTATGGAAGTTCCTAGTTTTGATGAGCCGGAGCCTCAACCAAAACCGTTACCTAATCTTCCATCCTTGGATGAAAATTTAGGAATTGAATTAGGTCCCGATCCACCCATCAAAACATATAGTCCGGGTAGTCTTAAGTTTAAGGTAGTAGACATTAAGCCTTGTAGTGAGGAAGACAATATAGGAGTGAAAAATGACCTTACATGTCTACATCACCCATTCATGATTGATCACAAGAAACATTATGGGTTTAAACCGGGTTTATTAGGTCAAGATGGATTCCCAACTAGGAATCTCTCGAAGTTGATAGAAGATGATCCCTTTTTAGGAGAAAACTTTAATTCACCCATTGACCAAAGTGAACTAGGTAAGGTTATGATGAAAGGAGCACACCCCTTTGAGTATATAATTCATCCACCACTCTTTCCTCACGCGGCATACTTCCACCAAGATGGTGTGTATCGCTACTATCACCCGCACTTAATCCTAAGTGTAGGAAAAACCTCTCCTTTATCCGTTAATAAGGGTGGAGTCAGGCTCGTGACTCGAACAAAAACAAACGCTTCTTGGGAGGCAACCCAAGCTTTATTTGCTTTGTGTGTTTATTTATTTGTTTGTTTGATTTTATTTGCTTCCGTATGTATGTTTAATTATTATTATTATTGATTCATGTTCAAAACTAAATTGTGAAAATGATTTATCTTGTTTTTAACTTCGTCTTAACTACATATAAAGGTATTTTGCAAAAGATAAGTGTAAGGGAAATCCAAATCGGTTTATTAGAACAAATGAACATGAATCATAACAATATTAAATTAACATACATATTAGTATTTGTTTGAGTCAAATGCTTGTATCGAGTCATAATGATATTTTGCAGGATTTCCAGGAAGTAAGGTATAGGTTTTTCCAGAAATTTTCCGGAAACTTAACATGAGAATTCTGTCAGATCATTTCTGACAGCGTCAGGCTTTACAACCTGACGGCGTCAGGTTTTAATTTTCTGAAATTTTTGAAAGTTTTGTTTTCATAAAAAGTTTTTATTAAATCTCTAACTTATAAACTCCAGGAATCTGCAAAATAATCATTCCACAAGCATTATATCCTTATATAGATTTATCCCGCCGATGTTATGCAGGTTTTCGTGTTTGTTTTCTCAGGTTTAACAGGTTATTTTGGACAAGGAGATGTATGTGGAATCAAGCTTTTGGAAATGCTTTAGTCTTGGAGCTTCTACTTTCTCTTGGAAGAAGATCTAACCATGTTACCCCTTTATCCACCGAACGAATCAGGGGAGTATTTGATTTCATTCGTTTACCTTATTTTCTTTTACATCTTGTTATTTGAACATTGGGGACAATGTTCATCTTAAGTCTAAGGGGGGGGGGGGTAAAGTACGATACTTTAGAGAATACAATTGCACTTGTTTTTTGTTTGTTTAATGGTAGATGTGTAATAAAACTAAGAGAAATACCTGTTAAGGCAATTTTAGTGCCAAATTTAAAATTTTTACAACATATAGGAGTGAAACTTTGGTCTTAATGAGCGTCTCACGGATAGGAGTTATATGACTAGCACAAAACCGTACCACTAAAAAATTTTCCACCCCCAAATATGTGAGGTTCGCCCCTAGAATTGGTAGGAAAAGCATTTATGCTATGATGAGTGTACCGGTAGCACTTAGATTCTAGAACTTGCGTTAGGACCATTCCGAGGCCACAAGTGAGACTACATTCGTGTAGTTAGATTTACTACATTATAAGAGGCATTAGGATTAACCCATTGTTTTACACCTGTGTTTTTGTTATAATTACATTGGCTACATTGGTCAAGTAATTCTCCCACACCCTTTGCGTTGTACTCATTTTTAGTACACGATACCCCTAGTACACCCCTCAGAGCCTATCTTTTCGTTTCTAACTTTAAGCATTTTACTTAAAGGAAGAATTTGTTACACCCCACTTAAATGTACACCCAAATCGCCTTAGCCTACCTTGTATGCACTCATTTTTAGTGCATTATTGTGACAACATTTGTTTAAACCCCAAGTTAATTATCTAATTGATTACATGGTTGCTAAGTCGAGTCATATCCTTGTACATATAGTTTTAGGACGATTGGGACTCATGGGTAAAGTACTAGTGTAATAGAGTAATGGGGAAGAACAACATTATTACCCCCATATGTGCTAAATATTTTAAAAGTACTCCAACTGTTTCGATTATCTTAATTCGAGTCATTAGAATAGTTATTTGTAAAGTTATGTAAAAGTTCAAGTGTAAGGGGAGAACCGTGGCCCCTATGATGTATTATTTTGGATGGTAGGGCAAGAGTGTATGAAATAATATATATATATATATATATATATATATATATATATATATATATATATATATATGATATATATATATATCGAAAAAAAATCAAGAAAAATACAAAAAAATGAGAAAAAGAAAAGTAGAAAAAACATACGGACTACCATCCCGTTTCATTTTATGTTTATTTTATGTTTTTTTATTATTTTGCTTTTAGCTTAAGTCGAGTCTAGTCTTGGCTTAGCAACGCCATATTGTACATGTAATTAATCAAGATCTTTAACTCGCCACCAGTAAAATATCCTTTATCCAACAAAACCGTGTTTATCATATCCCTACACCTAACGTTATAACCCGTTTAAAAGCCCTCTTTGATAGTTTATCTTAGGTGCTTACGCCTAGTGGAGGAGGTTTTTGATCCTTTCCCAAGCCTATGGTAATCTATTTGCTATGACAGGTAGTGAGAGATATTATTCATTTTCATTTATGAGATATACTTTTATGACACCTGAGAGATGTGAGTATCTAAACACTACTTGTGAGGTGCTAGTTTGTAATATCCGTGCTTATTATGATTAAAGTGGAACGACTATTTGTTGTAATTACTTTTATATTAGCGTTAAATAACCCCTAACTTGTATTTTGATTAGAATAAAAGCGCATTTGCTTGAGGACAAGCAAATCTCAAGTGTAAGGGTATTTGATGAAGCGAAAAGTGTACCGCTTTTAGGGGTCATTTAAGCCCTAAATCGTATTTATTTGATCAAATATTGCCCTAAATCGTTCCTTTTGTCATTTTAGGTACTTTGGAGAAGAAATCTGGAAAAGGAAGCATTTTGGACGTTTTTGGAGCATAAAAGTGAAGAAAACGACAAAGTCTCCAAAGCTGCTGGAAAAGTACACATGACGACGTCAAGGATTGCTCCTGACGGCGTCACGGCTTGGCAAAAGAGGTGGATATGACAAATACACTTGACGCGCCAGAGAGTTTTACAAAAGGAAGTCTGACGGCGTCACCCTTTAAGGTGATCAAGGCCATCACGGTTTAAGTTAAAGAGAGACGGCGTAAAGCACTATTCTGACGGCGTCAACCCTTGATAGGCCAGAGCGGATTTTGGAGGATTAAAGAGGGACGGCGTCAGGAAGACCATCCGGGAACCCTAGCCGCGGCGAGGTGACGGCGTCACCTCCTACAACGTGACGCCGTCAGCCCCTAAACTCTATATATAGTTTTGCAATTTTTAGTCATTGGTTTGCAACTTTGTGAGGAGAAACCCTAGACGAATTTTCTGCCATCTTTAAGGGTTTTATACCCTTGGATCTCCCATGTTTAATTGAAGATAAGTAATCACTTAATCAATCAATATGTCTATGTGTTGTTTGATTATATCTTGTTCTTGTCTTTTAATTAACATGCTAGGCTAGATTTATCTTGTGTTTGCTTAGATCTAATGAAACCTAACTATTGATTATTGGTTATTAGTGTGTTATTAATTGTATTGAATGATTGTTTATCGATGTTAGGCTTAAGAAAACTGGCTAACCTCCTATACGGTAACTTGCTTGAACGTCTTAAGAAACATGAACCAATGCGTACTAAGGTTTTTATGGTTGTATTTAATGCATGAGCGAATTCTAGTGATCCCATGTTAGGAGCTTCTTAGCCGGCTCGACATAGGAGTGAAGTAGGAGCTTGTAGAGTTGGGGAAGTACGTACGCCACCCCACAATTGGTATTAAGGAATACACCCGTCATCCACGCAATTAATACACACTAATCAACCGGTAAAAGATAGTTAGGGAGTAAGGAAATCTAAGTAAACACATTTCTCTCCATATAAGTTCCACCACCCTTTTTATTTTTAGTTATTTTATTTTATTTGCATTTGTAGTTTTTTGGGTTAGTTGACTAGCAACTAATTCCGCCCACTCCTTCAAACCCGAGATTTTTACTTGCTTTCCATAAAATATAAAAATACAAAAAAGAATCTTCCTTCACCCTTAGACCTATTAGAGTAGTTTTTCAATCCTAACGACACTATTCCCCTAGAGAAAGATCAATCCCCCGGTACTTGCAACTACACTATACTACATCGGTCAGGTACACTGCCTGGTGGGGATTGCAAGCCTCTCAAGATCCCTTGAGAGGTAAAACCTGTTGTAAGGTCGCAAAACCACGCATCAAGTTTTTGGCGCCGTTGCCGGGGAATAGTTATTGTTTAGGTTGAATTTTTATTTTATTAGGTCTACTCACTAGATTCCTTTCTAGTGAGATTTTTATTTTATTTTTCTAGGTTTTCTTTAGTCTATCTATTTTCTTTGTGTCTTTGTTCGTAAAAACCATTCCATTGACTCTTCCGTTCACCATTATGGAGTACGCGAATCCACCATACTACCCACCACGAAATTCACCCACTCCTTATGACATCTTGATGTTTAAACAATATCGAGGTGAACCCATATATGATGCATGGACTCGTTTTAAAAATTTACTCCGAATGGTCCCTCATCATAACTTCGATTTATGGTCCCTAGCTAAAATCTTTTACGATCGTGTCGACCTATGTGACCAAATGTGCATTAATGATTTTGTCAATTGGGACCATAGGGGATTAAATGTTGAAGAAGCATGGGATGCCATTGAAGATTGTGCCCTGTATTATTATAGAGTAGACAACCCAACAAACGTTAGTACAAGTCAATTGACCACAAATTCCAAGGATCATGAAACAAGTTTGTTTGGGGATGACTATTTTGGGATACCTAAGTGGGTGTCATGTAACATCATAGTACAAAACAAACACATAGGTAATCTAGATAAAATGGAGGATGAGGTGGATAATCCAAGCCCACAAAGTACCCCACAAGTCCTACCATCATTTGAGGCACACACACCACCCGTGACTTACACGGAAGAAGTAGAGGAGACTATAGGAACCCCAATAGAGGTAGAGCCATTGGACCAAACACAACTAGAAGAAATAGGTTTGAATGCTTTTAGTGATCACAACCTTTCTTTTAGTCCTATGGAAGTTTCTAGTTTTGATGAGCCGGAGCCTCAACCAAAACTGTTACCTAATCTTCCATCCTTGGATGAAAATTTAGGAATTGAATTAGGTCCCGATCCACCCATCAAAACATATAGTCCGGGTAGTCTTAAGTTTAAGGTAGTAGACATTAAGCCTTGTAGTGAGGAAGACAATATAGGAGTGAAAAATGACCTTACATGTCTACATCACCCATTCATGATTGATCACAAGAAACATTATGGGTTTAAACCGGGTTTATTAGGTCAAGATGGATTCCCAACTAGGAATCTCTCAAAGTTGATAGAAGATGATCCCTTTTTAGGAGAAAACTTTAATTCACCCATTGACCAAAGTGAACTAGGTAAGGTTATGATGAAAGGAGCACACCCCTTTGAGTTTATAATTCATCCACCACTCTTTCCTCACGCGGCATACTTCCACCAAGATGGTGTGTATCGCTACTATCACCCGCACTTAATCCTAAGTGTAGGAAAAACCTCTCCTTTATCCGTTAAATAAGGGTGGAGTCAGGCTCGTGACTCGAACAAAAACAAGCGCTTCTTGGGAGGCAACCCAAGCTTTATTTGCTTTGTGTGTTTATTTATTTGTTTGTTTGATTTTATTTGCTTCCGTATGTATGTTTAATTTTTATTATTATTGATTCATGTTCAAAACTAAATTGTGAAAATGCTTTATCTTGTTTTTAACTTCGTTTTAACTACATATAAAGGTATTTTGCAAAAGATAAGTGTAAGGGAAATCCAAATTGGTTTATTAGAACAAATGAACATGAATCATAACAATATTAAATTAACATACATATTAGTATTTGTTTGAGTCAAATGCTAGTATCGAGTCATAATGATATTTTGCAGGATTTCCAGGAAGTAAGGTATAGGTTTTTCCAGAAATTTTCCGGAAACTTAACATGAGAATTCTGTCAGATCATTTCTGACGGCGTCAGGCTTTACAACCTGACGGCGTCAGGTTTTAATTTTCTGAAATTTTTGAAAGTTTTGTTTTCATAAAAAGTTTTTATTAAATCTCTAACTTATAAACTCCAGGAATCTGCAAAATAATCATTCCACAAGCATTATATCCTTATATATATTTATCCCGCCGATGTTATGCAGGTTTTCGTGTTTGTTTTCTCAGGTTTAACAGGTTATTTTGGACAAGGAGATGTATGTGGAATCAAGCTTTTGGCAATGCTTTAGTCTTGGAGCTTCTACTTTCTCTTGGAAGAAGATCTAACCATGTTACCCCTTTATCCACCGAACGAATCAGGGGAGTATTTGATTTCATTCGTTTACCTTATTTTCTTTTACATCTTGTTATTTGAACATTGGGGACAATGTTCATCTTAAGTCTAAGGGGGGGGGGGTAAAGTACGATACTTTAGAGAATACAATTGCACTTGTTTTTTGTTTGTTTAATGGTAGATGTGTAATAAAACTGAGAGAAATACCTGTTAAGGCAATTTTAGTGCCAAATTTAAAATTTTTACAACATATAGGAGTGAAACTTTGGTCTTAATGAGCGTCTCACGGATAGGAGTTATATGACTAGCACAAAACCGTACCACTAAAAAATTTTCCACCCCCAAATATGTGAGGTTCGCCCCTAGAATTGGTAGGAAAAGCATTTATGCTATGATGTGTGTACCGGTAGCACTTAGATTCTAGAACTTGCGTTAGGACCATTCCGAGGCCACAAGTGAGACTACATTCGTGTAGTTAGATTTACTACTTGATAAGAGGCATTAGGATTAACCCATTGTTTTACACCTGTGTTTTTGTTATAATTACATTGGCTACATTGGTCAAGTAATTCTCCCACACACTTTGCGTTGTACTCATTTTTAGTACACGATACCCCTAGTACACCCCTCAGAGCCTATCTTTTCGTTTCTAACTTTAAGCATTTTACTTAAAGGAAGAATTTGTTACACCCCACTTAAATGTACACCCAAATCGCCTTAGCCTACCTTGTATGCACTCATTTTTAGTGCATTATTGTGACAACATTTGTTTAAACCCCAAGTTAATTATCTAATTGATTACATGGTTGCTAAGTCGAGTCATATCCTTGTACGTATAGTTTTAGGACGATTGGGACTCATGGGTAAAGTACTAGTGTAATGGAGTAATGGGGAAGAACAACATTATTACCCCCATATGTGCTAAATATTTTAAAAGTACTCCAACTGTTTCGATTATCTTAATTCGAGTCATTAGAATAGTTATTTGTAAAGTTATGTAAAAGTTCAAGTGTAAGGAGAGAACCGTGGCCCCTATGATGTATTATTTTGGATGGTAGGGCAAGAGTGTATGTAAATATATATATATATATATATATATATATATATATATATATATATATATATATATATATATATATATATATATTATATATATATATATATATATCGAAAAAAAATCAAGAAAAATACAGAAAAATGAGAAAAAGAAAAGTAGAAAAAACATACGGACTACCATCCCGTTTCATTTTATGTTTATTTTATGTTTTTTTTATTATTTTGTTTTTAGCTTAAGTCGAGTCTAGTCTTGGCTTAGCAACGCCATATTGTACATGTAATTAATCAAGATCTTTAACTCGCCACCAGTAAAATATCCTTTATCCAACAAAACCGTGTTTATCATATCCCTACACCAAACGTTATAACCCATTTAAAAGCCCTCTTTGATAGTTTATCTTAGGTGCTTACGCCTAGTGGAGGAGGTTTTTGATCCTTTCCCAAGCCTATGGTAATCTATTTGCTATGACAGGTAGTGAGAGATATTATTCATTTTCATTTATGAGATATACTTTTATGACACCTGAGAGATGTGAGTATCTAAACACTACTTGTGAGGTGCTAGTTTGTAATATCCGTGCTTATTATGATTAAAGTGGAACGACTATTTGATGTAATTACTTTTATATTAGCGTTAAATGACCCTAACTTGTATTTTGATTAGAATAAAAGCGCATTTGCTTGAGGACAAGCAAATCTCAAGTGTAAGGGTATTTGATGAAGCGAAAAGTGTACCGCTTTTAGGGGGTCATTTAAGCCCTAAATCGTATTTATTTGATCAAATATTGCCCTAAATCGTTCCTTTTGTCATTTTAGGTACTTTGGAGAAGAAATCTGGAAAAGGAAGCATTTTGGACGTTTTTGGAGCATAAAAGTGAAGAAAACGACAAAGTCTCCAAAGCTGCTGGAAAAGTACACATGACGACGTCAAGGATTGCTCCTGACGGCGTCACGGCTTGGCAAAAGAGGTGGATATGACAAATACACTTGACGCGCCAGAGAGTTTTACAAAAGGAAGTCTGATGGCGTCACCCTTTAAGGTGATCAAGGCCATCACGGTTTAAGTTAAAGAGAGACGGCGTCAAGCACTATTCTGACGGCGTCAACCCTTGATAGGCCAGAGCGGATTTTGGAGGATTAAAGAGGGACGGCGTCAGGAAGACCATCCGGGAACCCTAGCCGCGGCGAGGTGACGGCGTCACCTCCTACAACGTGACGCCGTCAGCCCCTAAACTCTATATATAGTTTTGCAATTTTTAGTCATTGGTGTGCAACTTTGTGAGGAGAAACCCTAGACGAATTTTCTGCCATCTTTAAGGGTTTTATACCCTTGGATCTCCCATGTTTAATTGAAGATAAGTAATCACTTAATCAATCAATATGTCTATGTGTTGTTTGATTATATCTTGTTCTTGTCTTTTAATTAACATGCTAGGCTAGATTTATCTTGTGTTTGCTTAGATCTAATGAAACCTAACTATTGATTATTGGTTATTAGTGTGTTATTAATTGTATTGAATGATTGTTTATCGATGTTAGGCTTAAGAAAACTGGCTAACCTCCTATACGGTAACTTGCTTGAACGTCTTAAGAAACATGAACCAATGCGTACTAAGGTTTTTATGGTTGTATTTAATGCATGAGCGAATTCTAGTGATCCCATGTTAGGAGCTTCTTAGCCGGCTCAACATAGGAGTGAAGTAGGAGCTTGTAGAGTTGGGGAAGTACGTACGCCACCCCACAATTGGTATTAAGGAATACACCCGTCATCCACGCAATTAATACACACTAATCAACCGGTAAAAGATAGTTAGGGAGTAAGGAAATCTAAGTAAACACATTTCTCTCCATATAAGTTCCACCACCCTTTTTATTTTTAGTTATTTTATTTTATTTGCATTTGTAGTTATTTGGGTTAGTTGACTAGCAACTAATTCCGCCCACTCCTTCAAACCCGAGATTTTTACTTGCTTTCCATAAAATATAAAAATACAAAAAAGAATCTTCCCTCACCCTTAGACCTATTAGATTAGTTTTTCAATCCTAACGACACTATTCCCCTAGAGAACGATCAATCCCCCGGTACTTGCCACTACACTATACTACATCGGTCAGGTACACTGCCTGGTGGGGATTGCAAGCCTCTCAAGATCCCTTGAGAAGTAAAACCTGTTGTAAGGTCGCAAAACCACGCATCAAGTTTTTGGCGCCGTTGCCGGGGAATAGTTATTGTTTAGGTTGAATTTTTATTTTATTAGGTCTACTCACTAGATTCCTTTCTAGTGAGATTTTTATTTTATTTTTCTAGGTTTTCTTTAGTCTATCTATTTTCTTTGTGTCTTTGTTCGTAAAAACCATTCCATTGACTCTTCCGTTCACCATTATGGAGTACGCGAATCCACCATACTACCCACCACGAAATTCACCCACTCCTTATGACATCTTGATGTTTAAACAATATCGAGGTGAACCCATATATGATGCATGGACTCGTTTTAAAAATTTACTCCGAATGGTCCCTCATCATAACTTCGATTTATGGTCCCTAGCTAAAATCTTTTACGATCGTGTCGACCTATGTGACCAAATGTGCATTAATGATTTTGTCAATTGGGACCATAGGGGATTAAATGTTGAAGAAGCATGGGATGCCATTGAAGATTGTGCCCAGTATTATTATAGAGTAGACAACCCAACAAACGTTAGTACAAGTCAATTGACCACAAATTCCAAGGATCATGAAACAAGTTTGTTTGGGGATGACTATTTTGGGATACCTAAGTGGGTGTCATGTAACATCATAGTACAAAACAAACACATAGGTAATCTAGATAAAATGGAGGATGAGGTGGATAATCCAAGCCCACAAAGTACCCCACAAGTCCTACCATCATTTGAGGCACACACACCACCCGTGACTTACACGGAAGAAGTAGAGGAGACTATAGGAACCCCAATAGAGGTAGAGCCATTGGACCAAACACAACTAGAACAAATAGGTTTGAATGCTTTTAGTGATCACAACCTTTCTTTTAGTCCTATGGAAGTTCCTAGTTTTGATGAGCCGGAGCCTCAACCAAAACCGTTACCTAATCTTCCATCCTTGGATGAAAATTTAGGAATTGAATTAGGTCCCGATCCACCCATCAAAACATATAGTCCGGGTAGTCTTAAGTTTAAGGTAGTAGACATTAAGCCTTGTAGTGAGGAAGACAATATAGGAGTGAAAAATGACCTTACATGTCTACATCACCCATTCATGATTGATCACAAGAAACATTATGGGTTTAAACCGGGTTTATTAGGTCAAGATGGATTCCCAACTAGGAATCTCTCGAAGTTGATAGAAGATGATCCCTTTTTAGGAGAAAACTTTAATTCACCCATTGACCAAAGTGAACTAGGTAAGGTTATGATGAAAGGAGCACACCCCTTTGAGTTTATAATTCATCCACCACTCTTTCCTCACGCGGCATACTTCCACCAAGATGGTGTGTATCGCTACTATCACCCGTACTTAATCCTAAGTGTAGGAAAAACCTCTCCTTTATCCGTTAAATAAGGGTGGAGTCAGGCTCGTGACTCGAACAAAAACAAGCGCTTCTTGGGAGGCAACCCAAGCTTTATTTGCTTTGTGTGTTTATTTATTTGTTTGTTTGATTTTATTTGCTTCCGTATGTATGTTTAATTTTTATTATTATTGATTCATGTTCAAAACTAAATTGTGAAAATGCTTTATCTTGTTTTTAACTTCGTCTTAACTACATATAAAGGTATTTTGCAAAAGATAAGTGTAAGGGAAATCCAAATCGGTTTATTAGAACAAATGAACATGAATCATAACAATATTAAATTAACATACATATTAGTAATTGTTTGAGTCAAATGCTTGTATCGAGTCATAATGATATTTTGCAGGATTTCCAGGAAGTAAGGTATAGGTTTTTCCAGAAATTTTCGGAAACTTAACATGAGAATTCTGTCAGATCATTTCTGACGGCGTCAGGCTTTACAACCTGACGGCGTCAGGTTTTAATTTTCTAAAATTTTTGAAAGTTTTGTTTTCATAAAAAGTTTTTATTAAATCTCTAACTTATAAACTCCAGGAATCTGCAAAATAATCATTCCACAAGCATTATATCCTTATATATATTTATCCCGCCGATGTTATGCAGGTTTTCGTGTTTGTTTTCTCAGGTTTAACAGGTTATTTTGGACAAGGAGATGTATGTGGAATCAAGCTTTTGGCAATGCTTTAGTCTTGGAGCTTCTACTTTCTCTTGGAAGAAGATCTAACCATGTTACCCCTTTATCCACCGAACGAATCAGGGGAGTATTTGATTTCATTCGTTTACCTTATTTTCTTTTACATCTTGTTATTTGAACATTGGGGACAATGTTCATCTTAAGTCTAAGGGGAGGGGGGGTAAAGTACGATACTTTAGAGAATACAATTGCACTTGTTTTTTGTTTGTTTAATGGTAGATGTGTAATAAAACTGAGAGAAATACCTGTTAAGGCAATTTTAGTGCCAAATTTAAAATTTTTACAACATATAGGAGTGAAACTTTGGTCTTAATGAGCGTCTCACGGATAGGAGTTATATGACTAGCACAAAACCGTACCACTAAAAAATTTTCCACCCCCAAATATGTGAGGTTCGCCCCTAGAATTGGTAGGAAAAGCATTTATGCTATGATGTGTGTACCGGTAGCACTTAGATTCTAGAACTTGCGTTAGGACCATTCCGAGGCCACAAGTGAGACTACATTCGTGTAGTTAGATTTACTACATGATAAGAGGCATTAGGATTAACCCATTGTTTTACACCTGTGTTTTTGTTATAATTATATTGGCTACATTGGTCAAGTAATTCTCCCACACCCTTTGCGTTGTACTCATTTTTAGTACACGATACCCCTAGTACACCCCTCAGAGCCTATCTTTTCGTTTCTAACTTTAAGCATTTTACTTAAAGGAAGAATTTGTTACACCCCACTTAAATGTACACCCAAATCGCCTTAGCCTACCTTGTATGCACTCATTTTTAGTGCATTATTGTGACAACATTTGTTTAAACCCCAAGTTAATTATCTAATTGATTACATGGTTGCTAAGTCGAGTCATATCCTTGTACGTATAGTTTTAGGACGATTGGGACTCATGGGTAAAGTACTAGTGTAATGGAGTAATGGGGAAGAACAACATTATTACCCCCATATGTGCTAAATATTTTAAAAGTACTCCAACTGTTTCGATTATCTTAATTCGAGTCATTAGAATAGTTATTTGTAAAGTTATGTAAAAGTTCAAGTGTAAGGGGAGAACCGTGGCCCCTATGATGTATTATTTTGGATGGTAGGGCAAGAGTGTATGTATAATATATATATATATATATATATATATATATATATATATATATATATATATATATATATATATATATATATATATATCGAAAAAAAATCAAGAAAAATACAAAAAAATGAGAAAAAGAAAAGTAGAAAAAACATACGGACTACCATCCCGTTTCATTTTATGTTTATTTTATGTTTTTTTGTTATTTTGTTTTTAGCTTAAGTCGAGTCTAGTCTTGGCTTAGCAACGCCATATTGTACATGAATTAATCAAGATCTTTAACTCGCCACCAGTAAAATATCCTTTATCCAACAAAACCGTGTTTATCATATCCCTACACCTAACGTTATAACCCGTTTAAAAGCCCTCTTTGATAGTTTATCTTAGGTGCTTACGCCTAGTGGAGGAGGTTTTTGATCCTTTCCCAAGCCTATGGTAATCTATTTGCTATGACAGGTAGTGAGAGATATTATTCATTTTCATTTATGAGATATACTTTTATGACACCTGAGAGATGTGAGTATCTAAACACTACTTGTGAGGTGCTAGTTTGTAATCTCTGTGCTTATTATGATTAAAGTGGAACGACTATTTGTTGTAATTACTTTTATATTAGCGTTAAATGACCCCTAACTTGTATTTTGATTAGAATAAAAGCGCATTTGCTTGAGGACAAGCAAATCTCAAGTGTAAGGGTATTTGATGAAGCGAAAAGTGTACCGCTTTTAGGGGGTCATTTAAGCCCTAAATCGTATTTATTTGATCAAATATTGCCCTAAATCGTTCCTTTTGTCATTTTAGGTACTTTGGAGAAGAAATCTGGAAAAGGAAGCATTTTGGACGTTTTTGGAGCATAAAAGTGAAGAAAACGACAAAGTCTCCAAAGCTGCTGGAAAAGTACACATGACGACGTCAAGGATTGCTCCTGACGGCGTCACGGCTTGGCAAAAGAGGAGGACATGACAAATACACGTGACGCGCCAAAGAGTTTTACAAAAGGAAGTCTGACGGCGTCACCCTTTAAGGTGATCAAGGCCATCACGGTTTAAGTTAAAGAGAGACGGCGTCAAGCACTATTCTGACGGCGTCAACCCTTGATAGGCCAGAGCGGATTTTGGAGGATTAAAGAGGGACGGCGTCAGGAAGACCATCCGGGAACCCTAGCCACGGCGAGGTGACAGCGTCACCTCCTACAACGTGACGCCGTCAGCCCCTAAACTCTATATATAGTTTTGCAATTTTTAGTCATTGGTGTGCAACTTTGTGAGGAGAAACCCTAGACGAATTTTCTGCCATCTTTAAGGGTTTTATACCCTTGGATCTCCCATGTTTAATTGAAGATAAGTAATCACTTAATCAATCAATATGTCTATGTGTTGTTTGATTATATCTTGTTCTTGTCTTTTAATTAACATGCTAGGCTAGATTTATCTTGTGTTTGCTTAGATCTAATGAAACCTAACTATTGATTATTGGTTATTAGTGTGTTATTAATTGTATTGAATGATTGTTTATCGATGTTAGGCTTAAGAAAACTGGCTAACCTCCTATACGGTAACTTGCTTGAACGTCTTAAGAAACATGAACCAATGCGTACTAAGGTTTTTATGGTTGTATTTAATGGATGAGCGAATTCTAGTGCTCCCATGTTAGGAGCTTCTTAGCCGGCTCGACATAGGAGTGAAGTAGGAGCTTGTAGAGTTGGGGAAGTACGTACGCCACCCCACAATTGGTATTAAGGAATACACCCGTCATCCACGCAATTAATACACACTAATCAACCGGTAAAAGATAGTTAGGGAGTAAGGAAATCTAAGTAAACACATTTCTCTCCATATAAGTTCCACCACCCTTTTTATTTTCAGTTATTTTATTTTATTTGCATTTGTAGTTATTTGGGTTAGTTGACTAGCAACTAATTCCGCCCACTCCTTCAAACCCGAGATTTTTACTTGCTTTCCATAAAATATAAAAATACAAAAAAGAATCTTCCCTCACCCTTAGACCTATTAGAGTAGTTTTTCAATCCTAACGACACTATTCCCCTAGAGAACGATCAATCCCCCGGTACTTGCCACTACACTATACTACATCGGTCAGGTACACTGCCTGGTGGGGATTGCAAGCCTTTCACGATCCCTTGAGAGGTAAAACCTGTTGTAAGGTCGCAAAACCACGCATCAGCATCAAATCTTGCTCGTTCGCGCCCTTCTGCATTTGCCTGTATCGCGCCACCCTATAATATCACAGAAGAATAAAGATACCAAGGGTAGATAATGTAATCTGTATTGTAAAAGGTTGTGTAGATTAACATCACCTGTTGGTCAAGTAATATGAAACTGAGATTCGGTTGCTTTGCCCCTCTATTGGATGCAAGCGTCCATTTACGATATACTCGTACGCATATGCCTTTTCGTATTTCTGATGGTTTTAGATTTGCAACTCCAACTATTTCAAGATCTGTAGCTGTTTTTTTTCCTGTGGATTTTGCTATGGCTGCCACCGTACTATCATGCAACATTTTCCTGTACCATAACAATGCACTGATAAATGAAACTATATATAAACGGCTACAATAAGCAATATATTAAGAAAAATGGATTGGCAATAAACCGTTTGCAAGTAACCATCAGATTATAGTTGGTGTTAGCAGGCAGCAGCCTACTATAAGTTTACCTTATACTGAAACATGTATTGGTACTACATGGAAACAGATACATGACTGTGGTCCCTGTAAATGGATATAGTCTGTCAAGTACTCGGCAGTCTTCTTTCTAGGCTTTCGAAAGTACACGCCATAGAAGTCTCTGAAGGTACCCATTCTTAGAACATAATAAAAGGGCAGGTCTATTTTCTTCTCTAAGGGGCTGCACATGTAACTGTAGAACCGAATGTAGCAAAATCTGTGGACAGTGTTTTGTCAGTATAGGCATGGCAGTAGAATGTGTGTGACCCTATATGGGTTCAGTGACTTCGCCTTTAGCTATAGGTAACAAAATGTGTAAAAATGTAACTAAGAAAGTGACAGTCTGCAAGGGCTGAAAGAATATATAAGACCCTATATGGGTTCACTGACCTGGGCTTTAGCGATAGGCGACAAAATCTGTAAAAATATAACTAAAACAGATATAATCCGTATGGATTAAAAGAATATATTATGTGTGTTAAAGGCACATATAAAGTAAATGGTAATAGAACTTCATTCTGCAGCTGTATTCGGCTCGTATAAGTAAACACGAACATGAAAACAGCAAAGAACACGGGTGATGTATTTGTTATGAATAAAACCTGGTTTTTGAGAATGTTTTTTAAAAAGTCCCTGTAGACAATATTTTTAGTTGTATTTGATGGTCTGTTAGGCTGATCTTTGATGAGGATTTTCAACCCGTCAGGAGATGTGGCTCTTGAAAGCGCTACGTATAACTGCCCATGACCAAATATAGGTTCAGGTAAGTAGACACCTATCTTGTTCAGTGACTGGCCCTGGCTCTTGTTAATGGTCATCGCATAACATACTTTGATCGAAAACTGCTTCCTTTTAAATATGAATGGTAGGTGCTCGTCTTTATTAAACAACATGATCCGAGGAAGATATACTTGCTGTAACATGCGAGTGCCGGTAACAATTCTCAGTTCGATTACCTTTGCAAGCATTTGTGTCACGATCATGCGCGTGCCATTACATAGGCCCCCAGCCAAATTCAGGTTTCTCAGCAACATTACAGGTGCGCCTTTTTTCAGTTCAAGGTTATGTGGTGGAATTCCAGTGAATGAAAGTGTGTTAAGGTACTCCTTTGGATATAAAAGTTGCGTTGCTCCTCCGTCATTTCCGCGTGGCACAGCTTCGTCGTCGCTTGCATATATATGGCTGGTAGCAGATAACATTTGTAGGACATCTGAATTAATGGCGTCGGCAGTTTCATTTTTTGGACAAACGATTGCTCTTTCCTGCAAGGCCTCAGCAGTTGGTGATTGAAGTATGCTATCAGGATATATAAACCGTATGAGTTGCATTCTTCCGTCATCAGTGTCTGGAATGCAGTACATTTCTGGTATATGTATCCATGAGGTATCTTCAGGATCTGATTCATCTGGTTCACCAATAAGACCGTCTCCAACGTCAACCAACCATTTGGAAAAGGTAGCAGTATCATGCAATTGTTGGGAACACGCCTGGATCCTCGTCAGTCGCATATTTTCTGTTAACAAATGAACTCTGAAATGTTTCCAGAGATAGGATTCAGTGATACATGAAGAAATGATTTGTTGCTTTGTACCTTTTTTTTTTCACTGGTAATGTTTGCCTGAAATCACCCCCCAGGATGACGGACTTGTTGCCAAAGACAGCCGACGGTCTATCGAGTAGATCTCGCAAGGTCCGGTCAAGAGCCTCAAAACATTTACGGTCGTTCATGGGTGCCTCGTCCCAAATTATGAGATCTGCCTGTATCAATAGATCGGCCAGTTGAGTATGTTTTTTTACGGTACACACAGTTTCATCTGTCACATCTAGGGGCAGCTTAAACCTTGAATGAGCAGTACGACCTGATGGTAATAGGAGAGATGCAATTCCAGAAGAAGCCACTGCAAGAACTATCTTTCGGTGTGCTCGTAGTGCGTATATGACACTTTTCCATACAAAAGTCTTTCCAGTACCACCGTAACCATATACGAAAATTAGGACTTATCTATTATTCTGGACTCCTTCAAAAACAATAGTGTCAAATAGTTGTCGTTGCTGAGTATTAAGATTTGGTACCAGTCGATCTCTTTCAGCGGCCATAGTTTCTGTATCATAGCTTCGTTCCTCCATCACTGTTCTGTTTCGTAGAATCTCGAGCAGCCGTCGGACAGGGAGACGCATACCAAACTCTGTAATTGATTTCCCATGAAACCTAAGAATGGCTTACAACTCGTACAAAATTCCATTCTGTAGTTCTTCATCAGTTAGATTAACTCCAGGTATGTGCAAAAGTTGTGACAACATTATGGGTATATCATCACTCATAAGCCTCCAGTGTCAGTTCCAAAGAGATATTGGGTTACTAACTTCACAAAAGATGAGAATTTGACAGAACAACTGTTGTATTTCTGATACTGTAGCAGTCAAGGATGCCTCTAAAAGAGCAAGTGACCATTCTCTGTCGCCTGTTAACAAACCCATTGCTTCACACGCTGCTCTGTTAGTCGGATAAAGTCGACCTTCAACTGTCCGTATAGCACGAAACGATGCACACCCTTTTTGATGACACAAAAAAAGCCTTTGGTAAAACAAATCACTAGCACTGGGATGTACATATGCTAACCTACCAATTGATGGTTTGTTAAGGTTTCGTCTAGGTGACCAAAAATTTTGATGGTTATTCCAAACGAATTCGGTAGGAAAATCTAGATATGTCAGATGGTGACCAAGTATGGACCTGGCATTAAAATCTAACCATTGTGTAAGGGTGGTTTTCTTGTTACTCGGATTTTCGACAACAGATTCTAAACTTTCGTTGGTTCTGAAAGTTATGCGCTGCATATTCTCAAGATGAACAGCTAGTATTTGCACAGGTGGATCCCTGTAATGAATATCGAATCCGAGTAACCGCCAACAGGCTTCGTGCGGGCCTACGAATCTTGCATCTTGATAATTCCTTATTTCATCAATTCTGATAGCGCGTGGTTGGCTAGTAGAAGGTATGTCTACAACAGATCTTGTTATTTGCGTCACTATCCGATTCGTACCTTTCGAAATATACTTGAATACTTAATGAGCATTGTCCATTCACAGTATTCCACATTGATGTGTGCATAAAACCTTCTAAGAAGCAGCATATTATATGGTACGACATACCCATTATCTAGCTCAACATTTTGCACGGTAGTCACATCGCCCCAAGGCCGCCTCCGGTAGTGCACGTAACCATTTTTGTCAATGGATGTGGCATTAGCATATGGTTTAGGAAAACCTTTCGCACATACATCAGTTCCCTTCATACATGGCGCCAATCTGTTAGCTATACCACACGGACCGTGCATCATAAACTCACTGACAATCCGATAGCCCTCCGGATCAATGTCCCTAGCAGGTAACTCAACAGAGATATATCGATCGATATCTGCATTCGTACGTACCCTTGAGGACTCTCGTATCCAGAGCAACAAATGACAATGCGGAAGGCCACGTTTTTGAAATTCAACCGTGTACAAAACTGGAAAGTTAAGTGAAAGAGAAAGTCAGGTATATTGTGAAAGATTTATGTATGGGTATATGTTAATAGAAATTGTATCTTACTTGCTGCAACTGAGCCAAAGGGCCTGCCATCACGGAGATATGCAATCAGATGATGGATTTTCTGCTCGAAGACGCGGTCAACAACATCTGGTCTATCAGCAACAAGACGTCCGGAAACTGTTCCATATATTCTGTAATCTCTGGCCATCTAACGTTGCATGTAAACGTGATGAAGAAAGAAGGATTTCCATGAACCTGGCAAATTGCAAGCGCATCAAGATAGTGGCTGTACATATACCGTGGGCCGCCAATGAATGATGCCGGAAGAATTGTCCGCATTCCTGCATCAGAACCATTCCGATCACCCCGCGCAATCGCGTCATATACCCCTGAAAGATAGTCGTTTCTGATATCGTTTTGTTGCTCGCGAATGTAATCCAGTCGATATTGTTCAACACTACAATATGCTGTAACAACATATTGTTGGAACAGCCTCCCGGATCTTGTCAGCAAATTATATTCTTGAAAACAATCATGCAATTGATACGCGTAGTACATCTTCATGGACATCTTTTTGCTTTCTTCCAATGTTTGAGTATCCGGGTTCCATAAACGTAAACCAACGTGGAATCCATCTTCTCCAAAAATAAACAGCAACGGAAACTGAAACGACATATAGCAAGGGTGCAATTTGCTTACTCTTTGTGGTTCACCGGCACGTTTCTGAATAATAATATCGTACTCAGTTCCTGTATCAGGACCTCCTTCATAAACAATAGCTCCAATAGAATCTCCAGAAGGTAACTCATGCTGCCGTGAACCTTTGACCGCAAATAATCGTATCTTGAATTCAGGGATCTCCTCAGCTGTTTGCAAGTCTCTTGCTGTTCTAAATATGCGAACCAATTGATTATGCTCATCCAGAATCTGAATTAACCCATCAATAATTTCCGCCCTTAAACTGTGATCTCCATCATTAAAATGACTTAGCCGATTCTGCACCTCGTTTCGTGTGTCATAGATATATAACTAGAGGAAGCGCGGATCAGTATTCTCAGGCGGACAAAGGCTACCTATCCAATGATAAATCTGGCCCGATATTTTGAAGACGTACGGGCCACGGCCTCTATTAACTGAGTCATCAATCTGCGCTCCTAACGAAGTCATAGCAAACATTAAGTTGTAAGCTCTGATATTTTCCATAAATTGGCGGTCCGTAAGCAACTGCTTGATATATGGAGGGTATTCGGATTGACGATGCAAAACCACTTGACTAGCCATGCAACATCTATTGTAGCTTGGAAATCTGCAGCTTCCATGTTTTAGCCTTTCTTCAAACCAAAACAATGCATTGCAATGGCGACAGATTCTGTTACATGGCCCTAAAGACACGTACGTATCCGGTGGCCCTACAAAGCAACTGAAGAAAAAAAAGAAAAAGAAAATAATAAGAGTGTTGAAAGCAATATAAGGTTCTAATCTAACGACAAAATAGACCAATATAAACTGGAATCTGAACACATAAATTGTTACCCAAAAAAAGTGGAACGTAACAGGTATCGGTATATAGTGTTATATTTTATGACACATATACATTTATTGGATGATCATACAGCAGGTAATTAAGTGAAAAAGTAAAAATGTCGTAAAATAATTATAAGTATATACATACGAACACCACGAAAGGATAGTAACAGCGCAATAGAACATCGCTAATAGCAAAGCATATAAAATAAAGCTGTGATTCAGTAGATGACATTCGGTTGAATGGCATAACACAAATACTCTTTGAATTATTCACCGAATTCATACGAAACACTAAAGCATGAAACTATACTAACAACAATTAATAATACCTGTACGTCCATGGCCAGTAGCACGTGGCATCCTAGCAGCCCGTCTTTCATCCGGTGGTCCTGCAAAGAACAACAACAACAACAACAACAACAACAACAACAACAACAACAACAACAACAACAACAACAACAACAACAACAAAAAAAGATTCGCATAGAATAGTACTTGTTTGCTCTTGGCCATTAACAGCCGTCATCCTCGCTACCTGCCTTTGTTGTCTTGTCATCCTCCTAGAACTGGCTATAGGATTCATCGCACTATAGCTGGAAGATGTAGCAGTAGGAGGCTGCCGGTGAACTGTGTAAACAACGACAAAAGATTAACAGCCGAAAAAAAAATGGGTGTATATAGTTGCTAACAAAGGAGACGAATTACTGAGATGTATACGAAGTATGACAGCCAGAGATACTACTTGAAAAACACAGATAGCAAACCTGAGACATATGAACAGATGATTTATCTAAAGCAACATTATAAACAAAAGATTACAACTGACCATTGAAAGTATTCGCGCCTAAAGCATTACTACTTCCTACTCCAATATCGCCTATGATAACAACAACACATAATAGAACATTAACAAAGAAAGTAGAAGAAGAATCAAAACTAAAACATACGCAATATTACCAGAAGGCTGGACAGTCTCCGAATCTGCAGCAACATATGCATCCATATGACATGTAGCTGCAAATGAAAAGAGTATTAAAAAGACTACAGACATCAATACAATACAGGCATAAGAAACACGAAATGAGAAAATATACACCATCAGCTGTTGTTGATGGCAACAGATCATCTACTATCTGTTTCCTTTTTCTGGTAATCTCCGCGGGATCCAGCAAAGTACGTCGAGAACTCTCGCAAGGCTCATTAATCGTTATACCATCAGAAGATTTCACACGCATAGCAAAAATATCGTCTTGGCAATCGTTGGTAGAGCATAAAGAATTGTCTGTAGACATGTATTCAGCAATGTCACACGCAGGGATCATTATACTTTCTCAAGCCGAGGTCGGTCTATCAATCATCAGAAAACCGTTGGCGCCATTGGAACCATCATCACATTCGCTGGTTCCTGAATGACCTGCAACATATATTTCGAAACGATACAAATCAACGAAACACATATATGAACAAAGCACGAAGACAAAATATACACTACCAGTTGTTCTCGACGGCGGTACAACATCTATCTTCTGTTTCCCTTTTTCGGCTACATTTGTGAGATCCGTAAAGCCACATTCATAACCCTGCTGAGGCTCATTAATCGATATACCATTTGAAGAATTGCCACGCATATCGCTACAACATAACGAATCGTCGGCACACATGAATTCGGCTACGTCACACGCAGGAATCGTTATACTTTCCCAAACTGAAGTCGGCGTATGAACCATCAGAAACCCACAACCGCTATTAGCATCTAAATGAGTAGCCACATCTATAACACCCCCACGGGCCAATCCTTCACAAACACCACCTCTAACAGACCCGTCTCCATCTGACGGTTGGTCACAATTCTTTCTACGTACAACTCTACTCTTAGTTCTCATACTTAAAGACACAAATCAACGACACGTTCACTGATTCTCACTTATGACACACAGGTATGCTATTAGTTCTTATAGTAAAATCACTTAAAGACACAAATAACATAAACAGTTCACAACTACTGGTAAAAGTCACTTAAAGACACCAATAAGATAAACGGTTATAAGTATTTCTACGCGCATCTCTATTGTTACCTATTATACATCAACACACAAACGAAACACAGGCAACAAAAAAAACAACAAAAGAAAATACTAAATAAGAAACTCAAAAGCTCAAAGCTACACAAACCTACTATCCTTTTGATTCACCGGCAGAACGATGTCGAAGTCGTGAACAGTCGTCGATCAAAGTACAGGAAGAAGGTTCGCGCAACTATCCACACAACCACAGGGATAAGACACGTATAAAGGCACGGGGAGAAGCCACGTATAAAGCTCAATGTGGGCTAAAAAAATGGAAGAGTGGATCGGACCGAGAAGACGCAAGAAAGCAGCCCACGAAAACCGGCCCAAAATCAAAACGACAGCACTGTAGTCGTTTTCGACGCCACATTATATTATATATAATGAGATAAGTCTTCACTTATTCAATACTCAAATACTGAATTTAATGATAATCATTACTATATTCGTTTGATTTTCCATGGGTTATTTCATTTCATTTATTTAATTAAATGCCAACTCATTATTAAGTTATTTCTCTTCATTTAGTTTCAAACTCAGAATTATGAAATCATTTAACCTTGGAAGGAGCTTTTTAGTAGAATTATAATTTATGAGTAATGATTTGTACACTTCTAAAATTTAGTGGAACACTTTTATTTTATTTATGCTTTAAGTAGTAACCCGCGCGTTGCTGCGGGAGAGTTTTAGAGATTTTTTTAATTTTTTTTTTTTATAATTTCAAAAAAAAAAAAAAAAGTACTGTTGCAGCGGGTTGTTCAGATAGTTGTTTTTTGTTGGTTTTGTAGGTTCACATATTGTATTTTATTTTTAATTATTTTTTTACAAATTAATTTTAAAGTTTTGGATTTTTTTTTTTTTTTGAAAATTATTTTCAATTTTTTTTTTTTTTTTTTTTTCGAAATTATTAAAAAAAAAAAAAAAAAAAAAAAAAAAAAAAAAAAAACTTTTACAAGTTTTTTTGATTTTTTTTTTCGAAATTATAAAAAAAAAAAAAAAAAAAAACACCGTTTACTGTCACATGAACAGTAAACACTGTTCATATTACTGTTCATTTTTTTGTTTTGTGGGGCCCAAAATTTTGGGTTTTAGTATATATAGATAATAATATATAATAGATATATAATAATAGATAATAGATAGATACTATTCCATCCGTCTTATATTTATTATCCATATTTCTATTTCGAGATATTTCAAATTAACTGTCTATTTTCAAAAATAGATTGAGAATTTAGTTCGAGTTCACTATATTACCCTCACTTAAAGTTATTATTACAAATATTTAAAAAGTTTTAATTTATTAATTAATGGTAAAACTGTTATTCATTAAAAAGTAAAAAAAAAGAAAAAAAAAATAAAAATGTACTGAGGATGTTTTTGCTAAATTGTGTGGTTTTTTGTGTATGGATAATTATTTTGGGATGGATGGAGTAAAATATTAGCTAATGAGTTAGCGCTCATAGATCGATCAGCTCATTGATTGATCAAAAAGTATCTATTTATGATGCCTAGGTTATCTGTAACTTATAAGTTACTTTTATTGTTATTATTATTTATTTATTTTTTTTTTTTTTTTAAAAATGATTGTTGTGCCTACTAATCATGCCTATAAATGTATCTAATGATTTGATTAGTTGATTTCAAAAAATGATCTGTGAAAATTTAGAAAGAGAAAGTACATAATACAATTGTACAAATAATTTATATAGTAGACATGTTTTTAAGCTTGTGTTGTAGGTCTAAATAACACTATTCTTTCATGATTGACTCCACACACTTAAGTCACATTATGCCACTGATTTTTTGTCACTCACTAAAACAACGACTGCTCCTAACATCAACACTATCAATATCAACATTAGCAGTAGCAAAACATGTTTCATCAATAAAAAACGCATCTTCCCCCACCAAATCCTTACAAATTTACGCGCAAATGCGCGGCGAATCCATCGCTATAGACAGTTACACCATCCTCTACACGCTTAAAGCCTGCACCCATTTTCGCAATGCACCTCTTTTACGTCACCTTCATGCCCATATTTTCAAACTTGGGTTCACGTCCAATGTTTACATTATGTCGTCTCTCGTGCATGGATACACGCATGTTGGTTTTAAGGATGCGTGTGTAATGTTTGATGAGATGTCTGAGAGAAGTGCTGTTACTTGGAATACTATGATCACTGGGTTTTCGAGGTTAGGGAATGTGGATAAGGCTAGGTGTTTGTTTGATGAAATGCCGATTAGGAATGTGGCTTCTTGGGCTGCGATGATTTCGGGTTATGTTAGTAATGGTTGTTGGAATAAAGGGGTTGAGGTTTTTCGTGAGATGGTTAGAGATGGAAGGGTAGAGCCGGATGAGTTTACGTTGTGTGCTGTTTTAGGAGGGTGTGGGCGTATGGATATGATTGGGTTGGTTTTGGGGAAATCGATTCATGGGTTTATTGTGAGGAACGAGTGGGAGTTGAATGTAGAACTTGGGACTGCGTTGGTTGATATGTATGCAAAATGTGGTTTCTTGAAGGTTGCTAGTTTGGTCTTTGATATGATGCGAGAAACAAATGTTGTCTCTTGGACTGCGTTGATTTGTGGGGCTGCCCAAAATGGATACGTTAATCAAGCGAGAACCCTGTTTCAGAGGATGCAGAAAATGGGTGTTAGACCAAACGAGTTCACTTTCACGGGTATTTTGAGTGCTTGTGTGCAAGCAGGGTTGGTTGAGGAGGGACGGAGGTACTTTCAAATGATTGAGGAATATGGTTTGAAGCCGAATGTTCATCATTACTGTTGTATTGTTGATTTGTTTGGCAAAGCGGGAGAGCTAGAAGATGCATATGCAGTTATCATGACAATGAAGCCCGAGGCTAATATGAATGTTTGGGGATCTTTTCTTAATTCTTGTAAGGTAGAGAATAACTTTAAGATGGCAGAAAGGATCATTTATAAAGTGATAGAGATGTTAAGGCCAGAAAAGGACGGAGGTGTTTATACGCTTATTGCTGATTTGTTTGTTATGGGTGAGAAGTGGGATGATGCAGAAAGGATGAGAAGGTTAATTGTCAGCCAGAATGTTAGGAAGGCTAGAGGAGCTAGTTTTATAAGTAGTCGCAGCAACTTGAGAACATAAACATTTTCAGAATGTAATGATGCATACCAAAAAGCACGGTTATTACTGATATAGGTAAGAATTATATTTCTTTATACAACCATGGTTTTGTCTATACATGCTTAAGAACTAGTCAGCGTATTCGTAAACTGAGTACAATCAGTTTCACTAATCACTATTGCCTTTATGCTGAAATGAGAATATTGATAAGTAAGAATAGGTGTAATTTATATTTGATATAGTAATAAAAACTAAAACATTCTTGTCATCAAAAGGGAAGCTGGTAGTATATTGTACCCACTCTTCTTTAGGTGAAATACATAGGCATTCATAGGTTCAAATCCTCCTCTCTCAATTAAAACACGTTTAACACTCAGAACATTTTAATAGGTTTAGGCGTGGTTACCAAATACACCCTATAATTTGAGTAATATTCTCACAAGTTATATTCTTATAGGTTCACTTTCCCCTCATAAGTGTATAGAAGTCTATAGTATTTTATATTACACCCATATATTTGAGACTTGGGTTTTGCTAACTATAGTCTATGAGTGCATATTATGATGCAATCGATGCTTTTTACAGAGTAATTCTGTTAGTGAAATCATTGAATGAAACATGATCTGGTTATTTTGTTAATATAGTCAACTACTAGGTTTAAGACAAAACAAATCATATGTTTTGCATCTCATATTTCTCATGTGAACTTCCTTCTTAATATACACCAAGGCAGCAAAATGCATTTCTTTTGATAAATATTATACTCTTTTTTCATTTGCTTGCACAAAGCAGAATCATTGAATGATTGAATTATGAATTTTATAGAGTTACTTTGTAGTGTTCCTACAATATAATTTAGGAAAAAGATAATGCCACTGATTACTAAAAGCAAAAAACCAAAGCGGAAGTGACTATATTTCTAATTAATCATACTTGTTTCTGGCATTCAATCAATGATGTATATTGTCATTATAGATTACAGGTATAGGTATTATTTATATATATGAATGATATCAAACATATTTGTGTTATAAATGTTTTGGTCTTAGTAGTGACACTCTTCATGCACCTTGAGTCCATGACTTGTGTTTTGGTTGGTGTTTTGCTCACGCCATATGGAGTCATTTTTTGCTTGTACTGGATACACAATTAATTTTGTGTCTCTAATGCTTCTTGCAGAAAGTAAAATGTAGCTGTGCAGTTGCATACCTTATAGTTACAATTCCTAAGGATGTAAGTAAAGAAATCTATTTTGTCTATGATTCTCTTCAAATTTCAGACCTCCCATCTACCATCACTATGTAGTTTTAGAGATCTTGATGAATTTGTTTTACAATTGTATGTTAATGTTACTAGGGTTTGTAGATATGATCGTTGAACACTTTAATGTCTGAAATCAGCCACTGCAGTCCAACATATTATTGGTCCTCCATATTTGCCATATTAATGTTTTAGATATTGGAAAGAATAAGACAGAATCTTGTGTTTGCAGAACTTTTGATTGGTCCCTAAATGCAGAGATGATAAGTAAGCAAGCTATAGAGGCTGCACTAGCGTTTGTTGAACATACTGGAATTTGTGATTCACTTACATCCGATAAGTTCCTGGTAAATGAGAAGCTATACTGCAGAACTTGTTTCCTAAAGAAGGGAGGTTAGGTAATAAGTCAAAACAAGTTTGGGTCAAACCGTTCATATTTTTGTATTGGGTCAAAATATGCCGGGTTGGATAAATAATCCGAATCACTTATTGTCCAAAATTCTTACATATCTTATAGATATATATTTTTTCTTGGTCAATCTGATCACTTATTGGGCAACTTTCGACCCATTTTCTTTGTAGTAACTACATTGAACAAAGTAAATTCACTTAGGCTATGTTTGGCGCACGAGCTTATTAGAGCTTATCGTAGCATGAACTTATTTTTTTTAGAAAAATAAGCTACCATTGAAAATAAGTCTCGTTTGGATGACACGGCTTGAAGGAGCTTGTTAAAAAAATAAGCTACTAAATGAAATGCTAGTTGTACTAGCATGTAAAAAAAAGCTCCAGCCACATGCTCCAGCAACCAGCTCCAGCAACCCGCTCCAGCGATCCGCTCCAGCTCCTACTTATGCCAAACATACCCTAAATGTTTTAATATTCATTAATGCCGTTGCTTGTCTTTTCTGCACTCATAATAACACTTTGAATTGAAGAGACAAAGGCATGGGTGAGATATATCGCATCATATTGTGATGGGTACCCGTTGATCCAGAAGAAGTAAGGCAAGCCATCAGCCAAGGTATGACTTGCAAGCCATTACACGAGTAGTTTGGAGTATATCAATGAATCTATTTTCCTTCTCCATATACATTTTGATATAAAATTGGAATATTCCAAATACAAGAACTTGAATGGCATGCAATAACCACATATGTTACTCATACTTAACCACGTCGATATATTTGATAAAGTACCTTACTAGTAATAATAATAAAGAACCATTACCAAGTGATTTGAATTGGAGCAAAATGCCATAACTACAACTACAAGTAGGGCCGTTCAAAGCGCTCGCCGCTCGCCGATTGCTCGCCGCTCGTTCGAAAATTGCTCGGAAATTGCTCGCTCGATCCGTCGCTCGATTGTAAACGAGCCGCTCCGCTCGGTTCGGTTTGTAAACGAGCCAAGCATGAGCAAAGGTCTGCTCGGCTCGGATCGGCTCGAATATTTTTATTATACATATTATATATGTATGTATTTATATAAATATAAATTTATCTTGTAACTATCATTCTATTAGATTTATGGATTAACATTTTTGTATTTAGCCCAAATAACACTTAGCCCAATTAAAAGTCAATTCAAAATCCAAAGACGTACACGTATACACTATCCGTTAGTGTTTTTTTTAACGCATACTCGATAAGATAATAGTTGAATGTTTTAAATATAAAATAACATAAAACTATATGCAAACTAGTTATTTCAACTCAAAGGATACTTTAAGTAGCTTTTAAAATAAAAGCTAATGGTCAAAAGCTTTTAAAACTAAGCTTTCGAAAATCGAACTCTAAAAACATAAACTCATCCTGAAGTCTGAAACACACCCTTATACATGATTTTTTATATATTTGCTAAGCAAGATAATTGCTAGTTTCTGAAATCGTCAATCTTTTTAGTTATGTTTTTAAACAAAAGTGTGTATTTTATCATTTTAGTCGTTATATAATTCGAAGTCTTTGTACTAAATTTTAAACCAAGCGAGTTCGAGCCGAGCCGAGCTGCTCGGTTTTAAACCAAGCGAGCTCGAGCAATGGTTTTCTGCTCGTTTCATTAAGTTCGAACCGAGCCGAGCTGCTCGGTTTCAATTCGAGCCGAGTTCGAGCAGACCCTCGCTCGGTTCGGCTCGGCTCGTGAACAGCCCTAACTACAAGGTTGGGTTCAGTTTTTGCTGAAGAAATTTTGAAAAGAAAAGAGCTTCATTACAAAAATGGTTATCTTTAGTTTTAGTTGCGTCGCGTTTAATTATCTGGACGACCAACTCAGAGAAATGTTCTATGTATTACTTTTTCTTCTTTTTTTTTCATTTATTTTCTTATTTGATTCCTAAAGAACTACATGGTTGCTTATGTGTAATCATTAACGTAAAGGAATCTAACGACTTGTCCATGGAGGAATGTTCATGTATTACTCTTCATGACTATCTTCACAAAGGATACTTTTATTTATCATTGTGTATTTGTGTTTGGCCCGAAGCAAAAACAATGTCTAGATTGACTTTCTAGTATAAATAGTTGGGACCTGATGCACAAAGTACCAAGAGCATCTACCATGGCTTCAATAGGGTGCGTTTGGTATGACCCTATCAGAATAGGTCTATACATTTCATTCCGATTCAATGTGTTTGTTTAGTGGGCCCGAAAATGAAATAGGTATATCATAGTTATAGATTTATTACTCATTAATTTGGTGTCTATGAAATCCATTACGTGGGCCCCTCTCTTTTTCACTACAAAATTCAAATATCTATACACTTTTTCATACCATATTTTGTCATCCAAACATAAACAATCGTAATGATACACTTTTTCATATCCATTGTCATTCTACCCCATATCAAATCCGATACCCATTGTGATTCCTACTAACAAACCAAACTGCCCCTAAGACTTTTCGCATTTATGACATTTAATGTTTCATTAACTTCTATCTTCTAAAAGTCATTTTCACAAATCTTCTTCAATGAATAAAAGCTTTCTAAAAGCTTTTTCATATTAACTCTTCGTTTAATGAATGGTGCAAAATGAAAATTAATCATGTCTTCATTTAATGATAGTAGCTTGTTTCATTTTTGTCAAACGCTTGATATGTGACAAGTCTTTTTTTAAAAATTCTTTAGTAAAACTATTGTTACAATGGATCAAGTCATTCTTATAACTTGTTTAAATAGTAAAAAGTCTTTTGTAAACGGGTGCTGTTAAATCTATCAAAAAGTCCAATGTGGTCAAAAAGTCTAATATTGGAATTAGTGTTGTTTGACTGATGGTCAACATATTAACTCATCACCAAAATTCATAATATATTAACTCATCACCAAAATTCATACAATCTGATATACGAGTACCTCAATATTTAAGTCATACTAATTTCAATTTAACATCAATTCATACAAAATTCATACAATTTAAAGGTATAACTCTAATCATTCTTTTCCAGTTAGGACTGTGGTTTTTGTCATCGCATACAGCCACCACACAGCCAACACCCTCAACCACCACTAACTACCACCACCACATCCATCACATCAAACAATGAATTTTCTAAAAGAAACAACTAAAAACAAAAAGAAGAAACAAAAACACAAATACCCAAACAACCAACACATCATCCTTAACCTACTCATTCAAACCTTCATCAGAAATCAAAGGTTTAAGAGTGAGGATTGTGGTCACTTCATTCATCTGACGCTAGACGAAAATTCACCAATTCCGGATATTCACCCACAACGGAGGGCGTTCAGAGTTGCCGATGCATCCGAATGGGCAACTTTATATTACGATCGACTACACCTGTATAGTGAGATTAGACAATTGTTTTTTAATTGAATAATGTGTTAATGTTGTTGTTTAATTGAATAATAACAGTTGTTTTCGTAGTTTAATTGAATAATAACAGTTGTTTTTGTAGAAACACATTAGACGAATACAAATAACATAACATAAAAAACATAACAAATAAACACTAAAAAAAACACTACACACAAAAAATAAAACAAATGAATACTTAAAAAAAAAAAAAAAAAAAATAAAAAAAAAAAAAAAAAAAAACATCATCATTAATACATTATTAAATGAAGGACTCATCATTACTACATAATTTTAGTATATTTAACAAAAAATATTGGTATGAATAAAAGCTCCCATGTAAACCTCCCATTGCATATGCTCTAATACTTTTTGATAAAACACTATTCTCAAGAGCGAATATATAAAGTTATCATTTCTAGTCCATTTTCTAGATTGGTTACATGACAATAAATTTGCATACTCTTTAAGTTATCAAAATCTATTAGCCATCAGCTATAGCATCGCTTTTCTTAAAATATAATATAATATTTTATCTACTTAATTGTTGTTATACTTGTATGAGTGTAGCTATACATGTATGATACTGTCTTTGTCTCAATTTAGATGAGATTTCATTGAGGCATGCTACCACTTTTTGTGCAATTTGAAAGTGGACTTGAATTTAGGACGGAAAGTGTAACGGTGTTTTAAGAAAGGTTCGTTGCTAACATGCAATTTAAACTCTATTCTAGAGTTGTGTCAAAAGTGTTTCTTTGTTGATAGTTGTACAGCGCATTGTATGTTGTTATATTGCAACCAAACTACTAGCTAATAAATATATATATATATATATATATATATATATATATATATATATATATATATATATATATATATATATATATATAGTGAGACTTTCTTGCGAGAACCATCTTATCTGCGAGAACTGACAGAACCACCAAAAACATACATGCACGCCTTCAATAATTGTATTTTTGCACATATATTCTAAAAACAACATATATGTTTTAAAAAAAACATGGTTGTTCTAAAGAATTTGATAAGAAATTGGAAATACAAAATTTTTCTTTGAAGGTGTGCATGAATGTTCTTATAAGGCGTGCAATGACAATATTGCGGCCGTGTGTAAGGTTTTTGTGAAAAAAGATGATGAGTTCATGATGATATTAAAGAACATAGGTGGATACTTACGATTATTGATGATTTGCATGTATTTTTATTTTATTTTAAAAGGCGTGCATGTATGTTTTTGGTAGTTCTGTCAGTTCTCACAGATAAGATGGTTCTCGCAAGAAAGTCCCTATATATATATATATACATATATATATATATATATATATATATATATATATATATATATATATATATATATATATATATATAGAATCTGGATCGATTGAGAAGGTTTTTATTTTGAGAAGATTGAGAAGGTTTTCAAAAACGATAGATTTTTAACTTTGATTCATGTTTTTCAAGCGTAAAACTCATTTTAATGTGATTAAAATTCAAAATGTGTAAAAAAAAATTTGAATCAATGTTAAAAATCTCTCGATTTTGCGATATATGTAGAATACTGAATCATCTGTACAAATTTAATGAATCATCATCATAACTCGATTTTAACAATGATTTGTGAATCAAATTTGTAATTTATAGATTCGATTCACCATAAAATGATGTTTTACTTGTGAATCAAATCAAAAACATGAATCAGTTTGTTCAAACGAAGATTTCTCAATCTTCTCAAAATAAAAACCTTCTCAATGGAACCGGATCCTATATATATATATATATATATATATATATATATATATATATAATAAGAAGAAGAAGAAGAAGAAAGGTAATCGATTCTAGGCCATTTCCCAACGGGAGATGATGGAAAAGTATGACTAAGGGTCCGTTTGGTTTATAGATGGGTTTAAATTTTGGATTTGGATTTGGATTTGGATTTGAATTTAAATTTGAATTTTGATTTAAATTTTGAGGGAGAAAATATATATTTATAATATTAAATAATTATTGGGTTTTGCTAATCATAAATACGGTGTTGTGATTAAGGTTACTATTTATGTAAAGATAGCATTTAATGAACTTATTAGTTCCAAATTTATGCATATTTATTGATTAGAATAATAGAATGTGTTGATAACATGGAATGTTTGATGTTTATTAATTGTTGATTTTTCAATTAAGGTAAATTTAATCACAACCCCATGGGGTTGTGGTTAGCAAAAACCACAACACATGAGTTAGTCTATGAATTTAATTTTTGCTGAGCAAATCGATCGAACTGATCGAGAAAACTGACCTGACCGATTGAACCGAAGAACCAGCGGTCCGGTCTTGGTCCCAACTTTTTCCTTATTTCGGTCTCGGTCCGATTCGGCGTACAAATTGACCATTTTGCCTTCTTGGACCGGACCGGACCGAACACATTCGGTTCGGTCCTCGGTCTAGGTTTTTGAGCTATTTCGGTCTCGGTCTTAGCTGGTCCTGTCCGATCTTAGACCGATGCTCACCCTAGATAATAAAGACTGGACCCACAATTTCATTTAAATTCAAGAAACCCACCCTCATGGTAAGGATTTATGCAAAGAAAATGTTTGGAACTCAATCCCAAATTTGAGACCCACATTCAAATACCAAACAACAAAACTTACCATCATCCCCAAATCCAAATCCAAAACCCCTCAACCAAACGGGCCCTAATACTCTAATAGCCTAAAGAAGGCATTGGCATAAAGAAAACAAAGGATCCAATATTTGTTGGCATTATTTGAAATGAAATCGCTACTTCACAAATTTCATCCCTGAAATTCCATGGGCCTTATGTTGGCATGGACTAACCTTAATTATGTTATGTGTTGTTGCTTATAATTACATGTAGCATATGATACATAAACTGATCCAAACACTTAAGTATACTTTTCAGTAGGGACGGAACCAGGACTAAATATAATCGGGTGCACACAAAAAAATTGAACGCTAATACTAGAAACATATTTCGATGGACCAGGTGCATTTAAGATGACTTTATGAAAATTCAATGTTTTTTTAAAAAATTAACACTACATTTAAAAAATTCATGGGGTGCCCGGGCACCCGCGCCCTAGCTCCGTCCCTGCTTTTCAGCTAATAGTAATAATCAATGTTGCAAAAATCGGCTGTATCGGCCGATTAATCGCCGATATATCGCTTATCGGCCTTCGATCTTGTAGAATTTTGAATATCGGTCAAAAAATCGGTCTGGGCAAAAAATGGGCCAAAAATCGGCCGTATCGGTCATCTTTAAAAAAAATAAAAATTTAGGCATTCTACTTAATTTGGGGATCGTTTATTTCACTTATAACACACAATGAGCCTCATAATCAGAATTGGAGCCTTTTATTGAGGTTTAGAAACATTGTAGGCTTGGAATCAGTTACGATATTTAGTTTGGTCTCCAGAAATACCCAAAACATGCAAAAAATGCCAATTCGATTAATCACCGATTAATCCCGCCTTGGCCGATTAATCGCTGCAAAGTGGTCGACCGCCACGCTACCGATTCACGATTTTTGCAACATTGGTAATAATAATAATCAACAGAATCAAAAACTACAATATGGTCTATGAGCTAATAGTAAACTAGGCTTAACAAAAAGTACAAATCTTATATAATGGAGTACGTGATCTTCTTTGGAAATTCTAAAAATATAAAGATGTACTTTCAGGTTTTATTTTGGAGGTGGTAGTGCATGGTTTCCACTTGCAGTGAGTAATAATGAAATGCTTTTTTCTAAGAGTTCAAAAAAGGAAAGAAACAAATCCAGTCTTTGAAGAAACCTCTATTTTTGGATTAAAGTTTTCGTCTTCAGATTTTGCAAAATACTCATTAGATTCTCACTTGTACTTTCTTTCTTTTTTTCTTTTCGAAACTCTCTCAAAGTTGACTTGTATTTTCAATGTTTACTCCCTTCACCCTCTGGACATAGATAAGTTACTAAACCCTCACTCTTAATTAATTTTATCATTTACGTTGAAATATACATACATACTCTAAAAAATGTAATATCTCAGACTACAAATCGTCTGTGAGAGCTAATATATACGGAGTAGTTATATACTATGTCTTATTAACGACGTTTGTGTTATAAAACTAACAAGAAGCTAGATTGAAGGTCGTGGATAAAAAAATATTCTAAGACGCCTGAATATTGTAAGCCTCGAGGTATTAAAAAATAATAATAAAAAAAAATAAAAATATCGAGTTGAAACAATGCATAGAAAGATTTGACTTGAACCTAGACCCACAGTTTGAAACTCAGCCTAAGGGTGCTCGGAGTGGCTGGCGGGTTGCCCATACCGCCGGTAATACCATTCTGCCTATAGCGGGTTGGCTGGAGCGGTTTGGTGAGCGGGTATATTACCCGTTGGTGAAGCCGCTTGGAGGGTTTGAATTGCAAAAATTTTCGACCGTTTGATGCTGAAATTGGAACGTTGGAAGGGAATATCAAAACAAATAAATGCCCCCTTCTTTGTTGAAAGTGAAACCGTAGCATAAAATAAAAAAAAACACATCTCCTCCAAACCAAACCGAATCATCCACAAAAAAAAAAAAAAAAAAAAAAAAAACATCTTCTCCATTGGAACAGTGTCTTCATCTTCATCCTCATCTTCCAGTTTTAAATTCGAACCAATTTTGCTTGCGGATATTTCGACAGGTAGTTCTTTTGCATTTTTTGAAGCCGCGTTGGAGGATCTTGAAGACTCGGCAAACTCTGTCGATACCCGGACGTATATTGAACTAAACCGGATAGACGCTCACGAAAGACTAATGCGAGACTATTTCGTCGAAGAACCAAGGTGGGGCGAGCATATTTTTCGTCATCGATTTCGCATGAGTCGCCGTTTGTTTTTAAAAATTGTTGGTGATATTGAAGCAAATTTCAAGTACTTTAAAGAGGGGATCGATGCTAGTGGGAACAAAAGTTTCACGGCGATACAAAAATGCACATCAGCAATTAAACAGCTCTCAACAGGTGAACCTCCTGATAACTTTGATGATAATTTACACATGGCTGAAAGAACTTCACGTGAGTCACTTGAATTTTTTTGTGACGCGATCATTGCGTTATATAAGCTTGAGTTCTTACAGGCGCCGACAGCTAACGACGTTGCACTAGTGCAACAGGCGCACGAAGAAAGACATCACATTCCAGGAATGTTTGGTAGCCTGGATTGTACACATGTTGAGTGGAGGAATTGTCCTAAACGGTTGAAAGGACAATACACGAGGGGTGATCATAAAGTTCCGACTATTATGATTGAGTGTGTTGCTTCACAAGATTTGTGGATTTGACATGCGTTTTTTGGATCTCCTGGTTCGAACAACGATATCAATGTGTTGAACCAGTCGCCGTTGTATCTAACTGATGACGTATAGTCCGCATTCGGGTCACGAACCCGATCCATACTCAATTCCATCATGAATGGACTCCAGTCCATCACGAATGGGCTATTACGATAACGGTTTGGGCTTACGTTGGCCCAAACCCGAAGTTATTTATGGTCTTGATAGGATATCTCTTATTTATGGGATATGTATCAAAACCGACTTAGGCGGATACGCTGAGGAGTGAGGAACACGAAACCAACTAGGGTTTCGTGTGTATATAAAGAGTCTCTTGACTCTCATTAAAGGTACGATTTACAAACCCTAACTCTTCAACTAAACCCTAAAAACCGATTACTTACTCTCACGCCGGAGGATAATCGTGGGAGACAATCCCACGATAAGCCTAACGGTGTCTTTTTGTTTTCTTAGTGCGCAGGTCTCAAGCATTAAGATCTGATTGGTACGGAATCGAGGAACGCCCAACTTTTGTATCAACAAGTGGCGCCATCCGTGGGACCCTACACTAAGAACTTTACTAAGAACTAGAATGACAAAGCACGGAAACCCAAACCTGCGGATTCCGCAGACGAAGAAAACGCATGACGACCTACTGGGGAAGAAGCAGCAAACTGATGCAACCTCTAAGCAAGCCTCTGGAACAACCAGTGCGCCCAAAAGCCTAGGATCATACTCAGATTTGGTCTTTACTCCAGTAGAACCGCTCACCAAGACTACCAATGCTACTACAACAAGTACTAGCGCGGTAGACCTACAGCGCACTCCTCTCACCATGCCAGAAGTAAACTTCACTGAGCCACCAAATGCGCCTATCCGAAACAAGGATCTTGTTTTAGAAACAGGCACCCTCGCGCTAGAAGGAGTCACCCCTGAACTTGCGCCAAGCGATTTCGTGTCTCAAAACTACGAAACCTTGGCTGCGCTCATGCGAGAGGAGGCGAAAAAGAGGTCAAGTCAAAGTCTGCACGCCAGGCTCAACTTCGACCCTGAGCATGAAGCATCCCCACCGCGCTACCGAAAGGAAAGACGCGAAAAGGATAGCCGCAAACACCCAGTGTTTACTAGGATTGGAAGGAAGGTTGTGGATGACGAAGCAGCCGACTTTCAGTATCTGGAAGAGCATGAAGATGGGGAACGGCGCACCAATGTCCACACTAGGCTTGGTAGTCGCAGGGTTCATGATAGGCTTGGGCGACGGTGCTCCCCAAGCGAAAGCCCTTCAAGCTCTGATTCCGAGGATAGTCGGCGCAAGCGCCGCAGAGGAGCAAGCTCGGATTCCGATGATAGTCGGCGCAAGCGTCGCAAAAGAGTAAGCTCATCCTCAAGTGACTCCTCGGACAACGAGGACAAAGAAACAGGACACTGGAAATCAAGGGGAAGATACCGCGACCAGGAAGACGAAGACATGTCTCGTCCCTGGCGCCGCCAAAAAGTTGATACGTTCACTCGGCGCATCAGTGATTTTTCAGAAAATAAGAGAAGGCGCATGCCCGCTAATGTCAAAACATATGATGGGACAGGTGATCCTGATGATCACCTAAAAATTTTCGAATCAGCAGCCACTATCGAAAATTGGCCACAACCTGTGTGGTGCCACATGTTTAACTCTACATTAGTAGGGAATGCGCGCAACTGGTTCAGTAAGCTTCCACGCAGAAGCATCGGTGGGTTTGAAGAGTTGCGGAAGGCGTTTCGTTTGAACTTTACTCAGAGGAAGAAGTGCGCCAAAAACCCTGTCGAACTCGCTAGGGTAAAACAGCGCCAAGGGGAATCCACAAGCGCTTTCATGGAGCGCTATAAGGACGAATGCATACACGTCAAGGCGTGCCCAGAAATACTAAAGATCTCAAGGTTTATGAACGGAATCAATAACCCAGATCTGATAAAAAAGTTAAACGATAGGGTTCCCCAAACCTTTGACGAACTTATGAAGCGTACGAGGTCCTTCATCCAAGGAGAAGCCGCCGCTGCGGACAGTAAGAAGGGCTACTCAAACTATAGGTCACAAGAAGAGCCAAGGAGACAATCCAATGACCAGAGTAGCAATCGCAACAAAAGCTATCGCAGTCAAGGGGGCGGACGGGGAAACGACAAGTATACCCCACTAACGAAGACTCCAAGGGAGATATTCGCAACGGAAGGTGCGAACTTCCCGAGACCCCCACCAATGCGCACCCCAGAAGGGCAGCGCGTAGGGAACGGGTACTGCGAGTATCACGGACAGAAGGGCCATACCACCAATGAGTGTGTCCAATTGCGCCTACTAATTGAAAAGTTAGTAAAAGAAGGCAGATTGGATCATCTGGTTAAGAACATCAAGGAGGGGAAAAACAAACAAAAGACCGAGAAGGTATCCACGTTTGTATATAAAGAGTCTCTCGACTCTCATTAAAGGTACGATTTACAAACCCTAACTCTTCAACTAAACCCTAAAAACCGATTACTTACTCTCACGCCGGAGGATAATCGTGGGAGACAATCCCACGATAAGCCTAACGGTGTCTTTTTGTTTTCTTAGTGCGCAGGTCTCAAGCATTAAGATCTGATTGGTACGGAATCGAGGAACGCCCAACTTTTGTATCAACACTAACCGAGCAAAATGGAACGGCGCCAAACACTTCATTTACTGTAAATGGGCGCTTCTACAAACGTGGATACCTTCTCACCGATGGCATCTATCGTAACTGGTCCACCTTTGTTAAAGCATCTCGGCATCCAGTCGATACGAAGGATAAAAAATTCAAGAGACTGCAAGAGGCGTCAAGCAAGGATGTAGAACGAGCTTTTGGTGTCCTTAAAGGGAAATGGAGGATTTTGGACCGTCCTCTCCGACACTGATAACAGAGAAAAATTCCAAATACGTCTACGCGTGTTGTATATTGCACAACATGATCATAAAAGACGACGGGAGGGCAATATCACCGGTTCATATAATTGACCAACCGGCACCCGTAGTTTATGACCCTAGTGTACTACCGGAGTTACATGACGAAAACATCCATCATCGTCTCCGGTTTGATCTTACTGAGCACGTATCGAGGCTAGACTTGACTTTCCTGGATGACCCAGCAAACCAACCACCATCGATTGAAGAATTAATTTAGTTTGTTTTTATTTTTTAAAACATGTTGCATTGTTCCTTTTAAACATTTATGTACTTTTCTTTCTTAATAAAATGTTATGTGTTTTAGTTATAAATTGTGTAGTTTAATTGTTTAGGGGGAAAAAATAAAAAAATTTGGAGGGCTGGAAAATCATGGGCGTGAGTGAAATTGGTTGGGAGGGCTGGTTGAGAGGGCTGGAGGGTTGAGCTGAGTTGGCATAATGTTATTGGATAAATTTGGGAGGGTTGAAATTTTCATAGTGATCACTCCTAGTCCTCTAAACATGATTGGTCATTCATTTTTAGCTAATTAATCGACTTCAAGTTAACTCGGCTACATTTAAAAAAATATAGTACTAATTAAGTGACTGACTCGATACTTTTATTTAGCGACTTGAGTATACATAATGGCTAGCTTAGACCAGTGTAATAGTGACCGCAAATATGATTGCAAATTCAGAGCAACATCAGTATCATCACCAACATAGTGTAATAGGACAATAAACATCAACATCAACTTCTATTTTTCATTTATTTTAAATACTAAAATTAAAATTTCATTAAATTGAAAAGCATTAAATTAAGGGTTAATACACAAATATGTTACTAAACTTTCCATAAAAGTTCGCCTAAGTTACTGAACTTTCATTTTGTTCACTTAGGTTACTGAACTTATAAACCATGACATTTGGGGTCACTGAACTTATAAAAAATATTCATAAACAACACTGAACTTGTAAAAACATGACATTTATGTTATTTAACATATCAAAAAATATACGATTAAGTCACTCCTACCAACACTAATAAATTAGGTGAACTTTTTTGGAAAGTTTAGTAACCTAAGTGAACAAAATGAAAGTTTAGTAACTTAGGCGAACTTTTATGGAAAGTTTAGTAACATATTTGTGTATTAACCCTTAAATTAATGATTTAAATAAAATAAAAACATTATACTAAAAGTTAAAAACTTAAACTAATAGTCTAAATTATATTTATTTTGATTTGTTACTTCATCTCCATCACTCTTTCGTATTGTTTTCCGGTCAAATGCTTATCGTAACTTGCATAGAAGAAGATGCTTCTTCTTTTATTTTTTCTTATTGAAAGTTGAACATTTGATGTTGTAGCTAAAGTTTTTTCTTGTCTTTGTGCATACTTCTTTTCTTTTATTTCCATTCCGCTTGTTTATCTCCAAAAAAGACATCTCATCTTCCTTATTTTGGGAAAAGATGCCCGAGTGGATGTTTCCCCAATTATCCACTAACAATTCAACAAATTATGAGGGAGTAGCAACGGAAGATTTTGATGGAATGCACGAGGATGACACATTCTTCTTGGCTTTGCCGCTGCCCATTGATCGAACTTCCCGTGCCTCTTCCTCATCTGAATCATTCGCTTCGTTGTTGAGATTAAAACCACAATGTGCTAAATTCGATGTGTTGAATGAGGTGGAATCTGATATCTTTGAATTTTGTTTGAACCTCTAATGTTGTAAAATTTTGGCATTCCTACCTCTTGCCAAAATTTATGTTCTTTCAAAAAATTTCACAGCTCAACAAGTGTGAAGTTTTTTCCATACATTTGACGATATTCAGATATTGTCTTATCGAACACCACTTGGTCATTTGACCCACTCTGGTTCCTCCTAGTAACATTATCATAAGCCGCACAAAATTGACCAACTTTAGGACGAATATGCGATTTCCATTTGCAATTGAGGGCTCGTAGCCTCTTGTCGACTTCCTTATGCCATTCCTTCTCAAAGTGCTAGTAATTCCGTCCAAAACCCATGACTTTTTTTGAGCATTCCCTTTAGCACTATTTTCGGACGTGTTGACCTAAGTTTTACACAACGCTATCTCTTCCGTCGAGGTCCATGAAACTTTAGTATCGTCTTCTTTGGTGGTCGTCTTTTTTTGACCTTTTTTTAACAGCTTCTTTTTTATGACAGGGACCTCTTCGACGGTAGAGTCTTCTTGAACGGGTTCGAAGGGAACAACAGTCGGAGAATAATACTGAGAACCAAAAAACATATCCAAATCTTCTACGTCATCATCATTAAAAGGTGCAGTCGGAGAATAAAATTTGAGATTGGTGCGTTGGTGGTAACGATGAATTGCGGAACAAGCGTGGCGAAGACGAAGTAGACATTTGTGGACGATAAAAAGTTTGTTGTTAAGTTGTTGCCTACTATACCCTACTATACCACTTTTAGGGTAGGCTAGGCTAACTCAGCCGCTTACTTGGGTAAATATAGGTCGTTGTTATTGTTATGGTTTGTATACAAAATTTGCGGGCTGAAAATTATCATTTGGTGTGTGACTCAAACGAAATTGAAATTGGTTGTTGGGACGTTTTTGTTGGCGACATGTTTTTGTTATTTTGAGACATTTTTGAAAAGAGAAGTGTTAAGTGTATAAAGAAAAAATGTGTTTGAAAGTCTGAATAAAAATGAAAGAGTATTATGTATTTATAATGATAAAATTATTAATGGAATTATAAAAGATTTTTATTTTTTTTTTATTTTTTTTTATTTATTTATTTTTTTTAATAAACAACACCAACGGCCATATTTTGGACCGTTGGCTTCTTTTTTTTCTTTCTTCCAACAAGTCGGTCTTGTGGTCGACTGAGTTTCCCCATAACACCCAAGACGCGTCACACGGGGTACGTGGTCTTTTTTAAGAACAATGCGTCTTTGGTGCCGAACGACGCTTCTTTGAATGCTTATTACGACCAGCCTTAAGTTTTGTTGAAAGTTTTGGGTTGGACATGAACCACGCACCCCTGCCCCTACACGTACTATAGATATGATCATAGATAGCTACACCATTCATCGTTAATGTGACCAACCCTTTAAAAACATGTCCGATGGTTTGATATTTTATTTCATGTGTCCACATTGAATAGGCATGTATTTAATAACTTATCAAATGATAAACATGTAGATTTTCTTGAGCACCAGGTCTAAAATAATATCCCCACAATAGACAGAAATATTTATAGTTACAAAAAACCAATCAATCTAGCACAAGTCTCTTAGGGGGGAGGGAGTGGTAGCGGCAAAGCTTCGGCACCGATTCGGCGCCCCTTAGAACACCGCCGCCACCTAGCGACACCGATTGAGAGAGAAAATAATTTGGCAAACTTTGCCGAGTGGAAATGGAGCGTGGTAACCAGAAGGCAACGGTCAAATTTGACCCCTTTTTGAAAAATAGCCGTTTGGCTAAAAAAAAAAAAAAAAAAAAAAAAAAAAAAATTTACCCCTTTTTCAACAACAATTTTCATTATAAATACCCCATTTTTCAAACAAAATTCAACCCAAATCATACATCCATACCCTTTAACAACAAAAAAAAAAAAAAAAAAAAAAAAAAAAAAAAAAAAAAAAAAACTACACAAAATCATGGATCCAAAAAGTGGTAAGAAAACAACCTCCAAAAAACAAACTCGATCTCAACCCAATCGCCCGGTTTATCCACCACCGCAACAAACTCCATATCCAAACCAATACTCTCAACCATTTCCACAACAATTTTCTACATCATCTCCCAACCAATTCTCTCAACCATCAACCCTTTACATTCCACAACCCGCATCTCCACATCCTTATTTTCCGTATAATATGGGCGCCAACCCTCCGCCAATGAATGCTCAACACTACAACATTACTACGACGTCCGAGTGGTTCCCGTGGGACGAACCTCAAGCCGAGGTTGTACCCGAAACGCAACCATTACCCGGTATACATACTTACTTTTATTTAATTTTATACACTTTTTGTTTACTTACTTTTATTCAATTTTATACACTTTTGTTTACTTACGTTTGTTTATTTTTATGTAGACACCGATGAAGAAGATGAAGACGATGAAATTCAAGAAGTTGATGTGCGAGACAAGAAAAAGGCAACCACAAAGGCGAAGCGTGAACATTGGACGCCCGACCAAGAGGTGGCGTTGGCAAAGGCTTGGATTCAAATCTCCGAATGTAGAAGATTCGGGAATGAGCAAAGTAGGGACGGTTTTTGGAAGCGGGTTCTCGAGCATTACGCGACAACTATGGGAGGTACTACCCGAACCACTCATGGTTTGACAACGAAGTGGAAAACAATGAACCACGCCATGGGTATATTCAACGGCGTCTACATCCAAGCGGTATAATTTTATATTTTTTTGAATTATATACTTTTTAGAATTATATAGTTTTTAGAATTATATACTTTTAGAATTATATACTTTTTAGAATTATGTAGTTTTTAGAATTGAATACTTTTTACGTAAATACACTTTTTTTGTTTATGGAATTGTGTAGGATCGTGTTAGGGGTAGTGGGTGTAGCGAAGTGGACGTCATGAAAGTCGCCATGAAGGATTACAACACCCGAACAACTAAAGATTTTGGTCATATTCCGGCATGGGAGATTGTGAAGGATCACGATAAATGGAAAAAGCAAGATTGTTTTCAAGATATTCCCGGCATGGGATGTGTGGCTAGCGGTTCATCGAAGAGGAAGTCGGGGGAGTATGAATCGGGTAGCAATGACAACATCATTCCCGACATGAATGAAGACCCCTCCCCTCCAATTGAATCAAGAAAGGCGAAAAAGAAGCAAGCGACGTCCTCTTCCTCGGTCCATGATGTAGGCGAAGACATTAGCTCATACGCAAAAAGAAAGACAAAATATTTGGACATCAAAGAAAAGAAGGATCAATTGGCGGCAAGTTTTTGGGCTACCCAACTTGACGCGACCAAGTCAAAGGTTCGCCAACGGGATTTGAAGTTTTACACCGACCCGCACGATTACATAACCGATCCCGCTATGTTGGAACTCCTCCTACAAGAAAAACGTCAAGTTGCCGCAAAATGGGGATGGCCATGTAACTTTTAAATTGTAGTTTCGTTTTTAATTAATGTTTCGTTTTAAGTATTGTAGGATTTTTTTTATTTTTTTTTGTAGTTTGTGTTTTTATATATATATATATATATATATATATATATAAATATATATATATATATATTATATAGTTTGGTGACCACTCCCTCCAATTTGGTGAACTTTGGGATGGTTTGAGTTGTAATGATATGATTGGTTGTTGGTGTTTGGTGAACTTCACCCCTTGGTGACCACTCCATCCCCCCTTACATTAATAATAATGTGAAAGAAAAGACTCTTAACCATATTGTCTAGAGCCAAGTGTGTTTATTGTCGCTTTTTCTCTTCTACTAGTTGTCCTTTCTACCTTAACCCTTGATATGAAAACACTGAATTGACAGATGCATCCATCACACTCAGCCACCCCAATCTTTTCCCCTATACTCCTGTATCTTTACATCTGCTCAGGTGGCCCTATATAAACACCATTGCATCCAATAAAACAATGGAAAATAGAACAAACCCTAGTCCATTTGCTTCATTTCTTGCTTCAATACTTCACTACCATTTCCCTTTATATAATCTCCACTGAATTTGAGACCTATCATCACTTGAACAACTACCTTAACTTTCCCAATACACTAACATAAACTTTCCAATGGAAGCTTTTGATCATACCCATTATGTTACCACCTTTCCATTTTCTTACCCTTTTCCCACTCCAACAGCCACCATAACCACTAATCCACCATGGATGGACAGCAGAATATGGAGTAGACTCCCTCAAAAGCTTATCGATCGAGTTATTGCTTTCTTGCCACCACCCGCTTTCTTTCGTGCTAGATCTGTGTGCAAGAGGTGGTACTCTCTTTTATTCTCTCATAACTTCTTGCAAATGTATCTCCAAATCAACTCCAAACCCTACTTTTTCATCTTCTTTAAGCAAAAGCCAGCTAAAACCACCACTACCACTAATGTCTTCAAGACAAGTAACCCCGTTGCTAACGCTATCAATGTCGTCCCACAAGAAGGGTATGCCTTTGATCCCGAAACCCTAACATGGCATCGTCTTGTTTTTCCACTAATCCCACAAGGGTTTTCACCTACATGTTCCTCTGGTGGACTCGTTTGTTGGGTATCAGATGAAGCAGGTTCGAAAGGCATGCTGCTTTCGAACCCGCTTTTTCCATCTCTGGTGACCCCACTTCCTTCTACCCTAAGGCCTAGGCTATTCCCTTCAGTAGGGTTAACTATAACAAACTCTTCAATCGATGTCATGGTAGCTGGAGATGATTTAATATCACCATATGCCGTCAAAAACTTGACAACTGAAAGCTTTCACATTGATGTTGGTGGATTTTATTCCGTATGGGGAACCACATCTTGTTTACCTAGATTATGCAGCTTAGAATCTGGAAAGATGGTGTATGTACAACAAAATAGGGTGTCAAGTGGTAAATACTACTGCATGAACTATAGTCCTTTTAGTGTGTTGGGGTACGATATGGCTCGAAATGAGTGGTGTAAAATTCAAGCACCCATGAGAAGGTTTTTAAGGTCTCCTAGTTTGGTGGAGAGTAAAGGGAAGTTATTGCTGATTGCTGCTGTGGAGAAGAGTAAGCTAAATGTTCCTAAAAGTTTAAGGATGTGGGCACTTCAGAATTGTGGGACAACATGGGTAGAGATTGAAAGGATGCCGCAACAGCTGTATGCGCAGTTTGCTGAGTTGGAAAATGGTAGAGGGTTCACTTGTGTAGGACATGGTGACTTTGTGGTGGTTATGATTATGGGGACGGCTGCCGAGAAGGCTTTGTTGTTTGATTTTGGGAGTAAGAGGTGGGTTTGGATTCCTCCTTGCCCGTATGTTGGCGCTGGCAGCGAGTTGAATGGTTTCCCGTACGAGCCAAGGCTTGCTACACCTGTGACTGGACTTCTTGATCAGTTGACTACCATTAATCCATTTTAAGCTTTTATGTTATCTAAGTGTATGTAGAAGCTAGTTCTTATGTAAGGTTTAATTATGTAAAATGAATCTCATGATGAATTAAGGATATGATGATGATTTTCTTTGAAAAAAGAAAACAGTTATAATCTTGCAAACTAAGCATCATATCATAACATAGTCGATAAAATCTTTATCATTTAATGCATAGCTATGCGTGACATATGAATTCGAGTACCAAGTAAAAATGATGAACAAGTATGTGGCTTCTTGAATTCCTTTCAAGTCATACATATAAACTATAAGTACTCCTAATTAAGAGTAAATTACATGGTTCGTCCCTCACTACAACAAAATGTAGGACGGGCAAGGATGGTTTTGGCGGGGACGCCCATGTCCCCGCCGAAAGTCGCTAAACGACAAAAACGGCGCTGAGCTGGCAAAGAATCTCGCTGACCGTTTACTAAATTTTCAACGCAACCTTTTGGCGGGGACATGTGTTTTTCATATTTGACGAATTTTGACCAAACTAGTAACTCTTAATTGTTCCCGGGGGGTTTTCCCGCCCTCACGTTTAGCGGAGACATGTCCCCGCCAAAAGTGTTATCCATTTTCCCACACAAAATTTACTTTATCCCGCCAATATTTTCTGCAACGGAAATTTGCTTTTGGCGGGGATATGTCCCCACCAAAAATGTTGGCGCCAATTTATCCCGCCAAATTGCAACTATATCCCGCCAAAGTTTACTTATATATAACCTAACCGATCATCCTCAAATCGGCAAAACACAAATAGCCAAATCGTTAATTCCCACAAAACACACATAACAATGGCTGGTTACACGCCGTAAGAGGAGTGATCAAAGGTTTTATCGTCGGAGGGTCTCTTTAATGAAGTTCTTAATACATATGGCTACGAAATTTATGATGAATATGGTTCTTATAAGAACATTAGCCCGTGGATGAGAGACCAGATTCTGAAATGGTTGAGGAAAAAGCCGTACTACAGAGAGATGTTGGACGCTCAAGCTGATAATGTTGGAGGAGAAAGCACGTTGGAAACCAAAATTGATGATATGGGAAATAGGATAACAAATCTTGAAGCTATGTTTGAACATTTCATCAAGCAAAGGAAAGCAAGGAAGGGAAAAGATGGTGCAGGTTCTAGCAAAGTGGGAAGTAGCAGCAAAAAAAAAAATGAATGAGCGATGTTTGTTATGGTCTATGTCGTGTGTTTCGTTTGCTTGTCGAGTTGTTTCGTTTGAGTTGTTTCGTTTGCTTGTCGAGTTGTTTCGTTTGATCTGTTTCGTTTGCTTGTCAAGTTGTTTCGTTTGAGTCTGTATGAAATGTATGTGGTTGAGAACTCTTGCGTGTTTTAAATAAAAGGTTTGCCTTCGTGTTTGTTAATTTTGATATTGTTCCTTCAGTTCCATTCTTTATGGTTATGGTTGCATGATGATTATGGTTGAATCTTGATGGATAGAAAGGTGGTGCAAAAGGGTTTAGTTGACGTTGGTCTAGTGAAACTGTGAATTTGTGTGTGTGATGGTGATGGAGTGATGGCAAGTACTGAAGTGAGAGTGAAATGATGTTTAAGGGTGGTATAGGGTTATGAGTCAATGATGAGTTACATAGGTAGATCACCGCCGCTAACGAAGGTGCACGACGGCTGTTAAAGAAGCTTCGTGAAATACTTAAGTTTTCACAACAACAACAACATTTTATTAAACAACAACAACAACAACAACAACAACAACAACAACAACAACTACAACAACAACAACATTAGATATGAAGATTGTCCAAGTCACCTAACAGATCACGGAGTATTGCAGCCGACTGACATGCGTGGTCGTGGTCGTAGGGATTCGTTGCCATTTCAAGTCTTGCCTCCAGCATCCTTACTCTTGTCTCTAGCACCTGTTTTTGTGATTCCAGCATGTTTACTCTTGTCTCTAGCACCTGTTTTTGTGATTCCAGCATGTTTATCCTAAGATCTTTGGCATTACAGTTTGAGCACTATGTTGGTGCAGATCCATCACTTTGAGATGTTGAAGCAGAAGAGATTACTCGTAACCGGTCATCAAATTCACTCTTCCGCATAAATAAGGGAATGTTATGATTGTTTGTATATTTACATAAATAAGAAATGTATGATTGTTCACCTTCGAAAGAGGACATGCATAATATTCCCATCCAAATGTATTTTTTTTATGTGATTTTCTTAGTTTTATATTTCCTGTTCCACAAGAACACATAAAAGGATTATATCGCTGCATCTCAGGTTTTGAAATTGGTGTGAAGATAAGAGGTTGTGAGGTTGAGTGTTTTGAGGATAAGAGTGTATATAATGTGTTTGTGAGGATAGAGCAGATCTGCTAGCTTTTGGTGGGAAGTTTTGGCGCCAATATTTTGGTGGGAAGTGTTGGCGCCAATATGTTTGTGCAGTAGAAGAAAGAAGACAATATTTTGGTGGGAAGTGTTTGTTTCAGACATAAATCTATAATTTTAGACTTTTAGGTAACATACAACAAGACTTTAATCGGGTAGGAGTAATGGAAACAATAAATTAGGGGAAAGTGGGCAAGTAAGCATGCAGAGTAAGAAATTAATTATGAGTTGATATGATTTAATAAGAATAATTAATAACTCTATCAAATAAAAAAGAATACCTTATGAAGAAGTCAACCGAAGAACATCTACATTCAAATTTAGAGTCAATTGCATTTATAGCATTTATATAGCATTTCGGCTCATTCATTTAACATCTCGTGTATAACCATATCATCTCGACTCATTCATTTAACATCTCGTGTACAACCATATCATCTCGACTCATTCGTTTAACATCTCATGTACAACCATATCATCTCGGCTCATTCATTTAACATCTCGTGTACAACCATATCATCTCGGCTCATTCATTTATATCATCTCGGCTCATTCGTTTAACATCTCATGTACAACCATATCATCTCGGCTCATTCGTTTAACATCTCATGTACAACCATATCATCTCGGCTCATTCGTTTAACATCTCGTGTACAACCATATCATCTCGGCTCATTCGTTTAACATCTCATGTACAACCATATCATCTCGGATCATTCGTTTAACATCTCGTGTACAACCATATCATCTCGACTCATTCGTTTAACATCTCATGTATAACCATATCATCTCGGCTCATTCGTTACACATCTCGTGTATAACCATATCATCTCGGCTCATTCGTTTAACATCTCGTGTACAACCATATTATCTCGACTCATTCGTTTAACATCTCATGTACAACCATATCATCTCGGCTCATTCGTTTAACATCTCATGTATAACCATATCATCTCGGCTCATTCGTTACACATCTCATGTATAACCATATCATCTCGGCTCATTCGTTACACATCTCGTGTATAACCATATCATCTCGGCTCATTCGTTTAACATCTCGTGTACAACCATATTATCTCGACTCATTCGTTTAACATCTCATGTACAACCATATCATCTCGGCTCATTCGTTTAACATCTCGTGTACAACCATATCATCTCGGCTTATTCGTTTAACATCTCGTGTACAACCATATCATCTCGGCTCATTCGTTTAACATCTCATGTACAACCATATCATCTCGGCTCATTCGTTTAACATCTCGTGTACAACCATATCATCTCGGCTCATTCGTTTAACTCATGTACAACCATATCATCTCGGCTCATTCGTTTAACATCTCATGTACAACCATATCATCTCGGCTCATTCGTTTAACATCTCGTGTACAACCATATCATCTCGGCTCATTCTTTTAACATCTCGTGTACAACCATATCATCTCGGCTCATTCATTTAACATCTAATGTACAACCATATCACTCGGCTCATTCGTTTAACATCTCATGTACAACCATATCATCTCGGCTAATTCGTTTAACATCTCATGTACAACCATATCATCTCGGCTCATTCGTTTAACATCTCGTGTACAACCTTACATATCAACTCATTTTAACTTAGTTAAAAATGATGTAAATTAAGTATAAATGACTTAACTTAGTTAAAAATGATGTAAATAATTTTAAAAAGTTTTAAATCAATTAAAGATGATTTACAAAATATTTAAATTAAATTTAAATGATTTAATAGTGATTTACCTTAATTAAAAAGTTTTAAAAATAATTTTAAATGATTTAAATTAAGTATAAATGATTCAACTTTATTAGTTAAAAGTGATGTAAATAATTTTAAATAGTTTTAAATTAATTAAGATAATTTAGAAAAAATTTAATTAAATTTAAATGAATTATTATTGATTTGAGTTAGTTAAAATAATATAAATGAGTTTTTTTTTTTTTTTTTTTTAAATGCTTTCTGCGGAAATGTCCCCGCCGAAAGATTTCACCAAAAAATTTGTTTTTCCCTCTTCGCATTTACTTTATCCCGCCAAAGTTTTTGGCGATTAGTAAAACCTTTTAGCGGGGACGTGTCCCCGCCGAAAGTCTGGCTAAAAGACAAATTTTCTTTTAGCGGGTACATGTCCCCACCAAATGTAATCGCCAAAACCTAACCTCAGTTATTAACAGATCTGGTTTACGCTTAAAACAAAAAACAAAAAAAACAATAATAATAATAATAATAATAATAATAATATAATAATAATAATATAATAATAATAATAATAAAAAACAAAACAAAACAAAACAAAAAACCCATCTCTCGTCTTCCTCAGCTCCGATCTATACAGCACGACCATCTCCACCAACACCACTAATCATCACCACAGCACCATCATCTCCACCACATAAACCCACCCTCGCACCACTGTGCACCACCACAACCCCTCCTCAACCCCTATCCTCATATAATTCTTTCCTCAACCCCTCTCCTCATTTAATTCTTTCTTTCTTCCTTTATCCCTCTTGTCCACTAATCACCCAGGTGATAATTTTTGTTAATTTATTGATTTTTGTTATTTTTTTTATTATATGTTAATTTTTTTATATGTGTTAATTTTTTATATATGTGTATTATGGTTTTTGTTAATTTTTTTTTTTAATTTTTTTTGGTACAGTTTCTGCTGAGAACTGAAGCCGAGACCCGAAGCCGAGACCACAGGTTATAGTGATTAATTTGTGTTTATTATTATTTTTTTTTTTGTGTTTATGTTTGTACCGGGGACATGTCGCCGCCAAAAGTTTATAGTCATTAATTTGTGTTTATGGTTTTTTAAGCTCCTTGTTGACTCAAACCGAGATCACAACACAGCCTTGACCACCGAGACCGAGCCGACTCCAACCGTGTACCACAGCCTTGACCACAGCCGTGACAAAAATATGTTTTTTTTATCCAATTTGTATCCATTCTAAATTGAAGTGCAGTTATATGATTTTGAGACGCAAGATAAACATTCCTAACAAAATGGGTAGTGTGAGATAGTGTTTGAATGTAATACTTTTGTTGTTATATCCGTATGGCTCTTGTGAATTATAGTTGCTTTAAAATGTTTCGGGTGATACAGTCAAAAGTGATTATTAGTACTTTAAGCAACAAGAGCACATATGAACATTATGTCTTGCACCATGGTCTGAAAACACCCCATATTCTGATATATGAGTCACATGATTACTATAAAACACCTCATAGTCTGATGATTGAACTTAAATAGACGATTGCAGTATTGTTTTTTTTCCCTCAGAATTACCATGTTGCCTGATAACAAAAGGTTTTGTTTAAGTTCACAAACTCATAACTGTAACGGTCAAAAGGGACGTTTAGGATTGCTTACTAAAACTGCTTGTGCTTTTTGAAGTAAGTAGAAACATATAACAGTATATTAAACTTTTTAAAGGACAATAATATCTTGCATTTATTGCTACCACTATATTTGTTTATCACTTTTTACTAATATAAATCCAAGATATTACTCTGATAGTTCAGCAGTAAGAAAAGTTCCCTATTTCTTAAAACCAGTGATAAATACTTGAAGCAGAATTCATGAATTTGATTTTTTTCTTTCTAAACTCATAACTATAAGAGCGGAAGAGCCACAGCGGGTGCTTGCGATTGCTTAGTGAAACTGCTTAAGCTTTCTGAAGTAAGTAGAAATAGATAACATCATATTGTGCTTAAATATGCTTTTACATGCATGATGCAACCAAAGACAATATTAAAACACAGAGTTGTTAAAGCATTGGGCAAATCTACTTATTTATGTGTTTCTTAGCTAAAACAATCACAATCATGTAAGCAATAACTTAGAAGGTTTTTGGGTGCTTCTCGAAGGATGAAAGTTGACAAACAAACATATGGTTACAGCAGCCCCGATTAGGGTGCGTTTGGTTAACAGCAGCCCCGATTAGGGTGCGTTTGGTTAACAGCATTCCCGAAAGGGTGCATTTGGTTAACAGCAGCCCCGAAAGGGTGCGTTAGGTTAACAGCAGCCCACTAGGGTGCATTTGGTTAACAACAGCCCCGATTAGGGTGCGTTTGGTTAACAGCAGCCCCGAAAGGGTGCATTTGGTTAACCACAGCCTTGACCACAACATTGACAATAAAACATTTAGAGTATATTAGATAAAACTCAGATTACTTGTATTCACTTATATAATGAGTTTGAATAGCATGAATCGAAAAACTCAGATTAGTAATGTATTTGGTATACGTTTGATAATGTATTTGGTATGCGTTTGTGAATATATGAAAATGATTGTGCGAATATGTTATGTGCTTATAAATTTTTTTTTATCTAATTGTGTTAGACTATTTTCAATGATTTTAGGACTTTAGTGATTAATTTCGGAAAGTCCCCGTCCGAAATTAATTTATTAGAAATTAATTTTGGAAAGTCCCCTGTTTGGGACTGCTTTTTGAATGTTTTGTCTCATTTAGGATATGAATGCGTATAATTGATTTACTATTTGTGAAAATTTTGACAGTGTTTCCCCTTTACTCCTACGAATATGTCTTTAATGCACATATTTGGGGAGTTGAGGGGAAATGCTGCCGAAATTTTCTCAAATAGTAAATTCAGTTATACGCATTCATATATGAGACGAAACATTCAAAGAGTGGGTTAGGATTGCCTTCCATAGTTGTATTAGGTGAACAAAACGCACAACTCGTAATTCCACCTTTATGTATATACGTGTAGATTTTTGTGAACATGTTTAATTCTATATAATTATTTGTTGCATCATTAAAAAGCAGTTATGCCAATTGATAAGAGTTGGGTCTCATTATCTCGTGCTAGCATCGAATTTTTAAAAGGTCTTAAAGCTTTTACGAGTATTGCAAGTCCTTTGTGAATATTGATGGGAATGTAAAATGTCCATGTGCTTCTTGTTATAACGTTGGTTGGATAAAGCACGAAGAATTGTTTGATTACATACACACATATGGTTGGGACCAAAGTTATACGAAATGGTATAATCATGGTGAAACAGATGTCCGGACAATAGTACCCAACACAAATCATCCTGGGATGAGTGACATGGCTGAGTTCCTTCATGATATTTGTCCGAATAACGAACAAAATGAGCCAACTGAAGGAAATATTGGCGAGACAAGCAACGAGCCAACTCAAGCAACGACACTTCCTCAACGTAACGAGTTTGAAGAGTTACTTGCCGCTGCCAACGACCCACTATACTCGGGCTGTAATTGGATGTCTTCATTGGACTTTATGGCAAAGTTTACGAACATCAAGGTCAAAGGTAAAATGAGTGACACCACATTTAACGAAACCCTAAAATTTCTCAAGGAATGTTTCCCGCCCGTTCTAGGATACAAAATCCCATCGTCATACTATGAAATAAAGAAGACATATAAAACGATCGGGTTAGGATACGAATCCATACATGCTTGTGTAAATGATTGTTTTTTATATCGGGGGGTGGGTAATGAAGATTTGCAGAATTGTCCCATCTGCAATGCTAGTAGATGGAAAGACAAGAACACACTGGGGAAGAAAGTTCCTAACAAGGTGTTGCGTTACTTTCCTATCATTCCTAGACTACAACGTTTGTACAAGTCTAAACACACTGCAAAACATATGACTTGGCATGCTTCTGGACAGTCTACGGAGAACGGTAAGATGCAACACCTGGTTGATGGTCAAGCATGGAAGAAATTTGACATGAAGTATTCAAAAGAATTTTCCTATGAAAAAAGAAACGTCCAATTAGGGTTGGCTGCTGATGGTTTCAATCCGTACGGCAACCTTAGTCAGTCTTACATCATGTGGCCGGTCATATTAACAACATACAATACGCCTCCCTGGATATGTATGAGAGAGACCTCTCTTATGTTGACGTTGTTAATTCCGGGCCCTAAATCACCCGGGAAGGACATAGATATTTACTTGAGGCCTTTGATTGAAGACCTAAATATTTTATGGAAAGATGGAGTCATGACTATGGATGCTGTCACTGGCACTGAATTCTGTATGAGAGCAGTGCTTTTATGGACTATCAATGACTTTTCCGCTCGAAGTAGTTTGTCTGGGTGGAGTGGGCAAGGTTACAAGGCATGTCCGACATGTAATATAGACACTCCATCTATTCGCGTGTTAAGCAAAACTGCTTATGTTGGTCACAGAAGATTCTTAAACGCGACCAATAAATGGCGGAAAAATAGAAGGGCATTCTATACTTCGGTCGATGATAGACCACCTCCTAGAAAATTTACCAGTGATGTCATCTGGACTCAACTTAGGAGATTGCCTAAACGTATCCCGGGGATACATCCAAGTTTTGGGGGTGCGAAGAAAAAACGTGATCCTGATCGCGAATTGAATTAGACCAAAGTATCTATTTTCTAAGAGCTAAAGTATTGGTCTTTTCTTACACTAAAACCAAATTTAGATGTCATGCATATTGAAAAAAATGTGTGTGAGAGTGTGTTGGGTACTTTGTTAATGAATGACAAATCAAAAGACACCAACAAGGCAAGACAAGACTTACAAAATTTGCAAATTCATGATGAGTTGTGGCTCGTCAACATGTAACACCCCGAAAACCGTAATGAAACAGCGGAAGACTTAAACGGGGTATTACCAATTTGATCACAGTCGTAAGTATAGATAATCGTTAAAAGTTGCATTTATATCATTCAAAGAAGACTCAATATTCAGTGGATTACACATTAGTTGCCAAAAGCATAGTTTTTCACAATAGTGATGAGGAGTTTGAAAAGAATGATATAGTTATTTGAAATAAAAAGGGGTAGATTCTCAATGCCCATGCCAACTCCGTGCTTGAGATTTCCTTAGTTACCTGAGATAAAACATGCTTAAAACGTCAACACAAAGGTTGAGTGAATCCATAGAGTTTAATTTGTAATAGTTTGAACACAAGTTAAATAGTAGTGGAAAACAATGATATTGCGGGGTAACGTATAGATAAACAAATATTGCCCTAAGCCTCATGACACGCAAACCTTAACTTGTAGGGGTAATAATAATAAATATCCCACTCATAGCAATGATGTGGGTGATAAATGCCCTTGTCGTAGGAGTTTTGCCATACTCATAATTCGAATAAAGTGCATTTGTCTATCAATCCGGCTAACACAATGGCTATCTATCCGGCTAGTACAAATGGGTTGTCAACTTCCAATAGATCTATTCACAAAATTCGCGTTCACTCGCAAGTGATTAATGGTTCATGATATAAGGGACTTTTCTTTGGCAGGGTGGTAACTTAGGCAATATTACTTAGCAATATCAATCAGGGAAGCATACAGAAAAATAATTGTGTTCAGATTTATAGCATGCATCTCCCCATGGGATTTGAAATCATAGTAAAAGGTGGGACTATGAACTCACCTTAGTAGTAGTAGTAGTCTGGGATGCAATAGAATCAACTGGGAGGTAGTAATTCCAACGCGTGACCTAGATTAGTATGGCATAATTTAGTTATCCGACTAAGTTTAAGACTCCACGAATTTAATTCACAAGTTTGATGTTGTCGTTGCTGGTGTGGCAGCATTTAAGTTTGAAAATATATTTGTCTAAATATTTGTGTTTATTGGCTCTTGGAAGTACGTTCAAATTACAAGGATGAAAATCTTTAGTTTGGAAATAACTAAAAGATTACTGAAAGAACGGATAATTGTATGACTTCGGTGATATGACGGAGAGTTATTATAATTGTGTATATATGAATTTCGCAAAGTGTGTGTGTATGAAAAATAAAATAAAAGTTATGTGTGTATATGTTTGAGAAAATAAAGAAAATGTTATAGATATATATGTGTCTATCTTTATAGAGGAAAAGTTTGGAAAATGATTAGTTCTTGTGTTAAAAGTTATATAAAAAAAATCATTTCATAGTTCATAGCTTTATTATGGGTGTTGACGGGTAATGGCGATGGCGAAAATTTTTATGGTACGTGTATCGTATACGAGATTGTGTTGCAAGTGGGCTGTGGCCCGATAGGTTTGAGTGGGCTAAATCATGACAGGCCTTTATGTTACTAGATTTGTGGGTTAAGCAATGTATAAAGGATTTTAGAAATTGGGTTGACTTAGTGGGCTGTGGCCCAACCAAAGTGGCACTTGGATTTTAGGTGCATTACAAGTCCAGGGAACAAGTTTTATTCTTGTGGTCTTTCCTGTCTTGCGTATCGAGACAGTAAGAGCAAGGAGAAAAAGAATTATTTTTGCCTATTAATTGAGTGCTACACAGCAAGTGGGAGAACAATAAAGTTTTTACTCAACAAGTGACTCACAAACGTCACGATAGACCCTTTGGGTGAGAGGGTCTGTTAACGCAAACACACAGGAGGAACAAGATGAATGGTCGCATCTCACGCTCAACTTTAATGCCGAAGTTAAACCTTACAAGGGAGTTCACATTGTGACCATTTCTCGTTCGTTTTAACGCAAAGAAAAGAGTAACCTTAGTTGTGACTTAGACTCTATTTTATCGCGAGTCTTGAGCGGCTTTAGACTCGAGATCTACGTGACTTGTGGGAATTTACGCGATACTATAAACAAAGCATCTTGAGGGGAACTTGTACTCTAGATGTTGAAATTTGAGAAGTGAGGTGAACAAGATGCACCCATGGGTTGAGTGTCTCGACCGTAAACAATGTCAACATTTTAAGACCAAAATCCAACCCAAGACCCTTTATTGGTTAAGTGTGACCCTTTTGACTTTTAAGGTGAGCTTGAAATTCGAAGTCACCTTTACTGTTGGGGTTTTCGACTCACACAAGCAAATCAACTAACCTATATTGTTCTAAAGACCACCAACTGTGACCTCACTATTGGTGCCGCCCAACAGTGGTTCGACCCATACAAGAAATCCAAACACGACTGCAGTTAACACCACTTAAAACAACTAAGCTAAGTCCTAACAAAGTGAGTAACTAAAAGCTACCCGAAGAGCAAAATAAGTACTTCCAATCAAGAGCCAGACTAGTTTTTAATCTTTGTTTTAGTTTTTCTATTACTAAAATACCACACGATTAACATCAACAAGAAAATATAATCAAGCGCAACAAGAAGGTAACCGATCGATTCTCAAGTTAACCCACACAAGATTTATTTATCGTGATGCAACATGCGACCATTCGAATAACATAAAACAAATAATTATTCAATCCCACAAGACAATCGATTTACTATTTTTTATAACATTCATCAATTAACAAGAACACGAGACAAATCGAAAACCTTACAACAAAAAGGGAGGTCGATCTGAGGAGAATTAAGGCGAAAACCAAGGAAAGCTTGAACCCGAATCGGCTAGCAACTCCACCACAGCTTCTCTCTCTCTTGAATATTTGGTGTGGTTTGTGATTGAGTGGTGGGTTGCAGCCAATGAATAGGTGGGTTTATAAAGTCTTGGTTCGAGGGAGGGTTGCCCCTCCTCCACCCGTTCGTCAGTTTGAATCGTAGCCCAAAAAGGGCATTGCATCGTCATAGCCTCGTAAGCTCTTTAGCTCATATGTTGACTTTCGGATTCGACAAAAGGGGTAGTCGTCCTTCTTTTGGACACAAGGAAGAGGATAAAGCTTGATTACCTCACTCCTTGCATCACTCCTTGTGTTGCCTTTCGAATTGGAGAAGAGGACATGGAGGTGACGACTGGGTTTTGGATAGGAGCAGTGGTTTCAGAAGAAGCAGAAAGTGGGGATGGAGAGAGAGGGTGAGGCGTGGGTTTGTGATAGGGATAAGGAGAGAGTTTTTATTTTATCTTTTGTATATTTCTTTTTTTTTTTTTTTTTTTTTTTTTTTTTTTTTTTTGTATAATGGGTAAGGTGTATATAATAAAAGATGTAAGTAAAAAAAAAGTAAATGTTGGTTGATAAATAAAAAGTGGGTGTTAAAAGGTGAGACGTGGGAACACTTTTGATTACGTAACTCTCGAGTGAATTTTAACGAGCCTCGTGTTTTAATAACTCTCAGTATTAAATTATTAGACATATGCCATACTATCAAGGTTTCGGAACGCGAGCGAGCTATTCATGGTGAGTTCGAATTCGTTGGGGTGACTTGGTGATCGTTGCCACATATATATATATATATATATATATATATATATATATATATATATATATATATATGTAAAAAAAATGTAGCCCGCACAAAAGGTTATTTAACATAAATTGGTATTATTCGGTGATTGACATTATTAATGACATGGGATTTTTACGAGGTATTACATACCACCCGTTAGACTGGATTCGTCCCGAATCCTAAGATGTGGTAGTAGTCGGAGTTGTGTTATCAAACAAGTGGGGGTATTTAGAACGGATTTGATCTTCGCGTTCCCATGTGTACTCTGGTCCTCTCTTAGAGTTCCATCTAACTTTGACAATAGGGATACGGCTTTGTTTCAATCGTTTGACATCTCCATCCAAGATTTCTATTGGTTCTTCATCACAGGTTAGCTTATCGTTAAGTCGAATTTCTTTTAAGGGAACGACAGGGGTTTCATCTGATAAACACTTCTTCAGGTTCGATACGTGAAAGGTATTGTGTACCCTACTAAGCTCTTCAGGGAGTTCAAGCTTGTAATCGTTGTCTGATTTGTACTATTTTCTCAGTGGTTTAATGAATAAATTGAGGTCATGAGATCTGAACGTCTCAAATTTCTGCCCAACAACGGGTGGTCGGTACTTCCGACCATGAAGTATCTCAAATGAAACAACCCTTCTACTAGTGAGATATCTGGTGGTTGTAGGAGAATTTGATTAATGCTAAATGGTTATCCCAGCTATTTCAATCATTCGCTCATGCCATTGTTGTGTCTCCTAGAGCCTATTTTGTGTACTCATCCTCCGTGGGAGGTAGGTGTAGTTGTCGACATGAAAGGGTGGATTTCATTAGAACAATGAGGCTAGATATTGCTATTTTTCTCATGGCGGCTATAAAGAATCTAAGGGAAAAGTCCCTTGGTGTAAATGACAAGGATTAACATGTCAGTAGGCATATATGGTTAGTCGAGAGTGATGGCCCATGAGTCAAAACTAAAGGCAAATTCGGATGCCAATGATTGGGAACGCTCAAAAGTTATCATCGGATAATGCTCTTGATGGCAGGTGCTTAACTTGTTAAGGCAAAATTATGGTGTATTGTGACTCGAGATCGTGGCATAGTGGTCTAAGTCAGGTGGGTACTTTGTCGAGGGATGTTTGTCTCGTTACAGAAGGAAGTTAAAGGTCTTATGGCCAGATGTGACCCCTTATAATCCATGTGAAAGTGATGTCATGTGTCAAAGCGATTATGTTATCTAAAACTCTGAAAGGGCACATCGTCTCTTAAGTAATTGCTTATCCAATTTCACGCGCTTCTACCAGGTGAGAATCTTTATCTTACAGGATGAGTGGGAAAGTTGCACTTCGAAGGAATAGTGTTAAGGTATGGCATATCTATAATTTCAATCCTAGGCAAGTCAGGTATTGTGCGTTTTCCTTGCTTAGAGGTATTGATAAAATTTTTGTTCGAAATTTTCATTTGAGTATGCGTTTACACGAATCTGACCAAATTAATAATTCAAAAGACACAAATTCCTTTGTTTGAGATTTATAGTCGAGTAAATTAATGCGACCCTGAAAAATTTAAAGTTTAGTGAAACGATTTTTTTTTTTTTTTTTTTAAAGGCGGTTTTGATAAGACAATTTCACATAGATCACTGTTTAGACATTTGTTAACATACGAAAGCTTGATAAGGTTTGACTAAAATAGGTATATAATTCCGTAGTGTGGGTTTTTAAGCATGGTATAGATAAAATAACTTTACAAAAATTAACACTTAGTCGCACTTTAATATGCAAAAGTTTGATATGGTTTGACCAGAGAAAACTTTTTAACTCACAAAATGAGCATCTCGGAGAAATACTTATTTAGTTGAAACAAACGCGTTTTTAAAGAAAGATTCTTGAAAGTGAAATCATCAAAGTTGGAAGTATAGTTGAGCATGGCATTTATATATGTTTTCGAAAGTTTTAAGGACAGAGTCTAGTTTCCCATGTTTTGATAGTGTTTGGTTGATGAATATCAGGTGAAGTTTATAGGTATGGTATTTAATTCGCTAGGACAGTATCGGGATGTGTCATGACTTATGAGTGAGTCGGATATTGTGTCATAGGGCATTTTCCTTGGCTACAAGTGTAAGTCGTGTATCAATGGTCGTTCGGTACGTTAAGACCGCTTGGTATTTCAGCGTGGGAGTGAGGTCAACTCAAAACGGATTTTTGAGGCTGCATAATCTAGAACTCCTAGAGGAAACGTTGTAAGGGTGATTGTATATTGATTGTCCAATACAAGGTATCCATTACTTATAAGGGAATTCTCATTATACGATGTGGATAGGGTGAATTGTACATTGACCGCACAGTGTCAATCATGGTATCTTGTTATCCCTCATTGCGGACAAAGATCCTTGATCTACCTCTAATGTTTGATTTAGTGAACAGGGTGTTTTGGATCACTCTTACGTCCTAGTCAAGCTAATTCTCTCAAAGAATTAGTGAAAGATTTGGCAATTTCCCAAAATAGTGGTTTGGTTTGATATGTAAAGTCTTAAGACTTTCGTCAGGTTATAAGTCATTCCGTTGTGTATTCACATTCCCTAGTCAAGAGTTTCATTTACTTCCCTCGAGGGGTCCTCATCGTATTGTTAAGATCCTATTATCATAAGGTATGCGGACGAGTTTCTCAAAGTGGGTAATTCAGTAAATAGTGCAAAAATGTCTAGGCCTGAAGTTATGTGGACACTAAGTCGATGTCTTATGGGTGTCTAGTAGGTTTATGGTGCAACCTTAAGTGATGACGTTGGTTCTATTAGTAGTCAAATGGCTAGTGGTGCGCTTAACACGAATGGTAAAGTCTTGAAGAATGGTGTTGATTGCTACCAACAATCAGTTGGTTGATCCGTTAGTGCACTTAGTGTTTAACACAGAAAGCATGGTTTCGGTTTAGGGGCTAAATGTAACCATCATCATGATTGTTATCGAGTACAGAAAGGTAAGCCTCAGTTACCCTTGGGGTTATGAGTCATTTGGTAGTTATCGAATTTACAGGTTGTCTGCTTGACGGTGGGATCCTTCGAAATCGGATGATGTGAAGTAAAGTGAGATGTCATAAGGTTAAGCTTCGTACAAATTCTTATGGTAGTGGTCGTAGGTAATCCCGTTGATTGTGGCTATGTCCGTTGGAAGGTTGTTTCTATGATGGCTAATGATGTAACTGGTCCTTGTAGAATAGAATATGCGGCGAGACTAGACTGATTTCATGTGATAAGATGGTGTCGAAGTCTATTTGTGTTTATTAGTATGGATGCCCATATCTTGCGCGACTTTTTATGTAAGGTTTTGATTTCTCAAAAGTAGTAGTAGAAATTCTAACTTTTTGCAAAAAAATTTAGACAACTATCCCCAGCATAGCATGGTCCTACTTGAATTATGCATAGGTGATCAGGCTTTGCATAATTAAAGTTCAACGATGCAATGTTGGATTTAGTTTAAAAGGGAGGTATCGGTAACTCTGTTCGTAAAGTGGTAGCTTAATATACTTTTCAAAGACGACTTAGTTCATAGGGTGATTATAGAATAGGTTGCAAAACGGTGTGTAGAAGAGTTTATAAAATGGTGGCGGAAAATTTGGATAAATGTACCTTAGTTTACAAAATGTTGGCGAAACCGTTTGTTGGTCTTTGGAATAGTATTAAAGTAGCAAATCGATTTATTGCATAAAATAAGGTAGTTCATAATGTGTGAAATAGTTTATAGAACAATAGGGATGACCCTTTATTATTATTGGCAGTAAGGCCGCAATTTTTGATTTTTTTTTTGTAGTAAAACGTTTTGTAGGGTAACGAAGAATTGGTTTGTGATGCATTGCGATATAGTTTGTTGTTTTATCAGCGGTTAATGTGGTGCTCAGAGGGGCAAAATAATTTATGAGTCAATAATAAAACTTGTAGGGTGTTTGCAACATAGTCTGCAGGGTGTCAGTAAAAACATTTGTTGGTTTATAGATTTGTAGTAGGGTAGCAAATTTTGTTTATTGTGTTTATATCAAATAGTCTGTGGGATGATTCGTAAAATAGCTTGTATGTCGATAGCGACACCGTTTATTATTTTTATAAGAGGGTAGTAAGGTAGTCAAATAGTCGAAAAATGGAAGCAAAGTGGTGGTTTATTGGGTGGTAAAGTAGTTTGTAAGAGGGTGGCGAAATGACTGATGGAGTAGTGAAAAACAGTATATAAAGTGATAGTAAATGATTTCACAAGATAATAGCAAAACGGTTTGTAAGGTGTTTACAAAAATGGTTTACATGAAACTAACAAAACAACTCGTAAGTTGATAGTGGTAGGGTATCAAGTTGGTATATTACATGGTAATAGTTTGTAAAATGGTATAGTTTATAGGATAAGTGGTAAAACATGAAGTGCAATGGGCGACTGTTGATTATGAGATTGTGCACCAATTCAAGGTTCGTAGGAAAGTACTTATTAGAAGAGTGAGACATAGTAAGGATGTTCCTATTAATAGACATATGTAATACAACGAGATTAGCTCAACCATGATAAGGTCAGAATAAATCGTGACCACCCTAATATGATATCATGTAGATACAATCACCACACATATGATGGAAAATCTCGGCTCTTTAGACCGATATCAATGCATAGCATAGTCGAACCACATGTCCAAATGATAACTTGTCTCAAATTTGTTATTCAACAAAGAGATACTACAAGCGTCACTAATTTGGCCATACGTCCCTTGGTTTGGATAGAAGCTATTGATCATAATAGTGCAGTCTAAGAACTACTTAGTGCTTTTCTAGGTGGGTTCTCGGTGGTGGTATGATGTGATGGTGGTGAAGGTGATGCTGGTACAGGTGATGGTGATGAGGATGCTGGTGCTGGTGATGGTGGTATGATAGCTGGTGGTGGTACCAATGGGGCTGAAGGTGCACGTGCTCATTTTCGGGCAGTGTACTTCCTAGGTGGGCCCCCTTGGCAAAGCACATAAAATTGCCCGAATGGTGCGGGCTCATAAGGCTGTGGAAATCTGACTATCCTACGCCGACGAACCAGTGCAGGTGGTGGTGGTATGGATGAAGCCAAGTCGGGAGAGTCGGAGTCAGACGACTCGTCATCCGCCTCTGACCCAGAGAAATGGTGAAGGGTCAAAGCTCCGGGTGGGGGCGGTGAAGGACAATCATCAGCAGCTAGGAACTGCTGTGACTCATAGTACTGGTCAAGAGTCAAAGGACCAAAAGCGAGAGAAGATGAAAGGGGGATAGTGGGTGAGATAACCGGTGTCGAGGCGACTTCACCCTCCTCAAAGGGCTCTGTCTCTCCAGATGCGTTCCCAGATGGAACAACAGATGGGATAACGGGTGGAACGGGTAAGGTGGTATCGGTGTCAGCGTCTGATAAAATGATAACAGTAGTGGGTGGAGTAGCTGATGGTACTTGTGTCACTTCGGTCTCAACATCAGACAGAATGATGACGGGGATCGGGGGAGACATGGTACTGTAATATCCCAATAATAATAAGTGTAAGTCATTAATAATATAAATATGCATTAGCCATAATAACATTCGTAGGTGATAAAACTAATTCGTTATGCACAATCTGCCAAGCAAATCTCAATGCATGTGTTAATAAAGTGTTAATATTCATTCGTTTTGCATAATCTGCCAAGCAAATCTCAATGCAAAAGTTCATAAGTGTTGGCACGGAGGGCATAGGGTGGTAGAGTTTTAAAAATGGTCCTTTTAGAAATTGCGGTTATAGTCCAATGTTTTAAAAATCAATTGGTTCTCTATAACCTAGGCTCTGATACCAATCTGTAACACCTCGAAAATCGTAATGAAACAGTGAAAGACTTAAACGGGGTATTACCAATTTGATCACAGTCGTAAGTATAGATAATCGTTAAAAGTTGCATTTATATCATTCAAAGAAGACTCAATATTCAGTGGATTACACATTAGTTGCCAAAAGCATAGTTTTTCACAATAGTGATGAGGAGTTTAAAAAGAATGATATAGTTATTTGAAATAAAAAGGGGTAGATTCCCAATGCCTATGCCAACTCCGTACTTGAGATTTCCTTAGTTACCTGAGATAAAACATGCTTAAAACGTCAACACAAAGGTTGAGTGAATCCATAGAGTTTAATTTGTAATAGTTTGAACACAAGTTAAATAGTAGTGGAAAACAATTATATTGCGGGGTAACATATAGATAAACAAATATTTCCCTAAGCCTCATGACACGCAAACTTTAACTTGTAGGGGTAATAATAATAAATATCCCACTCATAGCAATGATGTGGGTGATAAATGCCCTTGTCGTAGGAGTTTTGTCATACTCATAATTCGAATAAAGTGCATTTGTCTATCAATCCGGCTTACACAATGGCTATCTATCCGGCTAGTACAAATGGGTTGTCAACTTCCAATAGATCTATTCACAAAATTCGCGTTCACTCGCAAGTGATTAATGGTTCATGATATAAGGGACTTTTCTTTGGCAGGGTGGTAACTTAGGCAATATTACTTAGCAATATCAATCAGGGAAGCATACCGAAAAATACTTGTGTTCAGATTTATAGCATATATCTGCCCACGGGATTTAAAATCATAGTAAAAGGTGGGACTATGAACTTACCTTAGTAGTAGTAGTAGTCTGGGATGCAATAGAATCAACTGGGAGGTAGTAATTCCAACGCGTGACCTAGATTAGTATGGCATAATTTAGTTATCCGACTAAGTTTAAGACTCCACGAATTTAATTCGCAAGTTTTATGTTGTCGTTGCTGGTGTGGCAGCATTTAAGTTTGAAAATATATTTGTCTATATATTTGTGTCTATTGGCTCTTGGAAGTACGTTCGAATTACAAGGATGAAAATCTTTAGTTTGGAAATAACTAAAAGATTACTGAAAGAACGGATAATTGTATGACTTCGGTGATATGACGGAGAGTTATTATAATTGTGTATATATGAATTTCGCAAAGTGTGTGTGTATGAAAAATAAAATAAAAGTTATGTGTGTATATGTTTGAGAAAATAAAGAAAATGTTATAGATATATATGTGTCTATCTTTATAGAGGAAAAGTTTGGAAAATGATTAGTTCTTGTGTTAAAAGTTATATAAAAAAAATCATTTCATAGTTCATAGCTTTATTATGGGTGTTGACGGGTAATGGCGATGGCGAAAATTTTTATGGTACGTGTATCGTATACGAGATTGTGTTGCAAGTGGGCTGTGGCCCGATAGGTTTGAGTGGGCTAAATCATGACAGGCCTTTATGTTACTAGATTTGTGGGTTAAGCAATGTATAAAGGATTTTAGAAATTGGGTTGACTTAGTGGGCTGTGGCCCAACCAAAGTGGCGCTTGGATTTTAGGTGCATTACAAGTCCAGGGAACAAGTTTTATTCTTGTGGTCTTTCCTGTCTTGCGTATCGAGACAGTAAGAGCAAGGAGAAAAAGAATTATTTTTGCCTATTAATTGAGTGCTACACAGCAAGTGGGAGAACAATAAAGTTTTTACTCAACAAGTGACTCACAAACGTCACGATAGACCCTTTGGGTGAGAGGGTCTGTTAACGCAAACACACAGGAGGAACAAGATGAATGGTCGCATCTCACGCTCAACTTTAATGCCGAAGTTAAACCTTACAAGGGAGTTCACATTGTGACCATTTCTCGTTCGTTTTAACGCAAAGAAAAGAGTAACCTTAGTTGTGACTTAGACTCTATTTTATCGCGAGTCTTGAGCGGCTTTAGACTCGAGATCTACGTGACTTGTGGGAATTTACGCGATACTATAAACAAAGCATCTTGAGGGGAACTTGTACTCTAGATGTTGAAATTTGAGAAGTGAGGTGAACAAGACCCACCCATGGGTTGAATGTCTCGACCGTAAACAATGTCAACATTTTAAGACCAAAATCCAACCCAAGACCCTTTATTTGGTGTGGTTTGTGATTGAGTGATGGGCTGCAGCCAATGAATAGGTGGGATTATAAAGACTTGGTTCGAGGGAGGGTTGCCCTTCCTCCACCCGTTCGTCAATTTGAATCGTAGTCCAAAAAGGGCATCGCATCGTCATAGCCTCGTAAGCTCTTTAGCTCATATGTTGACTTTCGGATTCGACAAAAGGGGTAGTCGTCCTTCTCTTGGACACAAGGAAGAGGATAAAGCCTGATTACCTCACTCATTGCGTCACTCGATGTGTGCCTTTCGAATTGGAGAAGAGGACATGGAGGTGACGACTGGGTTTTGGATAGGAGCAGTGGTTTCAGAAGAAGCAGAAAGTGGGGATGGAGAGAGAGGGTGAGGCGTGGGTTTGTGATAGGGATAAGGAGAGAGTTTTTATTTTATCTTTTGTATATTTCCTTTTTTTTTTGTATAATGGGGAAGGTGTATATAATAAAAGATGTAAGTAAAAAAAAAGTAAATGTTGGTTGATAAATAAAAAGTGGGTGTTAAAAGGTGAGACGTGGGAACACTTTTGATTACGTAACTCTCGAGTGAATTTTAACGAGCCTCGTGTTTTAATAACTCTCAGTATTAAATTATTAGACATATGCCATACTATCAAGGTGTCGGAACGCGAGCGAGCTATTCACGGTGAGATCGAATTCGTTGGGGTGACTTGGTGATCGTTGCTATATATATATAATATATATATATATATATATGTAAAAAAAAATGTAGCCCCGCACAAAAGGTTATTTAACATAAATTGGTATTATTCGGTGATTGACATTATTAATGACATGGGATTTTTACGAGGTATTACACAACAAAGGAAACGGGAAGTGCTCTAAGCCTCATCCCACATACTCTTTCACAACTGAAAAAACAAAACTGTTTTGTCAATTCATCAAAGGTGCGCGTTTTATTTCAAAATTTATTTGTTCCAATTCAATTCGCGTATTCATTTCGACGACTTATTCTAATATCATGATTTTTTTTGTCAACTCGTCAAAGGTGTTAAACTACCTGATGGGTTCGGATCTAACTTCAAGCATAAAGTGACCGACAATGATAGCAACATAACAGGCTTGAAGGCTCATAACTGTCATATAATGATGCAGCGGTTACTGCCTACTAGACTTCAAAATTACTTGAAGGACCAAACCATCGCAACACCAATAATCGAGCTTTGTTTACAAATATGTGCTCGAAATTTGATGGTGGATGACATGTTGAAAGCTAAAGAAAAACTGATCAATATTTTGTGCAGTTTCGAGCAAATATATCCTCCTGCTTTTTTTGACATTATGATTCACTTGGTTATTCATCTACCCGAAGAGGCTATTGAAGGCGGGCCTGTTTACATGAGGTGGATGTATCCATTTGAAAGATACATGAAAAAGCTCAAAAATTAGGTCAGAAATAAAGCTAAGCCTGAAGGTTCAATAGCGGAGGGTTATATTGCTGATGAAGCATTAACTTTCTGTTCGCATTATTTTCGGGGTGTTGAGACGAGATTTAATCGTCCTGACCGGAATGAGGACGGTCCAAGCCCAACAAGTCAGTTTCAGGTGTTTCGATCAATCTGTAAAATGAATGGTAGACAATCATTAATTCGGGTTCAACCAGACACAATGCAGAAAGTAGTATGGTATGTACTACACAACAGTCATGAAATCGACCCGTACATGAACGAGTACAAGAGGTACGCGTTTTATTTCAAAATTTGTTTTACGTAAGTTATTATTCGACGACTTATTCTAATATCATGAACATTTACAGGGCATTTCCTGGCAATGACATACAAGAAGGATTTCCTCGCTGGTTTGGGAACAAGGTAGACTTATTATATGTATTACCCTGTAAAAATAACGACTATTACTCATTATATCTATTCTTAACTTTTTCATAGATTCGTGAATTAAAAGTAAAGAATGACCCAAGTTGTACTTCCGAGTTATTCGCTTTGGCTTGTGGACCATCATGTACTGCAGTCTCAGTCGACTCTTTCGTAGTCAACGGTGTGAAGCTTATCGTACACGACCGTGATTTACGTCGTTCAACTCAAAACAGCGGAATTTCAACTCCTAATCCTAGCGGAGGAATGTATTATGGCCAGCTTGAAGAAATTCTTGAGTTTTTGAATATTTCGTTCAAGGTTGTGCTGTTCAAAGTCAAATGGTTCGACACTAATAACGAGGGTCGCATAAAACGTTGTACCTATAGAAATAACATTACACAAATTATGACAGACCGTGTATCGTTTCAAAATGAACCATACATTCTTGCAACACAAGCAACACAAGTCTTTTACCTTGATTTCCCGGGAAAACGTGGCAATTGCAAGGCCGTCCAAGATTCTCATCATCGAAAGATTTGGAACCCGAATATCATCGTGGTAGAAGACAATCAAGATGTTGTACACGACAACAACTCATCACATGTCACATTTTCTGCTGAGTTGGATAAGTTGAATTATAACACCATAAATATAGATGTCCAGCCAGCGGAAGTTGAGGCACCACTACCACCAATTATCACTGATGTCGACGACGACGATGATATAGATTATGATGACCACGTTCCTCATGATTTAGCATCCGATGGTGAAGACTACGTCGATCGTGAAGATGAAGCTGAAACTAATAATGATGATTTTTATCTTAGTGATGTGGGAGATTGATCTCAAATTGTAATTTGTTAAACGACACTTATTTGAATGAAATTGTTATCGAGTGGTTAAATGTGTTTATTTATTTATTTATTTAATTATTTATTATTATCTTTTTTGGTATATATTGTTATTTATTTGAATGTGTGTATATATATATGCGTATATGTGTTTCTTCACTAATTTCTATGTTCTTGTACTAGTACGTTTATAGTGGCAGATGTTGTGGCTAGGAGCCACGGTGGCGATGGAGGTAATGAGCCACCCCGTGGTCCCTCGAGGAGGATAGGTACTAACTGTCAGCGTAAGAATTTCTCGATTATTTTAATTAAACTTGATCATTATTTGAAATTGATAACTTGTTATTTTATGTCATTATCACTTGAATTTGATTACTTGTAAGGTCTAATTCCAGACCTCCCAAGCCCAATGCCACAATTGGCAAAGGCGGGAAGGTGGTGCATGGTGCCACAAAGAACGCAAAACTCCACCAAATGAGGAATGAGACTGATCGTTCGGTATCGATCAGATTCCGGAAGAACGCAAAAGGGATGTGGGAGCATGTTGGCGATCACTCTTCGTGGTTCTCCAACATGGTCGGGACGTTGTTACGGGAATCAATTCCCATGCATTACGATTCATGGGATAAGGTTCTCGAGACCACCAAGGCCCACATTGATAACCAGCTCCACGTAAGTTTTTTTTATCTTTTATTTTTTTAACTATTGTGTTTATTTATTTTAAATGTGTTTATTTATTTAAATTTGTCTGTTTATTTAAATTTGTATATTTATTTTAATTATATTTTATTGCAGCATTTCTTTGATCTTGGCGAACACCTTGCTGGTCCGGATGGAGACGATATTGTCAGAAGTAGCGAAGCTTACCTCAGAAAGTGATACGATGACAACAAATACAAATTCAAAAGGCAAAATTTTACACGGCAAGGTGGGATTGAGAAAGTTGAAGAGATCAAGAATAAGTGTCCGGCGAACCAGACGCCCGAGGATTGGGAAAAACAGGTAAATTACTAGATCGACACATAATAATAATAATAATAATAATAATAATAATAATAATAATAATAATAATAATAATAATAATAATAATAATAATAATAATAATAATAATAATAATAATAATAATAATAATAATAATAAAGCGGATCCGGAAGTTCTCCATAACTCAAGACATTGGAGCACGTTCTGCTATTCATATCTTCAGTAGGATTAGTTTTGCAATTGATAAAGGTATGGGGGCCAGTTAGTGTCGAGACTCCCACTAATTTCTTGTAATCCTATGGTTTTGCTAATGAAAGTATTGTTTATAATTAAAAAAAAAAATAAAAAATAAAAAAAAAAAAAAAAAAAAAATAATAATAATAATAATAATAATAATAATAATTCATTCATATAATAGTTTTTATTATTTATAATAAGCAGGTGAAGCACTGGTCAGACCCAAAGAAGTTGAGGATCGGGGCGATCAACAAGCAAAACCGGCTCGCGAGCACGAGTTCTAGCCTTCATGGATCCCATTCGTTAGTTGTTATACGCGATAACTTTGTAAGACACTTTTTAATCATTTTATTTATATATATAGTGTTGGGTGAGTCTTGATTGATTTTATTTATAAACAGTTGAGCTGCCCCACCGACTCCATGGATGGTAAAGACTTGATCGAGCTTTACAGACACAACCATACGAGAGGTGATGTCTTTGAGTCTCCAGTGTCCGAGGCTAGATACGTAAGTATAATTTATTTCCAAAAACTCACCCACATTAATGCAATATAATAAATCACGACTTATATATTACTTTTCTTGTTTTTTTTGTAACTAAACAGAATGAGATGATACGGATGCGGACAGAGAGCACCTCATCCGAGACGTCTATGACTGACCTGGATATTATACGCCACGTGATCGGTGGTAAGCAGCGCGGTCATGTTCCTAGCGTAGGTCCAGTGTTACTCGGCGGTGGTCAGAAGACGACCCTTAGCGCCTCACGAGCTCGCGAGAAAGCCTCATCGTCCTCGCTGCAGGAAATCGTGGAGAAGCAATCCCAGGAGCTGTCCACGCAAAGGACACAGATTGATATTTTGCTGGATTGGGCCAGGAGTCAGCCGGGTTTTACCGAACAGCTAGCGAGTGGCTTACCGGGAACATCGGGACCACAAAATGCTTCACAGGGTGAGTCTCAAGGTACGGGGGAGGGGGAGTGGGGGTAGTGGGGAGACTGGGGAGTAGCGTATGGCTTGTTTGGGGTCCGGTGGGTCGGTTTATATTTGTTTTGGTGTTATGGAAAAAGTTGTGTAGATTTACATGGATTATTAAGTGTTTATGTAGTTTATGTGTTAGGATTCCCGCTAAATTGTTCCCCGCGTATAGTTTTGGACCATTTTGCGGATAGCTAGCTTATGCATAGTTTTTGGACCATTTTGCGGATAGCTAGCTTATGTATAGTTTTGTAGATGATCATGTGATCACGGTTTTTGAACTGTTTTTGGCGAATTTGGATACATATGATTATGTTTAGCGAATTTGGATATATATGATATTATGTTTAGCGAATTTGGGTTTGTTGTTGTTGTTGTTGTTGTTGTTGTTGTTGTTGTTGTATGTTTAGCGAATTTGGCGATGTTGTAGCATAAAACAGGTTCTAAAAACAGGTTGTGATGTTGTAGATTTTTTTCGAAAAAATTCCGGAAAAAATCTAGAAATTACCCATTTTGCAGCAATATGCTGCAAAATGGGTTAGAAGGTTGAACTAGTTTTATCTAGTTAAGCAAGAATTCACTGCAACAGTGCAGTACTCTTTTTGGCGGGGATATGTCCTCGCCAAAAGAATTTACTGCAACAGTGGATGGTTCTTTTAGCGGGGACACGTCCCTGCCAAAAGACTTAATTAATTAGCTTATCCTTTAATTAAGTGACTTTCTGGTTAATTAACGGACTTTTTGGTGGGGACATATCCCCGCCAAAAGTGATGCCACGCTGGACCAAGTTTGACCAGCTCAAAGGTTGTGGGACCCACAAGTCCCCGCCCAAAGTTAACATTTGTCCCCACTAAAATTATCAGCGGCGGGCTTGTGGCGGGGAACTTTCGGCGGTGACATGTCCTCGCTGAAAGCTATTGGCTGGGACATATTCCCGCCGAAAGCCTAAAAAAGTCCCCTCCGAGAGGGTCGAATGTTGTAGTGCCTGTGGTTTGGGGTAAATCCCTAATTGAGTCTCTATCTTTTTTTTTGTTGCATTATTGATCCATATGTTGAAATTATTGCACACCGTTTGTCCTTATCGCTAACTGTCGTTATTTTCTCCGTTAGCTCTCAGTCGTCAAGTGGCAACGTTAGTCCATTAACCAAACGATCGTTTGTAACGTTGGTCCTTTACACTAACAATCGTTTCTAATTAAATAAAAATTTGGTTTTCTTACGTAACTCGTCCGTTTTCTTACGTTTTCTTCTTGTCCGTTTTTATACGTTTTCGCCCGTTTTGCTATGTTTTTGTCTCTTTTTATACGTTTTCATCCATTTTTCTTACCTTTTTACACGTTTGCGTCTGTTTTTACACGTTTTCATACGTTTTCGTCCGTTTTAACACGTTTTCGTCCATTTTCACACGTTTTTGTCCTTTTTTCTTACGTTTTCGTCTGTTTTTATACGTTTTCGCCCGTTTTGGTACGTTTTCTTATGTTATTGTCTGCTTTTCTAGGTTTTTATCCGTTTTTATACGTGTTCATCCGTTTTTACACATTTTTGTTCGTTTTTACACACTTTCGTCTGTTTTTTTACGTTTTCGCCCGTTTTATTACGTTTTATATGTTTTCATCCATTTTTATACGTTTTTGAATGTTTTGTTACGTTTTCAAACATTTTTGTCTTTTTTATATGTTTTCGCCCATTTTTCTTACGTTTTTATTCATTTTCGTCCGTTTTTACACGTTTTTGTTCATTTTTATACACTTTTATCCGTTTTTCTTACGTATTCTTATGTTTTTATACGTTTTCGTCTGTTTTCATCCGTTTTTATTACGTTTTTTTCATTTTTATACGTTTTTGTTCTTTTTAAAAACGGGCTAAAACTTATAAAAATGGACGAAAACATGTAAAAACAAACGAAAACGTATAAAAACGGAAGTAAACGTAACAAAACAGGCGTAAACCTATAAAAACGGATGAAAACGTATAAAAACAGTCGAAAACGTAAGAATAACGGACGAAAACATATAAAACGAACGAAAACGTGTGAAAATGGACGAAAACGTGCAAAACGGAAGAAAACGTACAAAAACGAGTAAAACGAACGAAAACATGTAAAAACGTATGAAAACGTACCAAAACAGATGAAAACGTATAAAAATAGACGAAAACGTAAGAAAAACGGACGAAAACGTGTAAAAACGGATAAGAACGTATAAAAACGGATGAAAACGTGTAAAAACGGGCGAAAATTTATAAAAACGTAAGTAAAACGGACGAAAACGTATAAAAACGGACAAAACGTAAGAAAACGGACAAGTTACGTACGAAAACCAAATTTTTATTTAATTAAAAATGACTGTTAGTATAAAGGACTAACGTTGCATACGATCGTTTGGTTAATGAACTAACGTTGTCACTTGACGACTGAGAGCTAACGAAGAAGATAACGACTGTTAGTGATAAGGGCGTACGTTGTGCAATATTTTCAACATAGGGATCAATCATGCAAAAAAAAAAAAAAAAAAAAATCAATTAAGGATTTATCCCAAACAACATGGACGAACCATATAATTTACTCCCAAATTAATAAAGCAATATATCAAGTACGGAGTACTTGGGAAGGCATGAAATCTTTTTTATTAATATTATATTCTCTAGGTTTCTTCTTTAATGTTCATAGGTTTATTTTTCAAGAAGAACTATGAGGCATTATTACTGGTTGTGGTGGTTATATGGTACTCCCTCTGTCCCACATTAAGTGTACATAATAGAATTTTGGGATGTTTCAAATTAAGTGTTCAGGGAATATTTCAACCAATGAGAAGAGACTTTAGTGGGTAATAGTGATATTTGATTGGTGGAGAGTGTAGTTAGTGGAATTTCCTAAAACTTTGTGCATTTAGAAAGTGGACACTTAATATGGGACGGAAGGAGTATATATTTGAAATAACAAAATGGTATTGGTGACAAGGTTAATTTCCTAACAAATAATTATGCATCATATATAAGCCTAGTTCAATACAAGTCATGATAAAATCATAGGGTACTCGGTATGTTTTATACCATCATTGTAGAAACATGATTCAAACACGTGAACTATGAGGCATAGGTATTCAAGTATTCAACTTTCATCCTATGAGACACAACTATTGATTTGTGGTGGAGCGAGGATACCAAACCAGCGGGTGAAAAATAAAAGAAAAGAAAATACTGGTAAACATATGATGTTGTTTTCTTTGTTTAGCTTTTCTTCGGATAAGGTGATTCTTAGAGGGTTTTGGAGGGGTGTGAAATAGGTGTCGTCTCACATGACCTTCATTTAAAAGAGGCTACATTTTTATTAATTTTGCATATAAATACGCAGAATATTATACCTATATGAGTCATGTAATTCAAGTTTATATGCAATTTCTCTTTAGTTTACAAGTGTAATAGGGCCTCTTTGTTGTTATTGGCTAGGGCCACCAAAAATCACGAGATTCTTTTATTTGATGGATGCATGTTGTTTCATCGAATATCCTTAGTAAGAATTTTAATTCCAACTTTCTTTGCACAACTCAAGGACGGAACCAGGGCCAAATATGACCAGATGCAAAAATGTTTTGGAACCATAATATAGAAACACATTTTGATATACCGAGTGAATTTAAAATGCATTTAAGAAAGAACGATGTTTTTAAAAAAAATTAACACTACACTAAAAAAATCCATAAGGATCCCGGGGCATCCACGGGAACCTCCTGGTTCCGTCCCTGTGATATAGTGAGGTTTAATAATATGAGACATTTTATAAACATACCCAAATACTTGAAACTGTTGTGGGGTGCACAATATTTAAAAGAATTAGCTTAAAAGTCATATTTTATTGTAGAGTGTGAGCATTCTCTCTATAGATTAAAACACAAGTCTGACAAATACATTATTATATTATTTAATTTTTAGCCCATTATTCTTAAATTTGTGGCCCGTTATATTGGCCGACAGAAGGCCCATGTTTGTGTGTGTATATCTTCTACTCACTTCCGTTCTTATCAAAACAAACCGACCAATGGCGATTTCTCCTACGCAACCCACCGCCATAGAATTCGTCTTCTACGTCTGCCAAGGTTAGTTGTTCTTATCGATAACCAGATTCAACAACCTAGACAAACCTTCAGTACCGTTTTTATCGATAACCAGATTCAACAACCTAGACAAACCTTCAGTAATTTAAAGAAAAGATATGCAAACTATGTGTGTTGGAGGAGTGCAGGACACCACGACGCCCCTTGAATACGTTCGAGAATGCGACAAGAATTATCTTTGTATATGCAACTAGTTTTAATAGCCCCATGCCCGTAACGCGCATGAGGTATATACTCTGATTACCACTAATAATTATATTTTAGTTTTATGTGTTCGGTTGTGAACATATAAGTTTTGTTATTCATTAATTGTTTATTTTCAAAAACTTTTGTCCGTCATTAATTATTTATGAAATATATATTTGATGACGCCAAAAAAAATGTGCACGCGCGTTATAAAAATAATAATATTTTGGATATACGTACATAAACGTTCAAGAGAAATTACATGAGTAGATGTCATATGTAAATTCTCGTATATTACACTATATAACATTCATTGAACTGAAGTTGGGAGCCGACACTGTTCCGAAGCCGCCAAGTGGGAAGTCGGCTTGAGGGAGTAGAACAATTTGGGTGTACTGTTAAACCGCGGCTCGAGCTGGCACTGTTCATTTGCTGAGTCGAGCCGAGCCGTCGGCTTAGCGGGATTAAAAAAAATGATTTAATATCTCTTTCTTAGTGGGTTTTCCAGTAAGGTGTCACTTAATTAGTTGGGCTAATTGAATCTGTTACACGTGTTCTTCATTATCAGAGAGTGTGAGGGTTCGCAACATTTTATACATCTATTTTTCATTATCAGTTCTAGAACCATTTACATAAGATATTGGCGTTTTATTTGTTTGGTTTTTTATAGGAAAACTCACACGCACAAACAATGGTCACAGGTCACAGGTAAGAAAATTAAACCTGAAATTTATTTTAGCTGAAATTGTTTTAGGGGTTTTAGTGGTAATGACGAGTTGAACACCTGATTTTGCTTGCTATATAATTACAGTTTGAGTTACGGTTGCCTTGTTTAATTTTCTTGATTTCGCGTTTAGGTTTGAAATTTTTTTAAGAGTTTTGGTTTTGTTGTTTAACCTTTGATTAGTGTGTTGTGATTTGTAAAACCCTAAATTCGGATTTCCCATTTTTCTTTTAAATTTGAAACTTAACCTAAGTTTAGTATTAATAAATAAAACCCTAAATGTATATACGTGGGGTATGTGTTGTGGTGTGTGATTCGTATGCGTGTGTTGCTTGTTTCGAATCTGGTTCCTTCTCTACGCATCAGCCCACTTTTGTCGACCAAACGATTAAGTATAACGAGCCCTAGATAATTGATGTGCATTTTTCATCCTGTTTTAAATTTATAAACTAAGACATACTAGGATTGACACATACTAACGGGCAGTGTACCCGATCGTGTGAAGTAAAACCTAGGTAAATCCGAGTGTCGTCCCTAAGAGCGGTTGGTTTGTCAAAATAAGGTATTTATATTTTAAGAGATTTAATAAGGTATCAGTTGTTGATAAATTGCGAAACTCTAATCTAGCAGAATTAAAATATAAGAATAAAAGATAGGAAGATATGACTAATAAAGATTTTAGGTGTATGCTCATCTTGTTTCATTTATTCCATATAGTGGGTAAATATCACTAGACTCCTATGGTCAATTTGTCTAGCCTATTTCATAAAGAATCCTACTCCAGCTCAAAGGTCTGAATTATAGCCCTTCTATTGATAGAGATCGTGGGTAGACTATGCTAAGTCATTAAGCACCATATCTAATAGATCTAGTTCTATAGAAACCCGGCCTCTCGGAACTTAGGTTTCCTCCTTGCTTTTTAAGTACCCCCTCTTGATAGGTGATCCTATGGTCAATTCGCACACAAAAGACAGTCGTACTATGGCCAATTCTTACCATCTTTTTGCTCCCTACTCGGCTAGGGTCTTATGGTCAATTCTCCTAGCCTCATAGATACTAACAAGTATTGATACTACCAAAACAACTGTGTCTACGAACATGACTAAGAAGATGTCTATATAGAGAAACAATAATGAAGCATACAACTAAACTTATATTAGTGAAATGAATTCATCAAATGCTCAATTGAAAAACCTAATAGAATTCAAACTCTGAATACAAGAACGATAGTAGACAAAGCTCCTTTTTTTCCGACCTCTAAACCTTCATTTATCTTCTGGAGTTGCTCTCCCCAAACCCTAGCTGGGGTTTGGGAAAGGTGAGATGCCCCTTAAATGTAAAATTCGTAGTGTATTTATAGGCACAAAAAGCGTGACCAAGTTACGGCGTATCTATTAATTACTGGTTGCGCCGTAACCCTTCATAAAGCGGTTCATAGCTTATCCAAACTTACGGCATAACTACATAGTCCAAGTTACGCCTTAAATTCCAATCTTGGTCAACAAGTCAGTCAACACACGACTTACGTCCGAAAAAATTCTCATTAGTCATTATCAACTTATTATGTCGTAACTCTATGAACTAGTTACGGCGTAACCTTCGAGGTAAATGAATATGGCTAAGTCTTCAATATTTTACGGCGTAAGCTAGATGATCAAGCTACGTCGTAGTCTTTGTAAAAGTCCCAATGTTTATGTCAAGACTTGCATTGATACCGTTCCATGCTCTTCTTTTATCCGTTCCATGCTCTTCTTTTATCCTGAAACGAAATATAAAGAAATAAGAGCACAATTCAATATAATTTTTATATAGTTAGTCATAATAATGGGGAAATTGACACTTAGAATATCAGAATTATTTGATGTCATCAAATATCCCCCCACTTAAATTCTACTTGCCCTCAAGTAGACCTGGTAATAAAAGTTCATAAAAGATATCCCCCAAGTAATCTTGGAAGACATTAGAATAATACTTTCCTATGCTAGAATAATCAAAGCCGCACACCTCACGAAATGGGAAACGAAACACTCACAGACTCTCACTAATCTAAGTGTTCAATTTCGGGGTGATCTCTCTTACGCACAGTCATAGCATGTATCCTATCATAGGCTTGGTAGTTACACAAAACTCCACCATTCGAGCCAAGGTCAAGACAATCTTTGAAGCCAATATTGGGTTATTATGTTAAAATGGCAAGTGTGAATTGTCATTACTAACATACTATGGCGAAGGCGACAAAGAACATCGATACATGACCAAATCCATGGCCAAGACACCAATGAATGCTCACTCCCTCACCTAAGCATGATTCATGACTAAAGGATATGATAAGATAATAGGCGTATAATAAGGGTGAAAAAGTGAGAAAAATAATCAAACAAATAGTCTTGGTTCGTGACAAAGTCGTCGCCGCCCTCTGTCCATCCAAAATCCTTGCTTCAAAATGCAAAAACCTGATCATTGTGTAACAAGTTAGTGTGCAAAGATGAGATACACATTAGCTTGGTCTTCAATATGTACTTTGGCGTAATTACATCACTAACTTGATTCTTCAAAGTGATTGCTTCAAATAGGCTCCCTAAGGATAAATTCCTTATCTACCAAGTAAGCTAACAATATATATATATATATATATATATATATATATATATATATATATATATATATATATATATATATATATATATATATATATATATATACATTTTAAACACTCAAGAATAAATTATCCCCCCCTACTTGAGATGAATCATGTGTGACGAATGAGAGGGGGTCTTCATGATCTTCAATTATGTGTCATCAATAAAGGCATGATTCTCGCATCTCTCTACATGAACCTTGAATTTAAGCAAACTGCGACTTCCTAACCGTAAACCAAGACTACATGGTAGGCTAAGGCGAATAGGTGTAACGAAATGTTATAATGTGGTTAAGAAATGAAAGGAATGGCTCAGAAGGGTATATCTAGGGGTATCTTGCACAAAAGGTGAGTGAAACAAAAGGGTTTTAACACGGGGGTCGACAAGTTGAGGTGACTAATCGATAAACGCACACAATATGGTTGTTTTGGTGTAAATCCTAAAATATTGCCTTCTTTAATTATCCTTTCCAAATGAATTAAGCGAACTTAAAACACTACTCGTTTATGGTCTCGAAATGATGTAAATGCCAAGTTCTAACGTTTACAATACTACCGGCACACTCAATATTTGGTGGATTTTGAGTAATATGGGGAAACGGAAAGGTTAAATCACACCAAGGAAAATAAGGGCTAATGTGTGCTCGGCTAAAGTCTATTCTAGTTAGGTTAAGAAAAACATGTCAAATTTTTTCAAAAGTGGCAAAATTTTTCAAAATAAACTAAAAGAAATGAGGGCGAGTAAGCTAAGTATAAATGTACGGTTATTTCTATTCCTATCCTCCCACTTAATTTGTACAAAGTCCCTTTTGTACAAAATTAAACTAGAAAGAAAAATAGAAATGAAAAATAAATAGAAGAATGAAACTTCCCTCTCAATCATTCGCCAAGAAAGTCCACGGAAATTAGGTTATCATGGGAAGTTACGGCGTAGGGCAAATGTCCTAGTTACACCGTATATCCTGTCATCACTCAGGTTTCCTCTCTCTCACAACTGGTTACGGTGTAACTCCCTAACCAGGTTACGCCGTAATGCTGTCTGTAACAAAAATCTGAAAACTAAAAACATTCAAGTGATCATAACCGTAAGCATAAAATAAAGCATGTCCTAAGTTAATGTTATTATAGACATAGTATGAATAATATTGTTTAAAAGAAGCATAGAGGAAATTGTCTTAAAACCAACAAGGAGATTTCACTCCTGATCATCATCCATCGAGGTCTGGAACTGACTAGCCATGCTATAGGGGTCATGTGGGGTGGCTGATGTGCTTGGGTAGGCCTGCTAAGGATCCACGTAACTGACACCGCCTTGGACTCCAAATGTCAGGTATGTCGGGTCGGTACACATAAGGAGTCCCATCCCAGCGGGTGTGGTCAAGGTGCATGTGGGCTAACATCTGGCTGGTGCGGTCCGCGTTCCGTTGGAAGTAGTTTTGCTGTTGCACCTGCATTTGTTGAAAATCATGATGTAGCCCATCAAATTGGTAATTCATACCAGAAACCACTGCAGTCATATCGTCCATGTCTTCCCCGAACTGGGTCATGCTTCCTTCCATGTTCCTCAGCCGACCATCCATGATCCTGAGCCTATCAGAAATGCTCACGTTCTGACGCAACCTGACTCGCTCTCCTCTAGCACCAGCTTGGCTAGCCTGGCTCTCACTAGCCTGACTCCCACTAGCCTGGGAGCCCGTAGTCCCGAGAGCTCCCTCGCCCTGAATCTCGGGCTCAAGCTTGGCTCCTCCTATAGCATTAACCCTGCAAATACCAAACTCCATCAGCTTAGGAATCCCAATCAAACTGGTATCCACCCCCTAGTCACATGTGCCAAAGCCGTAGGAGTCATCAATCCAAAACTCCGTGCCAACTTCCCAATGAAATGAGCCCCCTGAATTTGACTCTTCTTCTGGTACCCTTTTGCTCCCCCAGACATAAATTTGGCCAAATGCCAAGGAACATCAACATGATCACCTCCGTCCATACTGTGCAACAAATAAAGGTCATCCACCGTCATTTTTTCTCTAGCAAACTTCTTTCCCTTGATGAAAATAGCAATGAGTCTGTGCACTAAACGCTGGATAGGGTTCCTGATCATGGTGTAGGAAGGAGGGGTCTGAGAATCATAGCCAAAAAAAGAAGAGATCTTGCTAAAGTAGTGAGTCGGGTTGTAGTCGTTAGGCTTTGCTTTCCTACACTCCTCATAGAACTCCTCGAACATGTTGGACTCCAATTGCCTTTGGCTGTACAAACAATGGCCAAGATGAATTCCGTCATAGTCAACTCCCTTCTTACTCCTCCAAGTTGGAAGAGAAGAACCGTCTCATCAATGTTAGTGACGGATCCAAAAAGTCCACGGTTGCCAGAAACTCCCTCACATATTCATGAATGACTGGCTCACTAATCCGAAACACCTTCAACCAAGTTGCACAAGTGAATGTCCCATTGTTGCTTCTATATTTCACCTTGCAAAACTTCCTCAACTCCTTAGCTGCCTCACCATTGTTAACTATTTCAAACACGTCGAAATTAAGGGCTTCGGGCCCCTCAATTTCTTTTTGTACGAGTTTCCCAAGTTCCCTATTGCATTTTGCCCTTGGAGCGACGTCGTAATTCAAGAACCTAAACCAATGAGCGGGGTTGTTTTCATTGTTTCCTGAAAATACAAGCAAATCGTTAGTCATGTTATTGCAAGTTACGGCGTAACCTTATATTCCAGTTACGCCGTAATACAACCTGAGACGAAAATACGGCGTAACCTTATATTTTGGTTACGCCGTAAATTTCTTCAGGAGGTAAAAAATTTTCCCATGGTTACGAACGAACGATAACTACGCCGTAACCATAAAAGATTACCCAATACCATAAAATATAACTAATTCACCCTTATCATATGTTTAGCGCAAACTTAGACCCATTATTTTATATCAACTATAAAACCAATCTAAACTCCTAATTTAAAAGCAATAGATCCCTAATTAGATAACAAATACATGAAGAAATAATCAAAGGAATCATATAACGAGGTCAATTGCATAATACGAATCATAAAACCCTAGATCCCCAAAATTTTTAATTGAACATCAAACCCTAAATGAAAATTCAAAATTGAGATAGATGAGAAGTAATTACCTGCCATTGAGGACCTTAGGAATTGATTAGGAACAAGAATGGAAAATTTCTTAAATTTTTTTTACTGTAGCGGTGACGATCAAAGAGGTGTGGTAAAAATTGTGTATTACGCCGGAGGTGGTTATTTATACCAGCGGCAAGTTACAGCGTAACTTTATCACTTGGTTACGCCGTAATCTATTTTTTATACATGTATTATTTTATTAATTAAAACTAATTAAATCGTAACCTTGTCGACCAGGTTACACCATAAGTTGTAAAAAAAATTTAAGTTTTTATAAAATTTTAAAATATTGGGAATATATTTATTGTGGATTATTTTAAAAATTATTTTCACGATTAGAGATCGAGTTGCGTACCTGAAGATCCATACAAATTTAATGTGCCATTCTATTTAGTAGAATGCCAAAAAAAAAAAAAAAAAAAAAAAAAAACGTCTCTCTAGTGATAGCAAGCTTCAAAAATAGATTTTAGTAACAAAGAATACCTTAAATTGCCAACATAGAACTGCTCCCCGGCAGCGACACCAAAAACTTGATGTGCATTTTTCATCCTGTTTTAAATTTATAAACTAAGACATACTAGGATTGACACATACTAATGGGCAGTGTACCCGATCGTGTGATGTAAAACCTAGGTAAATCCGAGTGTCGTCCCTAAGAGCTGTTGGTTGGTGAAATAAGGTATTTATATTTTAAGAAATTTAATGAGGTATCTGTTGTTGATAAATAGCGAAACTCTAATCTAGCAGAATTAAAATATAAGAATAAAAGATAGGAAGATATGACTAATAAAGATTTTAGGTGCATGCTCATCTTGTTTCATTTATTCCATATAGTGGGTAAATATCATTAGACTCTTATGGTCAATTTGTCTAGCCTATTTCACAAAGAATCCTACTCCAGCTTAAAGGTCTGAATTAAAGCCCTTCTATTGATATAGATCGTGGGTAGACTATGCTAAGTCATTAAGCACCATATCTAATACATCTAGTTCTATAGAAACCCGGCCTCTCGGAACTTAGGTTTCCTCCTTGCTTTTTAATTACCTCCTCTTGATAGGTGATCCTATGGTCAATTCGCACACAAAAGACAGTCGTACTATGGCCTATGGTCAATTCTCCTAGCCTCATAGGTGCTAACAAGTATTGATACTACCAAAACAAGTGTGTCTACGAACATGACTAAGCAGATGTCTATATAGAGAAACAATAATGAAGCATACAACTAAACTTAAATTAGTGAAATGAATTCATCAAATGATTAATTGAAAAACATAATAGAATTCAAACTCTGAATACAAGAACGATAGTAGACAAAGCTCCTTCATAAAGCGGTTCATAGCTTATCCAAACATAATAGATAAACCTTCATTTATCTTCTGAAGTTGCTCTCCCCAAACCCTAGCTGGGGTTTGGGAAGGGGGAGATGCCCCTTAAATTTAAAATTCGTAGTGTATTTATAGGCACAAAAAGCCCGACCAAGTTACAGCGTAACTATTAGTTACTGGTTACGCCGTAACCCTTCATAAAGCGGTTCATAGCTTATCCAAACTTACGGCGTAACTACATAGTCCAAGTTACGCCGTAACTTCCATTCCTGGTCAACAAGTCAGTCAACACACGGCTTACGTCCGAAAAAATTCTCATTAATCATTATCCACTTATTACGCCGTAACTCTATGAACTAGTTACGGAGTAACCTTCGAGCTATATGAATATGGCTAAGTCTTCAATATTTTACGGTGTAAGCTAGATGATCAAGCTACGCCGTAGTCTTTGTAAAAGTCCCAATGTTTATGCCAAGACTTGCATTGATACCGTTCCATGCTCTTCTTTTATCCAGAAACAAAATATAAAGAAATAAGAGCACAATTCAATATAATTTGTATATAAGTAGTCATAATAATGGGGAAATTGACACTTAAAATATCAGGATTATTTGATGTCATCAATAATGATTAAAGAGCATTTAATGAAATTTATAACATTAGAAACCCTAGGGTATATGTAAGCTTGTTGTGTGTGTGTGTGTGTATATGATCGTATGTATGTGAGATGTTGTGTTAGTTCTGTCCAGCTTAGATCGACCCAAGGATAAACCAAAGTGAGCCCTAATATGCACATTTATGAGACATTTAATTGAAACCCTATAAATATGTAAACATGGTGTGTATGTTGAGTTTATGATTGTGTGTCTCGTATGCTTGTGTTTATGTGTACGTGTGGGTAAGTTTATATGTGGTTGTGTGTCTCGTGGTATATGTGTATGTATTATGGGTCGATGGTAACTTAAACATTTCTTGGGATCTATATTTAAATCGGATTAAAATGGATTATAAGTTTATGATTTTATGTGGGGTTTAATACTTGTGTCTCGTAATGCATTGATTTGAAGAGTGTAGTAATATCGGGTTGTTTTCCTCTTTTTTCAACCCTAAACCTAAATTTGATATCCCTAAGTTTTCGTTTCCGTATTTAAACCCTAATTTGGTCAAGTGTTTAATGAGAATGCATTTTGAACCTAAGAAAACCTTAAATACGAGAATATGGTTAATATCAAGTATTTAAAATCAGTGGTGACATTAATTGAACGTACAAGTAATATATGACATTAACTCGTGTAGATTAGGTGAAGAAGGAGTGATCCGTACTTCCTTTGTGTTCACTTGTTTGCTTCCATTTCGATAACGTAAATATTATACCCATTCTCTGTAAGGGTGTTTCTTTCATGACTCATTATGATCCTTGACTCTGATTATGATCCCTTTGATATGATTCCGTTTGCTATCCATTTTGTTATGATATTCATTATGCTATCTCATTTGATATGAGATTTCCTTTCAGTTTGATATGCCTTTTTAGATTATGCTATGATTGTTTCATTATGGTTATGGATAGCTTTGTTATTCTGTTGCCCGAGCTAACTAGTCATGGAGGTACCATGACCATGTCATTGAGGCACCAATAGCATGACACTTTCTGTGGAGGTGTGATTGATCCACGACGTTCCTTTTTTTATGTATGATATTTGTGCACATTGGCCATTATGTATATGTATGTTCAGTCTAATACTGGCATATGTATTTTGTTTTGCAGGGAGCGTATGGATGAATCCTAGGTTTGTGATATGTTATGATATGGCTTTGTAGTGATTGGTTGGTGTGTGCTATACACCCTATTTCACTTTTGAGAGGTCACTCCTCTATGGTTACTTATGATATGACAGGTTATGATTATGATTTTGTGACTAAGCATGTGGCATGCTTTCATAGCTCGTTGGGCATATCCTTATGATGTTATGATATGATTTTGTTTGATTATTTGATTTCCCTTATGGAACTTATGACTCACATCTATTTTGACTTTGTTGAAACAAAAAAAGTGTAAATCATTAGTGCAGGGACTTTTATTTATCTTTTGTACTAGTATAGGGTATGTTGTGTAAGATTGTTTGGCTTGCGACAACATTACACTATCGCAACACTTGTATAGTTGCGATAGTATGCTTGACTATTTTATAGGTATAAATTCCCCCTACCTCATGGGTTATGAGGTGTGTGTTCTTCTTTCTATCAATGCAAGACTTTATTTATTTCTCTCGTTTCTCTCTCTAAACTAAAGTGTCCACACCCACTTTATCTCACTAAGATTATTAGAGTAGACGTGATATTATTGGAACAACAATTGGTATCAGAGCCAAATATGATTCGTTGTTTCATGTAGTTGTGTTTTAGTTTTTTTTCAATCTTCATTAGTAGTAAAAGTTTTGGTTTTTATAGAATTCAAGAACTTTCTTTCTCTAGAATATCTTTACTTTCATACGTAGTATCGAGATTACTCTTAAACGTGTTTAATCTTATAAAACGTGTGTTAGGATAACGTATTTGAAGAAAAAGAAAGAGCTTTTGTCATTCTATACAAAATTCTTATGAATTTGGTGAAGATTTAGGCTGAAAATGTGGTTTAAGGGTTTTTGAAAAAGTGTATTTTTTCTCATAAAAATATGGTTTAGTATTTTGTTTGTAAAATTTTGTTCGCAAAATTAAGGGTTTTGTTGCAATAGTTGGCTTAGAAACAGTTGCGACAGCTATTTTGGTTGCGATAGGTGACTGCGATAGCAGTTGGTTTGAGTTACGATAGCAATAGTTTGGGTTGCGATAGAAATTTTTGTGATACTTGCTTTGCGAAGCTTTTTGTTACCCACTGTTTACGAAAGAAAACTCTGCCCAAGTCGCAAGAAATTGCTGCGATTGATCTAGTATTGTTGTGATAGAAGAAGTTTTGCGACACCTGATCTTCCGAGACTTACTGTTACCCATGTTTTACGAAAGAAAACTCTGCCCAATTTTCTCTAGAAAGTTGCGATAGTTACTGTTCACAAGACTTTGTTGCGATACCTTGATTCAAAGACTTTTATTCAATTTTAAATCCTTTAAAAAGATTAAAAATTATTAATAGGCTTTAATCATTTAAATATCATAGTATAATTTCAAACACTTAACCATTTCAACTTAAACAAACTAAAACACCACTTTCAAACACAAACAACATCTCATATCAAAGATCCACCATCACAATGTCTACTCCCTTTGATACTTGCTATGCTACAATGATGTTAGGCACAACTACAAGACCACCCATGATACTTCCAGGAACCTACAAACTTTGGACATCTAGGTTTAAGGCATGGCTAACACACTTTGATGATGCAACATACATGATCAACTCAATCAAAAATGTTCCTTATGTCATGAAACAAATTGCTTTCCCAAGTCATCCAAAATTTACAAAACCTCAAACACAAGATGATTTGAGTGAAGCTGAGCTTAAACAATACATGGCTGAATTTCGGGCTAAGCGCTTCATCATGTTGGCTAATCCAGATAACCTTTACTTGCATGTGGACCATCATAACAATGCTCATGACATGTGGCAAGCACTAGCATCATTGCATAACAAAGAAGAAAATCAACTCACCAGAAGTGATCTCGATAATGAAACCTATTTTCATATGGATCATATTCAAGCTATTCTCTCTGAATTATCATCATCAGATCTGCCACTTTCTCCTCACACTGATTCACAAAGAACCATCACATTCAACAAAGATGCAACTCTCTTCAAAACTACTTATGATCAGGATGACAGCGAGCAATCACTAATAGAAGACCTGGTCAAGCTTGGTAATGACCTTCAATAGTACACTCTAAATGACAAAGGCAAACACAAATTGAGTGATATCTCTGAATGCTCAAGCAACAACACCAAGTGCAAGATCCGTGACTCTGAATATTTTAGGAAGAAGATGCAAATTGCACTAATGATGGAATCTGGCTGTGAGATAGAGAAAGAGTTGCTCAATTTCATGGAGGATACAAATGATGAAGCAGAAACCTTAGGACCAAGCATGGCATTTATGGCACACGTTGAAGATGTGGAAGGTATGGACACAACAATGGAAGATGTCTTTGAAGCTCAAGATGAGGATGCAACTCCAAGCTATGACACTTATGCTGAAGAAGATGACACTCTTGTCAACAAGATACACACGTCAGATGCTTGTGATAATGATGATCGTGATGAATTCATACATGGTCACCTTCGTACCATTAGTAAGACAAATGAAGTTAACATACGTAGTGAAACATCTACAAGTGTTACTCCTCAGTTATCTACTAATAGTACCGATTGCAACCATGCATCAACAATTCAAGATCATGTTGATATGCTTCAAAACTATGCCACTATTCAATCTCACATTAAAAATTATGCTAACTTGATAAAACTAGAACAAGATAAAAGTGCTTCTTTAGAAAAGAAAATCAAGGACATGTTATATGAAGAGCATTAAACGTCAAATTCTAGATTTACAAAATGAGAATTTTCTTTTCAAAAGAAATATTTCAAAATTTGAAAACATCAAAAAGAATTTTGAAGATGATGTAACACCCCCAATTTTGTGATACGCAGCGGAATTCAAACTGGGTGTTACTTTATGGCACAACAGTTATAACAATAGAAAATGAACTCTAATCGAGTCGTTTTAAAAGATTTATCATTCGAATTATATAAATATCAGAGTTTACAAAATGAGGTCCCAGTAGTTTCAAGGTTTACAAATTACATTAAATAGGTTTTTGAATGATAATAAAATTTATAGCCTTCTTGAGTATCCGTCCTCCTCCATGCCAGCCTCGTTCATTATGGACCTGAGATAAACATTCTAAAAGTGTCAACACAAAGGTTGGTGAGTTCATAGAGTTTAGTTAAATTGTTGAATACAATATTCGTTGTGTGAGCTGTGTAGTCTCACACTCATAGTTTGAAAACAAAACAGTTATTATTTCACTAAGCTCATGTTACTAACATCTTAACACAACATCAATTTAATACGTTTTGTTACCTACCCGGCTTAACACAAGCGTTTTCAAATATAGTATGTTTGGTTACCTAACTGGCTTAACATAAACATCTTTAAATATAGAGCGTTTGGTTACCTAACTGGCTTAACACAAACATTTTCAAGTATAGTGCGTTTGGTTACCTACCCGGCTTAACATAAATATCTTACTTACAAATAGGTACTTAAACAGCTCATGATATTAGGATTTAACAAGGTGGGTTTTGACCTAGCACATAAGGTATCAATAATAATTGATATAGCACATAACTCTTAAGTACATAATTCCAAATATCAATAAAGATTGATATAACACATAGTTTCAAGCATATAGCATAGGTTTCAAGTAATTGTGATTGTTATAAAAGTAGTTGAGCATGTATCTCCCCCAAAAGTAATTCAAAACGTTTAAAAGTAGGGGCTATGGAACTCACCGTGAGTGGATGATGTTTAAGGATATAACGAAATCGCGTGATAAGCCGGGAAAACCTCTACGTGCAACCTAGAATAATTGTTGCGTCTCAGATTTGGAATAATGTCTAGGATAACATAAACGAGCCTATATACGTCCTTATATCGATCATGATGTAGTACTTGGTAGTTTGTGTATGTCGTTTTATAGAAACGGGTTTATGCAGCATTTATAGATTATATATCTCATACTACCGTTCGGGCCATCATAATTCAGAGGTCATGTAGTAAACGTTCGAGGAGCTAGGACACTTTAATTCATAAATCCAGCAACTCGTCGATCTGTTTACCCAAATGAAACCCCTCACATGAAGCTCCCTAGTTTTGTAGTGTTTGATATGGAAAAACATATGTTTTGCTCGTTTTGATTATATAAGTTAAGTGGTTACATGGTTTACAAAGTAAGTTTGGTCATGTTCCGCAAGTGAGTTTGGGTAAATCTAAATGTCTAATGAAAGTTATATGGTACTTGATTTAGTGTAAGTAACTTAAATGGTTTTATAAGTTCTCGTCGTTTTACAAAAGTTACTATATTCCTAAGGTAAAATAAACTTAGGAAAGTTTATTTTGAATGAAGATTGTTATTTTATGAAGTTCATTATGTTTAGTGAGTAATTAGTTTTGAAAATCACATGGTTCTTAATTACTTGAAAAGTGAAAAACTAAACTTTTGACGCCGAAAAACTGTTTTATATTTTGAGGCAGAAAACTGCATTTGTTTGGTGTTTTCAGGCCGAGTTTCCATAAAGTGGAAGTAAAACATCGTTCCGGACAACTTTCGTGTTTTAACTTTTTGATGAATCAGACCAGAAGTGCCTCTAAAATTTTCCAGATCTGGGCAGTGAGCATGTTGGCAGTTTTTATGTTTGAAGTTTCGCTAACTTCTTTTTATTATAACTTTTGACCCGTTTATTCGTTTTGGGTGATTTAAATTACTATGTTTTCCTTGTAAAATCCTCTTTAACAGTAAGTAATTTCCCAAGGTCATGGCTATTTAGTTTGGTCGTGTTTCATAGCATAAGACACTAGTTTACTTGTTCACTTACATAAGTTAACATACAAGCTTTTTCAACTTGTTTTAAGGGTTTTGTACATCATGAATTCAATATAATGACCATAGATAGCATGGATTAAGTATGAGAAATATGTAAATGATGTTGAGCAAGAGTGGGGGTTAGTCTTTCTTACAACTTTTGGCTTTCTATAAGAAAGGAAATCAAGGATCAAGAACTAGAACAAGAACTAGTAACCCTAGCTTCCAAATTCTTCAACCTCTTGATACTAAGTTGAGATGACTTGGGAAAACACTTGAAGTCTTCTACTAGAAATACTTCTTGTGTGGCTTGGAGATCACCAATGAAAATCAACTATGAATCTCTCTTGGAATTAAAGGGTGGCTGGTTTTTATGAGTGAAAGAAAGGAGAAATGGACTTGGTCTTATAGATAGTTGAGGAGGTTAAGAAAACTAGATATTTTGCAAGCTTCCTAAGTAAGTTACTACACATGTACTCATCTAAGCTCATCAAGGCTTATCACAAGCCAACAAGGCTTGTGACTTAGCATAAAATTTCGTTCAAGGTCTATCTTGGATGACTAGATATGAGTTTTGATAATATCTTGCATTTACGGAGTAAGTTTTGTCCCGGTAATCGCTATCATTAATTATTTAAATCACGAAACTTAAAACCGGGTATCCTAAAAATATGAAACTTCTAAGAAATGTTAAAACATATCAATATACTCAAAAAATTATATTAAATGAGTGATAAGTTTTATCGGGGTGCTTAATTGTCGTAAAAACCTAAAACCGTAGGCTTAAAACGCGCAAAACGCGTAAAACGCAAAATCAAAAAATGTAAAAATCCAAATCTTGTGAAAATGTTGTATGATGTGAAAAAAATATATTTCTCTTGTTTGAAATTTTGTATGGATATATCGGGATGCCTAAATGACGTTTAAACCTAAACGTAAATCTCAGACACGGTTTTGCGAAACTTGCAAAAATGACCCGACGAGTGTCAAACTCTCGTGTTATCATGAAAATATGTTAACTTACAAGAATCTAGAATAAAATTTTGGGAGTGAATAGTAAAAGTAAATATTAAAAATGAATAGTAATCCGAAAATGCGAATTATTACAGATGAAGTTTCTAAACTTAAAGAAGAAAAAGCTCTAGAGCTGAAACTAAACTTCGCACTACCAATCAGACTTCTCAGACTATGTACATGTTACTTCCCAAACAAGATTCAGTTATGGATCTAAAACAAGGTCTTGGTTATACTAAACCATCTTATCTTGATATGGTTAAACGTCAAACACCAAGTTTGTATAATGCTGATTACATGAGACGTGATACCTTCAAAGATTACATGTTTGTTCCTAATGACATCTCTCAAGAGGAAATCCAAAAACTTTTAAATGTTAATCAAAAGAAAACCAATTTCTCCTACTTTAGTGCCGATTATGTTTTGATAAATAAGGAAGATGCTTGGTTTCAGTTTCAAAGTATATATATATATATATATAATAGTAAGTAATTACTTAACCGACCAATTAGTCAATTCGGTCTCTAACCAAGAGTGAAAATCCTAAATGGTCAAAGAAAGCCAAACTATATACATTTCCAAAAGTAATAGATATTCCCGAGTCGTTTATGTCCCAACGAAGTGTGAATGGAAAATCGGATTCGGTTCGCGATCGGGTGATTGAATAATCAAGATATTTTGGATTATACTACTTAAGATAGAACACGTAAACAAGGAAGCAAATAATAAGCACATAAATCAAGAAAACAAAGCAAAATTAAGTCCTAATGAAAATTAAAATCAAAATGGACACTTAAAGGGAACTTAACGGGCGTTAAAAACCTAAAAATCAAAATTTAACCCTAGAAGTGCAAATTTAATTTCTAAAAGCCCTAAATGACCAAAAGTAATTTTAGAAAAAAGAATTATTTGATTTTTATTTTATTTATTATGAATTAAAAACACTTTTAATCTAAAAATATTATTTAAAAAAAAATACTAAACTAATTAAGAAAAATCTGAAAAATTTATGAAAAGTACTTTAAGCTATTAGGATTCTATAGAAAATAAAACCAAAATCCTAGCTGTTGGGAATTATATTTGAGTTGATAAGACAAAACAATGAAAGATGAGGGACTTATGGAGACAAAGGATGAAACTTCACAAAAGGAAAAGATTACTATGTATCTTTTATTATTCTAGAATATATCCTTTGTAAACCCTAATCCTCTATTATATAAAGAGGATTAGAGGCGTATGTTTTAGTATGTGTGTGTCAAGATGTAGTCGACTAAAGGTGTAGGGTGTGTCTAGGCATCGAGTTCCTACAACGGATGCCTAGGTTTTGTAATTGTTAGTGTTAGAGATGATGGCGAAGAACCTTAGTGATAATAATAATAATATTCTTTATGATTATCCGATGTGCTTATTATTATCATTGTGTTTATTGTTTATTCTAGATCAAGGTCTAAACAAACTAGAGTCCAAAACGGTCCAAGAACTTATTTGATGATGGCGTGCATAAGTTCTAACAGGTGGTATCAGAGCGGGGGGCTCTCGATCTAGGGATTATACAAGGTTTTCTGTCGAAGATAAATCAGTTTGGAAAAGGTACAATGATCTTTAAACTTAAACTTCAAATTCTAACAATAATAAGCTAATATATGACAGTAAAAAGCAAATCAAGCAGACAATAAGCAGATTAAAGCAGATCTAATAAGCTAATAAGCAATAAGCAGTTTTAAGCTAAAAAAATGAAATTAAGACTTTTACCTTGATCCTAGCTCAAACAAGGATCAAATAAGCTCGAGGAGCTACTCTGCAAGCTCCAGCTTATCAACTGATAAGCTGGTAAAGTCCCATAAGCCCTTCCATTTCTGGCTTATCATCCAATTCAGCTTATTCTTCCTTAAAACCAAATTACTCAACCAAAATGCTTTAAATCAAACAACAAGCTCAAACAAGCTTTAACAAGCTTGTTTAAGTACTAAACAATATTTAAGAGTATATGAGCTTATTTGATAGCTTATTAACCAAAAGCAAATATTTTAAAACCTTAAAGGCAAATTTGACAAGACTTTAAGAAAACTAAACTTTTATTAATAATCTCAACTGTTACAATACTTGGAAAATAGAAAATACAACTTAATTAAGAACTTTAAAAACAAAAAGCTAGTAAAATAAGCTAAAAACTACCGACTTGTGTGTGTGAGGAGGTCTTATTTATAGCCATCTTGTGAAGGTTCTAGGAGTTGAGGTGTGCTTCTTCCTTCTAATCGTGACCACCCAATCATTGCTTCATCAATAAGCCTTAATCTTGGCCCTTGGATCACATGCCATGTGTTTCGGCCAATCAAATGCTCTTGGATCGCCAGCGTGGACTGTGCAAAAACATCATGGATGACGCTTTAGGCTTCTAGAAGGGGTTAATGTCACTTAAAGGGGGGTTAATTGAGTGCGTGGGAGTGTCTGGTAAATTTTGGGACGAAGGGTGAACAGTAACTCCCCTTCGCTCCCTTTTTCTTTTAGTTAAAAGGATTGACCGGGTTATTTGGGTTTGACTTGGGTTATTGGTACGGGTTTGGAGTTGGATTGGGTTTATTTGTTTTGGGCTTTTGGTATAAAAGGATTGGGCTGAGATAAGTATTATAGATTTAGGATTTAACATTGGTTAGTTTTAGGGACTAACGGTGAAAAAGGTTAGGACTAACGGTGTAATTCGTTTAGGACTGATGGTGAAAATGATTTAACATTAGGGATTAGGTTTGGTATTTCTAGGTTTAGCTTGATCCAAAATGTAGAAATTCATCCCCGGATCCGGCTTTTCACGCTCTTTCCAATCCTGTGCTCGTTTTTGTCCGTTTTGTCTTTATTTTTGTCCTTTTCTCATATCCGTTACCAGCACTTACACAAACACAAAAACAAGCATATATATGGCATTTATGATACGTTTTTGGTCTTTTGAGTCCATTTTTGATAAAGAAAAGGTATTGCCGTGTCCTCACGCAATGTCATCACATCACGCTTTTGAAACCAAAAATTTCAAACCTCTTTTTACTAAAAACTTTGAAAAGTAGCAAAGTTTTCCTCAAAAGAGATTAAGAAATCAATAGTTATAAAAACGCCCCGTTTTACCATTTCATCATATATAATATCATATTGTATTTTTCTTTTTATGACGGGATGTTGACTTTCATCATTTAATAAATAACTTTTAGGATCACGGAGTAAGAAGCACTTTTCATGAAAAAGCGTTGAAGCGTTCGCAAAAGGTTTTAAATTTATAAACAAGAATTACCGATTAACTAGGAACACATTCGGGCAAGTAGTATGTAGTATAGAGGTTGGTAAGTCAAGGTCGTCCCAAGAGACTTGGTTGCACTCAAGTGTCGTTTATTTGTTTAAGCAAGTAACAAGTTGATGGTTATGATTGTCACGGATCAAACCAACAAGAAAAGCAATATAAGAACAATCACACAAAGAACATACATGTTTGGCAATGATAGTAAGTGAGTAAGAACTTGGTGTAAGCCTTTACTAGTTTAAGGATGGTTAGTTTGGAAAACATATTATCATGGGTAATCCTTTCGACCTATAGAACCAATTATAATAGTCTAGTGTTTTATAAATCAAATATACATAAGCTTTAATCAATTGGTCATGTCATAAAACTCATGCCTAAACCAACAACAAACAAAGAGTTCTTTCGACCCATAACTTTGATGTCATCAATTTGTGAAGCTCCATTTACTTGAAAAATAATGATTAGAACACATATTCAAAAGATGCCTTTCGACCTTTAATCCAAATTAAACCTTTACTTGTTATGTTTATTAAGTTTCTCATACAATCGTCACAAAGTACAAGACCAAAACATTCGTCGACTAATGAATTGAAATCAACCACTATTGAGAATCCTTTCGATATATAGACTCAACAATAATTAATCAAAACAATAAACAATAACAAGATCCAATTTAACCAAATATGATGTTATCATCTTAATCCAAACAAACACTACAAATATCCAAACATCCTAATATCACAAGTTATCATATGAGCCAAACAAGTATTAAGACATAATCATTATTTCAATTAAACACAAAATCTCAACAATCATATCAATAACAAACATCTTGAAATAGAAAAGTAACAAGGTTTACCCAAAGTATGAATTACAATAGGCAAAGGTGAAGGATTATAGCAACCTTCAAGGCTCCAATCAACTACAACTTCTAACCAAGCCGGAAAATTACACCCGAACACTTTCTTTAGCACTTGAGCACTACTTCTGGAATTGGCAGAGGTTTGTGGTCTTTTGGGGTTGATAATAGTTGGTGAAAATTCATCCTTAAGGGTGGAGGCTAGAATTTCACACCAAAAACCATGCCAAGATGGTCTTATTTATAGGTAGAAGCCACCCTTAGCCAACAAGTAAGTTACTTGGGCAAAAAGTGTCATAAAGTAGCAGGTTTAGGAGTTATTAGGGAGACATGATCAGACTTGTGGCTTAATGACACTTAAATAAGCATTAAAAATAACTTGGAGAAGTAAGATTCAGCCAACCGATCGGATGCGAGGCAATACCGATCGGTTGGAGCTCTCGTGAAAATCAACTTTGCTCCATCCGAATCGGATGCGGGCTCCTACCGATCAGATGGAGCCTTCTGGCCAGAATTGATAAAGACCAAAGTTGTAGATCTTTCTCTTAGCTTTCCGTGGCCACTTGAATCCACTAAATCGAAGTTCGTATGCTCAAGTTATGGCCAAAATGGTGGAAGTGTGTCGGGAACAACGAGCCTTTCAATAATTCTTCGTTTGAGCTTCTTTTCTTCATTTCTTTCCTCGTTTTCCTTCTTGTGCTTTATTCTTTGAGTCTTTGGAGTGACAACTTCATGACTTTATCTTCTCGAATATACTCTATGAGACTCGCTTTTGTCGGGAATTCTTCGTACATGCATAAATCTTCGTTTATTGATCGTTTCTTCGTCTTTTTCTTGGTTTTCTTTGTCGTGAGCTTCCATGAACCTAAAATAGAAATTATAATTCATTAAGTACCATAAGTTCTTCAAAGTGATCAATATATATGCATAAAATCCATGATAACGCTCCTAAAAACATGTACAATTTGAGCGTTATTATATTCCCCCACACTTGAACTTTGCTTGCCCTCAAGCAAATCTAGAAAAAGAAAAATCGAAACTCATATCTAAATAACAAAACGAATAGAAAATTTTAAAAATTTTGAAATTTTACCGACGCATCCATCCGATCGGTTTGCATCTCCATCCGATCGGATGGACAATTCGTTAAAACATGCAACTTTCTAACCGAATCGGATGCTCGCACATCTGATCGGTTGGACATATCGTAATTTTTTTTTTTTTTTTTTTACTTTAAACAAACAAAATAACAAAATGAGCGCAAACTCCCCCACACTTAAGGGTTTGCTTGCCCTCAAGCAAATATTAAGAAAAATAGATCCCACATAGTGCATGACAAATGATTATAAAAATTATGATGCAAATCTACCAAGTACAAGTACAAGATATGATTCATCATTTTTAAGCGTTATGGTGAAAAACCGAGATGTATGAAGATTTTCTTGCTTGTGTAACATTTCTAAACACCTCACGAAAAAGAAATGAAGTATAATTCACTCAATCACTCATTTATTTAGGTAGTGGAGTATATATAAAAGAAATCACACTCATTGCTCAGTCATGATCCGTTTATTACCATAGGCTTGTACAAGAAACAAAACTCCACCGACGTGGCATAAGCACAAAGTGTAAACATCTAAAGAGGTCTTTTATTCGGGTTTAAGGTTAAGGGTTTTACCAGGCTTATGTTCAAATATTTCATACAAGAATATAATAGCTCGCTAACAACGAATTCTTGACTAGCTAAGCAACGGATGGTCACTAGATTGTACCTAGGTTTGCTGGCGCGTTATTTGCATAACGGATGGTCACCAAAATACGCACTAGATCGCTGGCAACTTCTTTCAACTATTCAAAAACCCGGATGGTCACTACACATCCATGCACTACATATCTAAACAAAGCCATCACTATATCCGGATGCTCGAGAGCTAACAAAGAATTCTTTCATCACCAAACAACGGATGGTCACTAGATCGTTCCTTGGTTCGCTAACAATGTTACTTGCATAACGGATGGTCACCAAAACACGCCCTAGCTCGCTAGCAACATTACCTAACTCCTCAAGAAATCGGATGGTCACTACATGTCAATACACTTGATAATTTCACAAAGTCAAAAAGAGTAAGGATAAGGCATGGGAGTATTTATGAAATTGGTTTTAAAAGAAAAATAAAGTCAAGTCTAAGTCCCATTGTTGCTAGTTACCGAACAAACTGCAAACCCATAAATGATTATAGTTAACAACTTCCTCTTCTTTGAACTTTCCCATATCGATACATCGATTCGCCATAATAATATTCTTTATACTTAGCACATTGGCTATAATTGTCATCACATATATTTTTCTTTTTTCTTTTTTTCAATGAATTATTCATTTTTTTTCCAGCCTTTCTTTCATACATCACATTTCCCCCACACTTCGCATAAGCATATACCACAAAAATACAAAATATGAAGCGGGCCCTCTCCATCTTCGTCGGAATGGCACACACGAATGACAAAGTGTGGCTAACTAATAATCATAAAAAACAATCCAACATACCAAGCAACTAGCAACCCACCATTTAGACTTTGACAAAGGGTTAGGCTAAGGTTTAAAGTGTAAAATATTTTTTTACTTTTTTTTTAATGGATGTAACCAAAAATGAAAAGGATAGCTCGGAGGGTTTAACTAGGGGTATCTAGCACAAAAGATAAACGCTAAAAAATGAGTTCCATATGGGTGGTTAACTAACCGATGTGGTTAGCTAATATATCATTAGATGTAAAATGGAAGGCCATTTGGATTTATTCCTAAGGATGCCTCTTTATCACACGAATACACTTATATCACACGAATGCAATCTTACTGCGGTCTGGTAATGATTTACAAGTACAAGTTCTAGAATAAATAAAATCACCGACACACTCATAGCAAAAGATCCAAGCATAAAAGATGTATGCTATATACGAAATAGGCTCAAATCCTCACAATTTAGTGGAAAGGGCTATAATATGTGCTAGCAAAAGTTATCGATCCCAGAATGGATTGCAATATTAATCGGGACACATCTCAAAATTTTCAAAATTATTGATTTCACCAGTGGATTGATCCAGTTATTCTAATATATTATCCTAAAAACGTGAAAACAGTTAGATCACAAGGGCAAACAAGTATGCAAAATTTTAAATTGACCCCAAAAATTATAAATTTGAAAAGTAGTTTCGTTTTTTCTATTTACTTCCCCCCACACTTAAGTTACGCATTATACTCATTGTGAAAAATAAACTTCAAAGCATGTAAAATAGGAAAAATAAATAAATAAATAGTCCAAGAGAAACGAAACTTCCCGAGCCAAGAAATCGCGATCGAACTCCATTGATAAGGTGCTAAGCAAATGCTAGCATAAGCTTATGAGATCAATCAATTTCTCATTCAACAAAACATCTCCACACCAAGTATAATATCACCAATAATCCAATCTTCAAAAGCTTATTAAATCTGCAAAAATAAACTAAACTACAAAAAACGTGTAAAATTCTAAAACTCACTTTCGTAGGCATCACGGTTGCATTTAGCATATGCAACAAGCCTTTTAAACCCCTCGGTGGCCCGAGTGGACGAGTGAAGTCTCGTGAGGGTTTCCAGTGAACATACCCACAAAGTTCAAAACATTTTTATTTTTAAAACAAGTACTTATTTATTCACAACGTACTAAATTAACAAAATTTAAAATGGAAAAACCAAATTTAAGTAGAATAAAAGAAATGATACTCTTGCAAAAACCAAAATACATTTAAACTTATTCGATCTAAACACAAACACACAAGAACAAAATACGAAAAATGAAAATAATGTTTTTTTTTTTTTTTTATTGTTTTTTTTTTTTTTTTTTTTTTTTTTTTAAAATTTTTACCGATTGGTCCATCCGATCGGTCAGGGTATCCATCCGATCGGTTGGATTGGCCAAAATTTTACCGAGAGCTCCATCCGATCGGCATGGTCTGCATCCGATTCGGTTGGGGTGAAATATTTTAAGGTTTGGGTCTATCCGATCGGTTGGGGTGTCAAACTGATCGGTTGTAAGGCTCGGTATTTTTTTTTTTTTTTTTTTAATTTTTTAATTTATGAAAACAAGTTTTACTTAAAACTTTTTATTGACAAAATAAAACAGGAACCATAACGTAACGAACACGAAAATAAACACAAGTAAAACACCTAAACACATAAACACATATATACTAGAAGAACATCAAGAACATAAAATGACACTTAGAACAAAAATAAACATGAACAAATAAGAGCAAAATCACAGAAAATGACAAGCACATAGACGCAAGCAAACACAATTAGTCACGTAACACAAATCAAAACTGAACAATCTAAAACAAGATAGTCTTATTCCAAATTAATACGAGACTAATCTAGACAAGAAAAACACGAACAAAAAGAAACATAAAAACATGCAAGAGATCATAGAACATATAAAATATAAAACTCACAAAACAAGAAGAACAAAAACTAAGAAAAAAAAATGGACATAAGCCTCCAATCGAATCGGTTATGGGTGGTGACCGATCGGTTGAGATGGTTTGGGTGGTCCAGCCGAACGGTTGGAGTTGCCATCCGATCGGCTAGATGATTCTGTTTTTTTTTTTTTTTTTTTTTTTTTTTTTTTTTTTTTTTTTTTTCGCAAGCATTTTCGAGCACACTTATAAAGCAAACATTTAAATGAGTATTTTTAGAACACATGAAACCAAATCCCAACACCAAAACACTTGATTTTGATGCCAAGATCATTAAGCAAAAGATGAGAATTAAGAGATATTTTTTTGAAACAAAACGCAAGGGAGGCAATTAAGCAATTATCATGAACAAACAAGCAAGCAATCAATCAATCAAGAGCAAAGAAACAATCATTCATGAACAAGAGCAATATAGCATTTGAACAAACTAGCAAACAAGCAATCGATCAATATTCAAAAGCAAACGAACAAATGAACAATTTAACAAGAATTCAATTCAATCAATCAATCAAAGAAACACACAAGAGCAACAAACAAACAAACACCTAAGAACAAAAACCAAATCCCCGGCAACGGCGCCAAAAACTTGATGCGTTCGCAAAAGGTTTTAAATTTATAAACAAGAATTACCGATTAACTAGGAACACATTCGGGCAAGTATACCCTAGTCGTATGTAGTATAGAGGTTGGTAAGTCAAGGTCGTCCCAAGAGACTTGGTTGTACTCAAGTGTCGTTTATTTGTTTAAGCAAGTAACAAGTTGATGATTATGATTGTCACGGATCAAACCAACAAGACAAGCAATATAAGAACAATCACACAAAGAACATACATGTTTGGCAATGATAATAAGTGAGTAAGAACTTGGTGTAAGCCTTTACTAGTTTAAGGATGGTTAGTTTGGAAAACATATTATCATGGGTAATCCTTTCGACCTATAGAACCAATTAGAATAGTCTAGTGTTTTATAAATCAAATATACATAAGCTTTAATCAATTGGTCATGTCATAAAACTCATGCCTAAACTAACAACAAACAAAGAGTTCTTTCGACCCATAACTTTGATGTCATCAATTTGTGAAGCTCCATTTACTTGAAAAATAATGATTAGAACACATATTCAAAAGATGCCTTTCGACCTTTAATCCAAATTAAACCTTTACTTGTTATGTTTATTAAGTTTCTCATACAATCGTCACAAAGTACAAGACCAAAACATTCGTCAACTAATGAATTGAAATCAACCACTATTGAGAATCCTTTCGACATATAGACTCAACAATAATTAATCAAAACAATAAACAATAACAAGATCCAATTTAACCAAATATGATGTTATCATCTTAGTCCAAACAAACACTACAAATATCCAAACATCCTAATATCACAAGTTATCATATGAGCCAAACAAGTATTAAGACATAATCATTATTTCAATCAAACACAAAATCTCAACAATCATATCAATAACAAACATCTTGAAATAGAAAAGTAACAAGGTTTACCCAAAGTATGAATTACAATAGGCAAAGGTGAAGGATTATAGCAACCTTCAAGCCTCCAATCAACTACAACTTCTAACCAAGCCGGAAAATTACACCCGAACACTTTCTTTAGCACTTGAGCACTACTTCTGGAATTGGCAGAGGTTTGTGGTCTTTTGGGGTTGATAATAGTTGGTGAAAATTCATCCTTAAGGGTGGAGGCTAGAATTTCACACCTAAAACCATGCCAAGATGGTCTTATTTATAGGTAGAAGCCACCCTTAGCCAACAAGTAAGTTACTTGGGCAAAAAGTGTCATAAAGTAGCAGGTTTAGGAGTTATTAGGGAGACATGATCGGACTTGTGGCTTAATGACACTTAAATAAGCATTAAAAATAACTTGGAGAAGTCAGATTCAGCCAACCGATCGGATGTGGGGCAATACCGATCGGTTGGAGCTCTCGTAAAAATCAACTTTGCTCCATCCGAATCGGATGCGGGCTCCTACCGATCGGATGGAGCCTTCTGGCCAGAATTGATAAAGACCAAAGTTGTAGATATTTCTCTTTGCTTTTCGTTTCCGCTTGAATCAACTAAATCCAAGTTGGTATACTCAAGTTATGGCCAAAATGGTGGAGGTGTGTCGGGAACAACGAGTCTTTCAATAATTCTTCGTTTGAGCTTCTTTTCTTCATTTCTTTCCTCGTTTTCCTTCTTGTGCTTTATTCTTTGAGTCTTTGGAGTGACAACTTCATGACTTTATCCTCTCGAATATACTCTACGAGACTCGTTTTTGTCGGGAATTCTTCGTACATTTATAAACCTTCGTTTATTGATCGTTTCTTCGTCTTTTTCTTCGTTTTCTTTGTCGTGAGCTTCCATGAACCTAAAATAGAATTTATACTTCATTAAGTACCATAAGTTCATAAAAGTGATCTATATATATGAATAAAATCCACGATAACGCTCTTAAAAACATGTACAATTTGAGCGTTATCAAGCGTCCACATGGATAAAATTCATCGTCCTTGATTTTTCACAAGTCCCCAAACCATGCTTAAAAATGAAATCACAGCTAAATATAAAATTAGATGCTAACACTACCCATAGATACTAATTGTGTACGCATAGCTACTCGTTGATCCCTTATTCCTAGTTCCTCTAAGGATTTTATTTTGAAAATTGAGTTTTTCCTATTTCAATAGATTTTTAGTCCGATAAAAGCACCCAGTTTAGACGCTAACTAGTTTAAAATCCTTCCCTTGAGAACCGCTGCCCATAAAAATGAGGTCCACATCAAGGTCCTAATTTAACGCGATTTAGGGGATATCCTTTTTATTTCATCTGAAACAACTCATCTACGAGTCCAGAGACAGAAGCTTTATTTAGATAACCCCGGAGTCGAAATTTAGCATTATTAACATTATTAAGCACATTAGCCCTTGGCCCTTTATAACAACTGCAACAACAGGAGCGAACCGTCAATAAGCAGTAGTCTATTATGACCTTGGGAATTTCCTCTGCCTTTTTGAAGTCTGAGTCAACGGGAGCGAACCGTCAGGAAACAGAAAACTTTTATGGCTTTGGATTATTTAGTTTATTACTTCCACCTTTTGAACAACCATGTCAACGGGAACGAACCTTCAGGGCACAATAGTCTATTATGGCTTCAGTTTATTATTACATATATGGCGCCAAATCCCGAGTCCTACAGTCTTTCAACATCCGAAACAATAGCAGCGAACTATCAGGAATCAGTTGTATTATTTCCCGTAACGCTGGTAGTACCTTGATGTGTACCCAACTCTCATAAGCAAGACTTCTCTAAAGAAGAAGTAAAAACTGACTATCGCCAAAACCGTGCACCTTTAATTATTTTGAAAACTTTTATTTTTGCATTTATTTAGCTGATGGGAGCAAAAATCCACAATTTAACCGCTATGAGCTCTAAAGAGAACCAACTACTCCATGCTTAGCATCTAACTTATATTTAACTCTATCATTTTTCGTTCTACGCAAATTTAAAATCCTAAATAAAAGGATCCGCGAGTGCTTAGTCTAATAAAATCAAGCTTTGCATATTTTAAAATCAATTATGGAAACTTGCAAATTCAAAGCTAGAATTCGCGTTTTAAAGCTTCTTGTATAAAAGACTAGAAAAAGCTTTCAATTATAAAGGTTAAGGGGACAAGCTAGAGCTCAACATGCTCGATCAAGTCAAAATTTTATTCCTGCTCTCACCAACGGAAAGTCAACAATGTGTAAAAACACTTACTATATTTTTGCAAAAAATTTTAAATTTTTTCATTTTTTTTGGAATTTTGGAGGAAAAATGGGGTTGCGAGAGTATAAGGCAAAATCAAATCAAAAGATTACCCCCCCAGACTAAAACTAAACATTGTCCTCAATGTTTTGAAATAAGGGTTCTCTTATGCAAATCTAAAGCCGTTTATTAACTATGCTAATAGATAAACATTAATCGATAAGATTTTGGATACGGATTTGCTAATAAGCACTGAAGGATGAAACTCGAGTGGATGAAAGACAAAACCACGAGCACGAGAGTCTTCATAATTTGGGTAAATCATGAACATAAAACAACAAGCACAAAAAACAAGAAATGGAAGAGGTGGGCCTCCTCACGTTACACTTATTAGAAAATAGAAAGAAGATAGAAAACACGGGTTGCCTCCTGAGAAGCGCTTGTTTATTATCGAGTCGTTTAGCTTGACTCACCCCGAATTGAGTGGTCCATGGGGAAAAAACAGGTGGAAGTGAAAATCTCCATCGGACTTCCATGCAAGATGTTTGGATAAACATTGAAGCACATGAAAGTTCCAATCCAATGAGACGCCACCGGCTCTAAGGAATAGAAACTATAAGCGGAGATGCCGGGGTCAAAAATGGTATCCTCACTCCCGAAGGAGAGAGGAAGAGGAGAATTCACATGATAGGTAAGAAAAGGAAGAAAGATTTTGATAACAAATGTGAGATAAAGATAATGGCGATCCTCAAAGGTAAACCTCACATTTTCCTTAATCTGTAAACCATCAATATTAGGTTCATCATTTAAGCTTTCTGGGTCATGATCTAAAAACACCTCAGGAGGGAGATTTGGGATAGTGTCATTAATAAGCAAACTCTCAAGATAGATTACGTCTCCCTTCGAGTTATAATAATCGTCCTCAAGATCAAAGTAAAAATGATCATACTCCGGTGGAGATATGATGTGAGCGTGTTCATCGGCGAACTCCTCATGATAAAGATCACTCCTATCGGCAGGAGGAAGCTGTTGAAAGAGAAACGATTCATAATCAAGAAGAGATAGATGAGAATGATAAGTGGTACTGCCATTACTCTTCTCTTCAGTATGATCGATATCAAAACAGAATGCTTCATAATCCGGAAGAGAATAATCGGAATGAGAAGTGGTATTGCCACTATTCTTCTCTTTGATATCAAAGAATTTTTTTTCATAATCCGGTAAAGAATCATCAGAATGAGAAAGAAGGGTGTCGGTCTCCTCCACTTTTAAGTCTTTTGCAATAATGACGGGAAAATTTTCGGTTCCTTCTAAAAATGCGTATTCGAGATGAGGGGGTAAATCCTTGAGCTTGAGCTCCGGAGGATTAGATGTCTTAATTTCCTTAATTTCTTCAATATTAATTTTCTTGTTGCCAAAGGTTACAATCAAGAAGAAGGAATCGACTTTGATGAATCATTTGAACTAGTAGCTAGGATTGAAGCAATACGACTATTCTTGGCCTATGCAGCTCATAAATCTTTCACCGTATACCAAATGGATGTGAAAATGGCCTTTTTGTATGGGGAGTTAGAGGAAGAGGTGTATGTGAGTCAACCAGAAGGCTTCGTTGATCCAGACCATCAGGATGTTGTCTGTGTTCTTGACAAAGCCGTCTACGACCTCAAGAAAGCACCACGTGCATGGTACAAAGTGTTGTTAGAATATCTGCTCAAACAAAAATTCATTAAAGGTTCAATCGATCCAACTTTATTTATTAGACGAAAAGGTTACGACATCATGCTAGTCCAAATTTATGTCGATGATATCATTTTTGGATCGACAAATCCTAAATATTGCAAAAAATTTGAAAATATCATGCGACAGAAATTTGATATGAGCATGATTGGAGAGTTAAAATTCTTTTTGGGTCTAAAAATTTACCAAACTCCTCGTGGTATCTTTATTTATTGAAACAAATACACGACGAAATTTTTGAAAAAGTTTAGAATGGGTAAATCTGACTCGATAAGTACACCAATGCAATACAAGCTTAAACTAGATGAAGATACAGGTGGTAAACCAATTGATGCTACAAAATACCGTAGTATGATTGGTTCACTCATGTATCTTACAGCTAGTCGGTCTGATATTCATTTTGCTGTCTACATGTGTGCCGGTTACCAATCAAGGCCAACGGAAAAGCACCTTACTACTGTAAAACGGATCTTTCGGTACCTAAAAGGCACAATTCATATGGGCCTTGTGTATCTGAAAGATACTGGTTTCGAACTAATTGCCTATTCAGATGCAGATTATGCAGGTTTCCAAATTGATTGCAAAAGAACTTTAGGATTTGCTCAATTCTTGTGGGAGAAGTTAATCAGCTGGTCTTTAAAGAGGCAGAATCACACTGCCTTATCCACTGAAGAAGCTGAATACATATCCCTCTCCAGATGCTATGCACAAGTACTATGGATGAAAACACAATTGACGGACTATGGTTTATTCTACGACAAAATTCCAATTTATTGTGATTCGTAAAGTGCCATTGCCATTGTTGGGAATGCATGTAACCAGTATCAAGTCTTGGTCATTTACTTATGTAATAGGTTGCTTAGTTTTATATTTCTTACATGTTTATAAAACCTATGACCCAAGTAGTAAGCCCATGGGCCGTATGGAAATGTTTAGCAAGAGCACATGGGGCGTTGCCCTAGCTCTTTGCCTATAAATATATTGTAAACCTCACATAGTGAGGGGTTGGTTATTTCATATCTATACTAAACCTTTGTCATTTTATTTAGTGAAGTAATCGACCATATCTATTTCTCTCTATCACATTTATATCTTTAATGCACTTGTGTTGTTATATTATGGTGACCTATCAAGTGGTATCAGAGCCAAAAGATAGTTATGGAGTGTGTTTCATATGATACGTACCATTTACTATTTGTTACGTTTGGTTTTGTGTATAACTTTGTGACGAAATCTTCTTTCTAGCACTCTTTTTTCACGCTTGTAAAGTGTGAAGAAGTCTATAGTGTTTAGGAGTAAGATTTATAGTCAAAAGTTAGGATATTTTTGCTTTACATTAGTTTGTATCGTAGTTTTACTAATTTACATTCTATCGAAATTAATCAAATTTCATCCTTTATGTTAAAGCTTTAAACTTTCTTATCATTTAAGATTTTTAAACCTTTTCTTATCCAAAAGAATCGTTCTAAACGTCGTTCTTGATAGAAAGAAAGTGTTTTTTTAAAAGTTCTACTGTCATCGCAATTGGAAGTTAGGGTTTATCGAAATTGGCACTTAAGGGTTTATCGAAACTGACACTAAAGGGTTCATCGCAATTTATCAAAAGCTCTTCATTACGATTCACGATTTACTCAGTATATTCCTAGCTTGTGAAAATACTTCGACTTAGTAAAAATCCCCTATCTTGTATAAGTTAGTGAGATACTATCGAAATTGCAAATTGTCATCGCAATTGCAATAACTCATCAAAATTGCAAACTTGCTGTCGAAATTGCAACTCTCATCGCAATTCATTTGAAGTTCAAGTTCTATCGCAATTCAACAAATCTGTCGCAAATATGTCGCAATTGGATATCATCACAATTGGCCAACCAGTGAACAGTGATTATCGAAATTGAATTTGAACTTTGTTTATCGCAATTGGACTGTCAGTGAATAGTGATTATCGAAATTGGATGTGAATAGTACCTATCTAAATGCATAATCAAACAAAACCAAACTTCATCTACCACAACACACTTCTCAATTGTCTTCAAAAGATCCATTTCAACATAACACAAGTTAACAATCACAATCATCTCTCAACCACCTTATTTCAACTACTTTCCTCAGCAATATCCTCAGCAACAGCAGTATTCTCAGCAACAGCAGTATCCTCAACAACAACCATATCCTCAGCAACTGCAACCCATGAAACCACAATCATTCTTTCCACAACAACAATTCCCTCAACAACAATCATACCTTCCACCACAATTTGCAATGCAATTAGTAACTACATTTCCTCCTCCATCTAAAGAGCCACATTGGTTTGCTCAAATGTGTGCGGCAATCAGTAGCTAACAATCAATTCATGAAGCTGGATCACTTGAAAGACCTCCAATGCTCACTCTTGGAAATTATGTTCAATGGGCAAGTTGATTCTTTAGGTTCATCGAACTCCGGAAACCTCATGACAAATATCTGAAGAAGGTTATACTTGAAGGTCCTTTCCAAATGCCAACAACAACTGTTCCCAGAGATCCACAAGCTATTCCTCCAGGACCTAAAACTGTTACCACGCTTCCTGAGAATCAACTAACAGCAGAAGAAATACTTCACCGTGAAGCTGATGAACTTGCAATGGAGTATATTGCTCTAGGTATACCTAATCCAATTCTCTGAAGCGTTGATGCTCAGAAAACTGCAAAGGACATGTGGGAACATATACATCTCTTGATGGAAGGCACTGAACTTAACCAAGAAGACATGGAATCCAAACTTTATCTCGAATATGAAATGTTCATGATTGATCCAGGGGAGACACTTGAGTCTTATTATCATCGATTCACAAACATCATTAATGACTTGGACAGACACAACATTATCTTGCCAAAGATTGCAATCAACACGAAGTTTCTCAATTGTCTAGGTCCTGATTGGCAAAAGTATGTCACATTTGTTCGTCAAGCCAAAAATCTTCATAATGCGATGTATGGATTGTTGTATGACTATTTGAAGCACCATCAAGCCGAGGTTGACAAAGATTGAGCTATGCGTGGCATGCTTACACCTTCAAATCCATTAGCACTTATGGCTCAATCCTATTCTGCTCTATATCCACCACCTAATCACTCTGCTTACCCTCAACAATCACCTTCAACCCAAATCGTTCCATATGATTCATCACATCAATCAACTGACACTCAACTAGTTCCATACAACAACTCAGATTCCATGTTCTACACACAAACAAATGATGAGGACAACGATGCATTCAACTCACTGAATCAAGGATTTGCTCTCATTGCACGAGCCTTCAGAAAATTCTCAAACAAATCCAACAATCGTCTCCGTACTTCATCTAACACAAGGAATCAAGCTGTTATACAAGATGAAGGGGTGGAAGTACAGAATCGTACTTATGGACGTCAGATGGGCTCTAGAGGTTACGCGGGTAATTCAGGAAATGGACAAGTGTTTAACACAGCTGATGGAAATAGGAACAATGCAGGTGCTCCTCAAAGAAGGGTTGAAATTGTTGAAACTGGAAATTCATCAAATGCGAATACGGGAATCAGGTGCTACAACTGTAATGGCAAGGGCCATCTAGCTTATGCATGTCCAAAACCAAGAACCAGAGGCAGTGATTTTCACAAACAAGCATTACTTCTGCACTAAGGACAAAGCTGGTGGAAATCTCACTGACAAAGAAAACAGTTTCATGGAAAATGCTTACTCAGATGATGATATGGAAGACTTGGAAGCTAATGCAGCAGTTATGTTGATGGCAAACATACAGGAACTTCACATGAGTGACACATGCCCAGTCTATGATACTGATGGCTTGTCTCAGGTACCCAATCCAAATACATGTCTCATACATGAACTGGTATCTCCATCTGCATCTGCGTCAGATAAGCAACAATTTATTCAAGACGATTCATTGCTAACTCTTCAAGATGATGATCAAATTAACCCTATTGTTACATTTGATGATCCAATTGAGGACCTTAACAATGATCAACTTGAACAGATTGAAACTTCGTCTGATCCAGATCCAGAACTCATGACCTTGCTTATGACCACCCAATCACAAGTTGAGAAATGTAATGAAATCAATCATATGTTAAAAGAAACAATTGCATCATTAACTGCGGATCTTGAGTGCTCTAAAACACAACTCAAGAATTTTGAAACACAAGCTAAACGAGAACAAAGTTTTGAAGTTGCTTTTCAAAATGCGTACGTCAAAGAACAAGAGTTACAACATCAACTGCGAGAGTTAGCCGCTTCCAAAAGTGACTTGGTTTCTCAAATGGAACAAGAAAAATTTGAATTCAAACAACAAGTTGAACACCTCAATTCTAAACTTTCAAAAACAAAAACGGAATTGTCAACTTGTCAAGCTAGTTTTTCTGAACATAAACAAGTGTCTAGGAAACGAATTGATTCTTATCTTGATGAAATCGTAGATTTGGAAAGAAAATTAAAAGAGTTTCAAAAAGTTGTTTACAAAACTGGTGAGTCTGTAACAACAATTCAAAAGTTTACTTTAAAGCAAAATCCCTAAGGTTATGGTTTTGCTCTTGGAGACAATAAACCATGTTTTCTAAACAGAGTACTCAAGGAAAATCCGAAGTTGTATAGTGCAGAACATTTCTTTGATGATTCAATTATGCGTGTTGTTGTATATAACTGTGAGGAAGAACAGGAAAAGGAAGATAAGAGTCGATCAAAAATGTGCAATGTTAAGTTTAATAAACCATTTGATTACTCAAAATTGCCTCATATTTTTGACACTTTTGTTCCTCAAAAAGAAAAAACATAACAACCTTGGTTTATCACTCAAATTCATGAATCTACTTCTGATGTTGGTCCCGTTAAACCAGTTGCACAAATAAATGGCCCTTCACCATCCTCTAGTGAAATTCAACCACTACCAAAACGTTGCCTTGTACTACGGTATTTTGACACGTTTATGGAAGACATCAAATTTTTGGAACAAGCAATTGAACGTAATTCTGAGATAACTGTTTCAACTTTTCAATCTGCTTACGCAAAAGAACAGAGACAAAATTTTCAAACACAATTTTTACCTCATGTCCAACATTTACGTCTTTGTGCAACACACTGGGAACGGGAACTACAAAATGAAGTATCACCTATGATGAACATTTTCAATGCAACTGAAAATTCAATTTCCTAACAAAAACGTAGAAACAAAATTCTTAAAAATGAAGCAGATCGACTCTTGTAATATGTTCTCAGTTCTGACATTATCTCGGTGATCATGAATTCTATTTATGAGTCTTGTAATTCTGTGCTTATTGCTGACCATAATTCTGGGGATGAAAAGTTGAGACACGAGATTGAGATTTTAAAAGCTGAAAATATGAGAATCATTAAACAAAATGATGATGTTCAAAGTAAACTTTCAAAAGATATTTTTCAACTAAAATAGAAACTTCAATGGTGCGAGGCTCAAAGCATTGATTTTGAATCAGCCTTACAACACCAAAAAGAAAATCTGGATTTTGAAAACAATTTTTCCTCAAAAGTTAAAAATCTTGATGATGAGAACGCAGTCTTATAGTGTCAATTGCTCAAATATGAAAAAGAAATTGTGAATTTAAGAAATGAGTACAAAAAAATTTATGACACTTTGAAAAAGACTCGGTCTCACCTCTTGAAAGAAAACGCTGATTGTAGAAAAGACCGTGAAGCCACTGTTCACTTAAATAGAGAACTTGATAGGAGACTACAGGATCAGCAACACATCATCATTGAATTAAAAGAGAAACTCCAATTATGAGAAAAAGGAAAATCTGTTAACACAAATGTGATTGCACCAGGAATGTACAAGCTAGACACCACATATAGGCAGAACGTTACTAACACAAATCAGACCAATAATTTGATTCCTTCCACTTCTACAGGAATAGTCACCACTACTAGCGTTAGCAGATCAAAGCGTAAGAGCAACAAATGGATGAATATGATCTGGCAACGTAGAAGCGGGAAACTAGAAGCCCCAGAAGTAGAAGATCAAATTTGGAATTTGAATAAAACGCATGTTGGTTCTGATTTAGATTTGAACTTAAAAACTTGTAATTCTAATATCGATGTAACGAATGCTCGGACTTTGAATGTTTTAAACGTTAATGCTTCTTGTGTTTTCTGTCGTAAAAGCATGTTATTTGGTGATCATACGAAATGTGTTGCAAAATCTCTTTTATCTCGTAATAGGAAAGTTACAGCTGGCAATACCTCTAGGCCTACTAATGCTTCTAAGTCTATGCTAGGAAAACCGCCAGTTTTAGTTTCTCAAAATGCCTTAGATACTCCCATAGTTGCGAATACAAATCCTAAGATAGTGGAATCACCTAGCGAATTCACTAAGACAAAAGCACGAAATAGTTGGACATGGCAACGTTGGTTACAAAGGACACCTAGTTTTAAATTGTCACACCCCGCTAAGAGCGAAAACACGAGGTGCAACAAAAATGTAACATCGCATAAGATAGTAGAACAACACCATAATCGATTTAGGAAATAAGTTACAATGTTTCAATAAGATTTTTAACACAAAACTGGATAATGAAAACACAAGTCTTAATCTTATCAAATTTAAGTCTTTAGAAAAAGGTCTTGGCCAAATCACCCGGTCTTTAATATGAGAACAATGTATGACCTCAATATGCATGCTCCTTCAAAATACAACTATCGATCACCTGAAAATGATACTCTAAAATGTTAACATAAAGTTGGTGAGTTCGTAGGTTTAAAGTAAATAAAACTAGATTTACCGTGCATGATATATAAATAGGACAAGTGTGCAAATAATAATAATAAAGCGTAAGGCAAGCAGTTATATCATAATCATCGGGCTAATCAGGTAGACACCCATTTGGCTAATCGGGTAACCACCAATTTGGCTAATCGGGTAACCACCCATTTGGCTAATCGGGTAACCACCCATAACACATATGTACTACACGTATGCCTACCAGCTGGAGCTAAAACATGAGTACTCCTATGTCAAAAGATTACACCTAAGACATGAGAGCACATAGCAATACCATACAAGAATATCTACACAGCCAAAAACACTGGTGCACCTAACACAATTATATACACAACATTGCCCAAAAATAATAAAGCAAACATTTAAGCACGTCATAAAACTTGAAATACTTTGAGTATCATATTCCCCCGAGGAAAAGTATAAGTAAAATGGGGCCATGAATACTCACCTTGAAGCGGACGAGACAAGGTGACAAGTCCAAGCATTAATCTTAGAAATCAATGCAAATGAAAGAACACTCGAAAACGCAACTACATCTCCTTCGAATGATCTACCTGAATTAAGAATTGCTTATTATATAAGAGTCTAATATCTTTAAATGTCATAACTGATTATTGAATACTTATAGTTATTCATTATTCGAGATTAGGGTTTCATTACGGAGATTAGGTTAACATATGTTTAAGAGTATCCATATTAACATTACAAATGTAATTTGGTCAAAACACATTATATGGAGTTAGGTTACACTAAATCCTTACTTGAAAGATAGTTCAGATTTTTATCCCATTCTGGTTATGATATTTATGAATTTTAACCCATACTTAAGTGTCTACTGGAAAGCTAATATTTTTATCAAAGATACCCATACATGTTGGACACTTAATGTTATTTTCTCAGATTTTATTTCCATGTGATAGTACCCTTTCAAAAATCGTTTTTCCCAGACCTGCCCAGAAAGATAACTGTACATACACCCAGAAAGTTTGCATTTGTTTACCCCATGAGAACCCTTCAGAAAAATATATAAACATTCAAGTAAGTCCCTTATATCCTAAATATTCTACCTGTAAAAGGATACCTCCTAATTCCCCACTTTTTGGAAATTAAAATTCAAAAACACCAGTTGAATTTCCAGACTCCTGAACTCAGGATTGACATATAATGTTCTAAAATCAAAAAGTCATCTATCCGACCTCCAAAAATTATGAAATTTTATATACAGATAGCACACAACCTGAACTTAGTTTTAGGCTCAAAAATCTTGCAAAAACATGTTGTCATCATCAATTTATGACCCTCTAAACCCGACCTAAATTTCTGAACAGCATGCAGTGAGACAGAAAACAAGTTATCAACCCATTCTTTTAATCCGTTTTAAGTGAACAATTCTAAACAAGCCTTGATATGATTCGAAACATGATGAATACTCTAACCCATTTAACCCATATTCACACAAACACCAAATTAACGAGACATGACTTATACCAAAACAATTCATACGAGTACACATAAAATCATAAATTCCGAAACCCCAAACCCTCTAATGCCCTCGTTAGTTTATCACTTAGGGTTTCCAATTTAAGGCCTCATTAATGTATCATTAAGGACAAATTTTAGGGCTTGTATATGTTATCACTAGGTCAACATAGGGCTGGACAAATGACACAAAACATTAACAATCGCACGACACAAATAATTATAGGGCGCATATATTTTTTAACAAGGGTTCCAAGGATGATTATAAATAGTTATTAGCTTAGTTTTGGTCTTGATTATATCTTTTATATGGCGAATGAAAAAAAAAGAAAAAAAAGAAAAAATAATTAGAAACAAAATAACCTGGTCGATTATGGGGAAGAAATCGACTAAGAATGAAGGTTTTAGGGCTCGACTTTAATCACCACCAATACACCAACGAATGCACTCTTCTCCTTCTTCTTTTCTTGCAGCCACGATTTGATTAAGTGTGTTTGTTTATCAGAATTGTTTTTCGGTGTACAGGAGATATACAGAAAAAAAAGATATACGGTTCAAAGAAAAGGGCAAGGCGTGTATTTATGGAGTAAATGGAGATAATGTAGGGGTGATTAGGCCAAGACTTTTGGAATGTGATTAAGGTGATTGAACCGTTATTAGAAGAAGATTATCACAACAAAAGTTTCCATAATTCGAATAAATGTGTGTCACAAATTTTAAAAGAAAATCGGTACTTGCAACTGATTTTTAACGTGTGATATTAGGGATTATAGATTGTACCAATTTTGGTTTAGTTATAAGTTATAGATTCGTATATCATAGTTTACTTCATAATGTAGGTTTAAGATTCTTATTCTGAAATTTAATCATAACGTAGTTCAACTTTAGGTTAAATTTGTATTCAAATGTTCGAATAATTAATTTTATTTACATTACATATTATATAGTTTAGGATAATCATTAAAGTGTATAATTAACATATAACATATAGTTTAAATATCATTTATTATTTAACTAACTTAGGTTATATTCAAAATGAGCAAATAAAATATAATCCAGACTTCAGGGTGTAATTCAAGTATCGGATCAATGGTCATCGTTGACTAAACTGATTTTGTGAGGGTTCTCACATAAATGGATACCTAAAATTGTTAATGTGTGTTCTTCTAACCCAACGGAACCCACAAATTCTTTGGGATCCACCCTTACCATTATTCCACCTTCGTCGTCTTCGTGTGATGCAGGTGATCCAAATCGTTCTATGGATTGTTGATAGCGGTTGTACCCGACATATGTCATGCAATCTCAAACTGTTAGTAAACTTTGTTTCGAAGTTCATTGGCACTGTCAGATTCGGGAACGATCACTTCACTGCTATCATGGGCTATGGAGATTACGTCAATGGCAACATCAAAATTAGTCGTGTGTATTATGTCGAAGGCCTTGGTCACAATATTTTCTCAGTCGGTCAATTCTGTGATGGGGATTTGGAGGTAGCATTTAGGGAGAAAACATGCTTTGTTCATGATTTACAAGGAAATGATCTAATGTCAGGTACTCGTGGAACAAGTCTTTACACAGTCTCAATGTATGATATGATTGCTTCTTCTCCAATATGTCTGCTCTCCAAAGCAATTTCGACAAAATCATGGTTATGGCACAAACGACTTTCTCATTTGAACTTCAAAACCATGACTGAACTTGCACGTCATAAGCTTGTCGACGGTCTTCCAAGATTCCGTTTTTCCAAAGATCACTTATGTCCCGCATGTGAACAAGGATAAAGCACTCGTGCACACTTTCCCTCAAAAACAGAACACAGTACTGATCGCGTACTTCAACTACTTCACATGGAATTGTGTGGCCCAATGTGCGTACAGACGATTAATGGAAAACGCTACATTCTTGTAATCGTTGATGACTACTCTAGATGAACATGGGTTTATTTTCTCAGAAGTAAAGATCAAGCTCCTCCTATGATTATCACCTTTCTCAAGAAAATTCAAGTTCAGCTTCGTAATACGGTCATAAAAGTTAGAACAGACAACGGCACTGAATTCAAGAATCAAACTCTTCGAGCATATTTTTGAAAAAGTAGGAATTGAACATCAAACTTCCATTGCAAGAAGTCCAGAACAGAATGGGGTTGTTGGACGACGCAACAGGACGTTAGTGGAAGATGCAAGAACAATGTTGATTAATGCTCAACTTCTGGATTACTTATGGGCTGAAGCTGTCTCGACTGCATGCTATACTCAAAAACGTTGTATGATCAACCAACGCCACCGCAAAACACCTTATGAGCTTGTCCATAATCGAAAACCGAAAATAAAATACTTTCATGTATTTAGTGCTCCTTGTTACCCAAATAATGATCGTGAAGACCTTGACAAGCTCAAAGCTGAAGCTGACATCGGTGTGTTCATTGGATACTGTGAAAACTCGAAAGGCTTTCGCATCTGGAATCGTCGTACTCGAGAAATCGTAGAAACCATTCATGCTAATCGATAAACTTACGGAAATGGATTCTGAGCAAAATAGCTTAGGACCCGCAATCAACCGTCTAAACTTTCCTGATCAATCAGCTGAACCTATTTCGTTAAACCGTCAAGAATTGGAAACCCTGTTTGCTCCGTTGGTTGATGATTCATTTGCATGTAGTGCACCAGACGTATCTAATGTTTCCGCTGCACCACCTGATAATATTCCTATACCTGATACACCTGCACCAACTACTACAAACGTTGCAACAGATGCACCTCCAGTTGAATCTCCGACAATAGTAGAACAAACCATTTCAAACACTGTAAATACAGCTGATGATTGATGAAGCGAAAAGTGTACCGCTTTTAAGGGGTCATTTAAGCCCTAAATCGTATTTATTTGATCAAATATTGCCCTAAATCGTTCCTTTTGTCATTTTAGGTACTTTTGAGGAGAAATCTGGAAAAGGAGGCATTTTGGACGTTTTTGGAGCATAAAAGTGAAGAAAACGGCAAAGTCTCAAGAATCGGCTAAAAGTTACTCTTGACGGCGTCACAATTAACCCCAGACGGCGTCATGCTTTGGCAAGAAAAAGTGGACGTGAAATTTACTCATGATAAGCCAGTGAAAATAGCATGTGAATTCTGACGGCGTCACGCTTTAACTTGATCAAGGGCGTCACGGCTTAAATCATAAGGGGACGGCGTCACGTTTAAGGTTCGACGGCGTCAAGCCTTGATAAGCCAGAATGGATTTTTGAAGAGCTAAAGAGGGACGGCGTCAAGAAGGTCATCCGGGAACCCTAGAAGCGGCGAGGTGACGGCGTCACACTCCATAAGGTGACGCCGTCAGATCCAAAAATCTATATATAGTTTTCTAATTTTTTGTCATTAAGAGAGAGCTTAGTGTGTGGAATTTTGGGAGAAAACCCTAAGACGATTTTAGCATCTTTTTCAAGGCTTTTTGCCTTGAGATCTTCCATGTTACATTGAAAGATAAGTTATCAATTAATCATTCAATATGTCTATGTGTTGTTTGATTCTATCTTATTCTTGTCTTTTGTTTAACATGTTAGGCTAATTTTATCTTGTGTTTGCTTAGATCTAATGAAACCTAGCTATTGATTATTGGTTATTAGTGTGTTGTTAGTTGTATTGGATGATTGTTTATCTATGTTAGGCTTAAGAAAACTGGCTAACTTCCTATTCGGTAACTTGCTTGAACGTCTTAAGAAACATGAACCAAATGCGTACTAAAGGTTTTTATGGTTGTATTTAATGCACAAGCGAATTCTAGTGATCCCATGTTAGGAGCTTCCTAGCCGGCTCGACATAGGAGTGAAGTAGGAGCTTGTAGAGTTGGGGAAGTAAGTACGCCACCCTACGAATGGTATTAAGGAATACACCCGTCATTCACGCGACTAATACACACTAATCAACCGGTAAAAGATAGTTAGGGAGTAAGGAAATCTAAGTAAACACATTTCTCTACACATAAGTTTCTCACCACATTTTCATTTTTGTTATTTACTTTATTTGCACTTGTAGTTATTTGGGTTAGTTGACTAGCAACTAATTCCGCCCACTCCTTCAAAACCGAGATTTTACTTGCTTTCATAAAAATATAAAAACATAAAAAAAGAATCTTCCTCAACCCTTAGACCTATTAGAGTAGTCTTTCATACCTAACGAACACTATTCCCTGTGGAGAACGATCAATCCCCCGTACTTACCACTACACTATACTACATCGGTCAGGTACACTGCCTGGTGGGGTTGTAAGCCTCTTGAGATCCATCGAGAGGTAAAACCTGTTGTAAGGTTGCAAAACCCACGCATCAAGTTTTTGGCGCCGCTGCCGGGGAATAGTTATTGTTTAGGTTGAATTTTTATTTTATTAGGTCTACTCACTTGATTCCTATCGAGTGAGATATTTATTTTCTTTTTATTAGATTTCTTTAGTCTTTCTTTTTCTTTGTGCCCTTTGTTTGTAAAACCATTTTCATTTGTCACCATGGCGGATGAAATTCCATTTAGATCATTAACAATAGAGGAACAATTACTTTACACGGATAGATTTGCTTCCTGTTGTTCCAATGAATTTTTAAGTGATCTTAGATATATACAAGAGGAGATGGGTGTAAAGTTTGATAGGTTTGATGAATTATGTGCATGTGCGGCTTCTATTAAACAATCATTGTTAGGATCAACTCCTTTTAGTGAAACCCTTTGGAAAAAATTTGAGGAAAGCCTCCTAACCGTGAACCATAAGTTTAATGAATTAATGGGTTCGTATACATCACAACTTGAGGAAACAATTGAGGAGGATTTAGCCGAACATGAGCATATTGAGCAAAAAGACCTAGGTTTTATGATCAATGACTTTGAATCTCAAGGAACACATGATGAATCCTTTAGGCAAATTGAACATAGTAATCATGTTATCGGGGAAGATTCTTATGAATCGGACTTAGAACTTGAAATGGCTAGAGAAGGATTTGAGATACTTAGGAACATGTTTGGGTTAGATTCTACTAAAACACATGATGTGGATATAATTGATATAAAGACAAGGAAGGATGAGGTAAATAACACAAACCTACAAAGTACCCCACAAGTCCTACCATCATTCGAGGCATACACACCGCCCGTGACTTACCCGGAAGAAGAGTAAAGAGACTATAGGAACCCCAATAGAGGTAGAGCCCTTGGACCAAACACAACTAGAAGAAATAGGTTTGAATACTTGTAGTCATAACCTTTCTTTTAGTTCTATGGAAGTTCCTAGTTTTGATGAACCGGAGCCTAAACCAAAACCGTTACCTAATCTTCCATCCTTAGATGTGAACTTAGGAATTGAATTAGGTCCCGATCCACCCATCAAACCATATAGTCCGGGTAGTTTTATGTTGAAGGTAGTAGACTCTAAGCCTTGTAGTGAGGAAGCTGACATAGGAGTGAACCATAACCTTTCATACTTACATCACCCTTTCATGATTGATCACAAGAAACATTATGGGTTTAAACCGGGTCTATTGGGTCAAGATGGATTCCCAATTAGGAGTCTCTCGAAGTTGTTAGAAAATGATCCCTTTTTAGGAGAACACTTTAACTCACCCATTGACCAAAGTGAACTAGGTAAGGTTATGATGAAAGGAGCACACCCCTTTGAGCATATAATTCATCCACCAATCTTTCCTCACGCGGCATACTTCCACCAAGATGGTGTGTATCGCTACTATCACCCGCACTTAATCCTAAGTGTAGGAAAAACCTCTCCTTTATCCGTTAAATAAGGGTAGAGTCAGGCTCGTGACTTGAACAAAAACAAGCGCTTCTTGGGAGGCAACCCAAGTTTTATTTGCTTTGTGTGTTTATTTGTTTGTTTGATTTTATTTGTTTCCGTATGTGTGTTTAATTTTTATTAGTATTGATTCATGTTCAAAATTAAATTGTGAAAATGCTTTATTTTGTTTTTAACTTCGTCTTAACTACATATAAAGGTATTTTGCAAAAGATAAGTGTAAGGGAAATCTAAATCGGTTTATTAGAACACAAATGAACATGAATCGTAATAATACTAAATTAGCATACATATTAGTATTTGTTTGAGTCAAATGCTTGTATCGAGTCATAATGATGTTTTGCAGGATTTCCAGGAAGTAAGGTAAAGGTTTTTCCAGAAATTTTCCGGAAACTTAAAATGAAAATTTTTGTCAGGTCATTTCTGACGGCGTCAAGGTTTATAACCTGACGGCGTCAGATTTAATTTCCAGAAATTTTTGAAAGTTTTGTTTTCATAAAAAGTTTTTATTAAATCTCCAACTTATAATCTCCTGGAATCTGCAAAATTATCATTCCACAAGCATTATATCCTTATATATAGATTTTTCCCGCCGATGTTATGCAGGTTTTCGTGTTTGTTTTCTCAGGTTTAACAGGTTATTTTGGACAAGGAGATGTTTATGGAATCAAGCTTATGGCGATGCATTAGTCATGGAACTTCAACATTACCTTGGAGGAAGATCTAACCGTGTAATTTCATTATCCACCAAGCGAATCAGGGGAGTATTTGATTTCATTCTTTTACTTTTTTTTTCTTTTACATCTTGTTATTTGAACATTGGGGACAATATTCATCTTAAGTGTAAGGGGGGTAAAAGTACGATTTTAGAGAATACAATTACGCTTGATTTTTGTTTGTTTAATAGTAGATGTGTAATAAAACTGAGAGAAATACCTGTTAGGGTAATTTTAGTGCCAAATTTAAAATTTTTTACAACACTTAGGAGTGAAACTTTGATCTTAATGAGCGTCTCACGGATAGGAGTTATATGACTAGCACAAAAACCGTACCACTAAAAAATTTTCCACCCCCAAATATGTGAGGTTCGCCCCTAGAATTGGTAGGAAAAGCATTTATGCTATGATGTGTGTACCGGTAGCACTTAGATTCTAGAACTTGCGTTAGGACCATTCCAAGGCCACAAGTGAGACTACATTCGTGTAGTTAGATTTACTACATGATAAGAGGCATTAGGATTAACCCATTGTTTTACACCTGTGTTTTTGTTACAATTACATTGGCTACATTGGTCAAGTAATTCTCCCACACCCTTTGCGTTGTACTCATTTTTAGTACACGATACCCCTAGTACACCCCTCAGAGCCTATCTTTTCATTTCGACCTTTAAGCATTTTACTTAAAGGAAGAATTTGTTACACCCCACTAAAATGTACACCCAAATCGCCTTAGCCTACCTTGTATGCACTCATTTTTAGTGCATTATTGTTACAACATTTGTTTAAACCCCAAGTTAATTATCTAGTTGATTACATGGTTGCTAAGTCGAGTCATATCCTTGTACATATTGTTTTGGGACGATTGGGACTCATGGGTAAAGTACTAGTGTAATGGAGTAATGGGGAAGAACATCATTTATTACCCCCATATGTGCTAAAAGTTTTAAAAGTACTCCAAGTTTTTCAATTATCTTAATTCGAGTCATTAGATTAGTATTTGTAAAGTTATGTAAAAGTTCAAGTGTAAGGGGAATGCAATGCCCTATGATGTATTATTTTGGATGGTAGGGCAAGAGTGTATGCAAAAAAAAAAAAAAAAAAAAAAAAAAAAAATCAAGAAAAATACAAAAAAATGAGAAAATGAAAAAATAGAAAAAAAACATACGGACTACCATCCCGTTTCATTTTACATTTGTTTTATGTTTGTTTTTGTTTTTGTTATTTCGTTTCTAGCTTAAGATCGAGTCTAGTCTTGGCTTAGCAACATTGTATAGTACATGTAATTGATCAAGATCTTTAACTCGCCACCAGTAAAATATCCCTTATCCAACAAAACCGTGTTTTCCTTTTCCCTACACCTAACGTTATAACCCATTTAAAAGCCCTCTTTGATAGTTTATCTTTGGTGCTTACGCCTAGTGGAGGAGGTTTTCGATCCTTTCCCAAGCCTATGGTAATCTATTTGCTATGACAGGTAGTGAGAGATATTATCCGTTTTCATTTATGAGATTTATTTTGATGACACTTGAGAGATGTGAGTATCTAAACACTACTTGTGAGGTGCTAGTTTATAATCTCCGTGCTTATTATGATTGAAGTGGAACGATTATTTGTTGTAATTACTTTTATGTTTGCATTAAATGACCCCTAACTTGTATTTTGATTAGAATAAAAGCGCATTTGCTTGAGGACAAGCAAATCTCAAGTGTAAGGGTATTTGATGAAGCGAAAAGTGTACCGCTTTTAAGGGGTCATTTAAGCCCTAAATCGTATTTATTTGATCAAATATTGCCCTAAATCGTTCCTTTTGTCATTTTAGGTACTTTTGAGGAGAAATCTGGAAAAGGAGGCATTTTGGACGTTTTTGGAGCATAAAAGTGAAGAAAACGGCAAAGTCTCAAGAATCGGCTAAAAGTTACTCTTGACGGCGTCACAATTAACCCCAGACGGCGTCATGCTTTGGCAAGAAAAAGTGGACGTGAAATTTACTCATGATAAGCCAGTGAAAATAGCATGTGAATTCTGACGGCGTCACGCTTTAACTTGATCAAGGGCGTCACGGCTTAAATCATAAGGGGACGGCGTCACGTTTAAGGTTCGACGGCGTCAAGCCTTGATAAGCCAGAATGGATTTTTGAAGAGCTAAAGAGGGACGGCGTCAAGAAGGTCATCCGGGAACCCTAGAAGCGGCGAGGTGACGGCGTCACACTCCATAAGGTGACGCCGTCAGATCCAAAAATCTATATATAGTTTTCTAATTTTTTGTCATTAAGAGAGAGCTTAGTGTGTGGAATTTTGGGAGAAAACCCTAAGACGATTTTAGCATCTTTTTCAAGGCTTTTTGCCTTGAGATCTTCCATGTTACATTGAAAGATAAGTTATCAATTAATCATTCAATATGTCTATGTGTTGTTTGATTCTATCTTATTCTTGTCTTTTGTTTAACATGTTAGGCTAATTTTATCTTGTGTTTGCTTAGATCTAATGAAACCTAGCTATTGATTATTGGTTATTAGTGTGTTGTTAGTTGTATTGGATGATTGTTTATCTATGTTAGGCTTAAGAAAACTGGCTAACTTCCTATTCGGTAACTTGCTTGAACGTCTTAAGAAACATGAACCAAATGCGTACTAAAGGTTTTTATGGTTGTATTTAATGCACAAGCGAATTCTAGTGATCCCATGTTAGGAGCTTCCTAGCCGGCTCGACATAGGAGTGAAGTAGGAGCTTGTAGAGTTGGGGAAGTAAGTACGCCACCCCACGAATGGTATTAAGGAATACACCCGTCATCCACGCGACTAATACACACTAATCAACCGGTAAAAGATAGTTAGGGAGTAAGGAAATCTAAGTAAACACATTTCTCTACACATAAGTTTCTCACCACATTTTCATTTTTGTTATTTACTTTATTTGCACTTGTAGTTATTTGGGTTAGTTGACTAGCAACTAATTCCGCCCACTCCTTCAAAACCGATATTTTACTTGCTTTCATAAAAATATAAAAACAATAAAAAAGAATCTTCCTCAACCCTTAGACCTATTAGAGTAGTCTTTCATACCTAACGAACACTATTCCCTGTGGAGAACGATCAATCCCCCGTACTTACCACTACACTATACTACATCAGTCAGGTACACTGCCTGGTGGGGTTGTAAGCCTCTTGAGATCCCTCGAGAGGTAAAACCTGTTGTAAGGTTGCAAAACCCACTGTAAATGCATCAATGATCAACCTGAACATTGTTGGGAATTAAACTTTGAGTTGATATTGACAAAACATGAAAGATAAAGGAAACTTATGAAGAAAAAGATGAAGGACTAATTATGTATTATGTTAAAGTCTTTGTAACCCAAAATCTCTATTATATAAAGAGGATAGGGGCGTTCATTATGAACACAGATGTTAGAGATGTAACATCCAGGAAAAGGTGTGTGTGTGTCTAGGCGTCAAGTTCCTACAATGGACGCCTAGGGTTTGTATTGTTAGTAGTTATTAGAGATGATGACGAAGAAACCTTGTAGCAATAATAATGATACTTTTCTTATTCCGATGCGTATCATGTTTATTCAATGTTATTTTTCCTAGATAATATGAGGTCTAAACAACCTCGAGGTATAAACGATTCTACAGGTGATTGTAGGGTTTTAAAGGTTTCCTGAAGTTACTACTGCTTATATGGTTAAGACTGCTCAGGTACTACAAAGGAAATACGACAAGTTATTAATGCTGCTGGTTAAGAAGTTAATGCTGTTTATGGAAGATTAGTGTTGCTACAAGATTAATACTGCTAGAACATTTAGTTAGTATTGCTATTATGTTATTAGTGTTGCTAGAGTATTAAAGTCGGTTATTATGTATAGTATGTTTAGATAAATATAGAAAAGATTCTATAAAGATTTATCTTGTAAAGAAAGTTATTGTAAGCCGACTAGGACTCCTTAGTCTATAAAAAGAGGAACTAGGGCATGGATGAATATACAACTTTAAGATAGAAAACTTCAAGGTTGTAAACCCTAATACTCAGAGAGTATTCGTATTATTAATAATATTGAAGTGTTTAGTTTGATATTAATTGTTCATTATTAATTTCTTCTTAAGATCAAATACAAGATTCCGCATTGTGTTTGATAAATTACAAGACATTTTCTATACCTAGTTGTGTTAGATTTATCTAGCATAGCTAAACCTTTACAAGCTAAGGGATTCGATCAAATGCTCAACTAGGATCAACAAGTGGTATCAGAGCTTGTGATCTAGAGACTGTGAATCAAGAAGAAGCTGTTGCAACTCATCTCACTGAAGAAGGAAGACATGGACTCAGAATATACTCACATGATTAATGCATCAAAGGTCCCCATGCTCAAGCTTGGAGAATATGAGCTATGGAGGATGAGGATAGAGCAGTATATCCAGATGGTTGATTACTCTATGTGGGAGGTCAAAGAGAATGGTAATCAACTACCTAAGACTGAAACTTCTACTGAGGGTGTTATCACTATAATGCCTATCAAGACAGCTGAAGACAAGGCACAAAGAAGGCTTGAAGTTAAGGCCAGAAGTACTCTTATAATGGGAATTCCTAATGATCATCAGCTAACCTTCAACCACATCAAGGATGCTAAACAGTTGCTAAAAGAAATTGAGACAAGATTTGGAGGGAATGCTGCAACCAAGAAGACAAGGAAGAACCTTTTGAAGCAACAATATGAAAATTTTGCTGCTTCAAGTTCTGAAAATCTTGATCAAACTTTTGACAGGCTTCAGAAACTCATCAGTCAATTGGCACTTATAGAAGTCTCAATTTCTCAAGAAGATGTCAATCAAAAGTTCCTGAGAAGCTTATCACCAGAGTGGAACACACACACTGTGGTATGGAGAAACAAGGATGATCTTGACACTATGAGTTTGGATGATCTGTACAACAACCTTAAAGTTTATGAACCTGAAGTTAAAGGGTCATCTAGCTCATCAACAAGCACACAAAACTTAGCTTTTGTGTCCACCTCAAACAACAGTTCTAGCAGTCCTAATGATGTAGTTAATATTGCTCAAGGAGTTAGTACTGTTGGCACACAAGTTAATGCTGCAGGGTCTACAACCCTTGATAACTTGAGTGATGCTGTTATCTATGCTTTCCTGGATGGTGCATCTACTAGTTTTCAAATGATGCATGAAGATTTGGAGATGATCGATCCAGATGATCTTGAAGAGATGGACTTGAAGTGGCAGATGGCAATGTTGATTGTGAGGGCAAGAAGATTCTTGAACAAGATTGGAAGAAATCTCAAGATTATTGGGAAGGATAGCTTTGGTTTTGATAAATCCAAGATTGAATGCTACAACTATCATAGGAAGGGTCACTTTGCAAGAGAATGCAGAGCTCTAAGAAGCTAAGATTACAAGATTGAAGAAAGCTCTAGGAAAGCTGGGGAAACAACAAACTCTACTGATTTAATTGGTGTTTCAATGTGATGGTCTTGGAGCATATGACTGGAGTGATCAAGCAGCTGAAGGACCTAACTTTGCTCTTATGGCCTACTCTTCTGCATCAACTTCGGATTCTGAGGTATCTAACAGTTCTTGTTGTTCATATAAGTCTTGGTTAGATACTATTGAAGAACTTAAGGCTAGGAATGAAAAGCTATTGGAAGAGGTAAAAATGTTAAAATTGGACAATTTAGGCTATAAGGTAGGTCTAAAATCTGTTGAGGAAAGACTTGACTTTTTCAAAGAAAATGAGTTAGAATATGTAGAAAAAGTAAATGTTCTTGAAAGTAAGCTTTTTGTAAAAGAAATGAAGTTAATGTACTTTCTAAAAGATTAGAAAAGGCTGAAAAAGAAAAAGATGCAACTTATAAGGAATTAGAAAACCATCAGGTTAAGGTTAATAAGCTTGAGTTTGCATCTGAAAGTGTTAATTAGACAATTGAGTGTCAGTTAATGAGAAGAGGTAGTGGCATAGGTTAAAATGAAGTTCCTCCTTCAATAACAGGAAAGTATGTACCTCCTATTCCAGAATTGTCTTGTTTAAGTGAGTCAAATGTTAAGTCTTTAGGAGAAAGTGGTGAAGCTAATAAGGAAAAACCTAAGACTGAAAGAAAGTTTTCTGATGCACCTATTATTGAGGATTGGGTGTCTGATGATGATGAGGAATAGGAAAAGGATGAACCTAAGGTTGAGAATGTAACAGTCAAACCTAGTGTTGAGCAGATTAAATTTGTCAAACTTAGTTTTGGTACCAAAGTGTCTAAGAAATCTGTTAAGTACACTGAGAAACCTAGGCAGATCACAAACAGGCGTAGAGGTAACCAGAGAAGTTGGAATGGAATGATATCTCAAAGGTTAGGAAGTGATTTTGAGATGATCAATAAGGCTTGTCATCATTGTGGTAGTTTTGAACACTTACAAGATAATTGTTTTTACTACCAAAAACCAGTGTGGAACTGTGCTAAAAGAGTGAATCATAAAAACTTTTCTAAGAATACTTACCCACATGCTAAAAGAAACATGGTTCCAAGAGCAGTACAAATGAAATCTGGTGTAGTATCAGTTACAACTGCTAATCAAAGTGTTTCAAAACAAGCAGTAGTAACTAATACTGCTAGATCAGTTAGTACTACTAACGCCAAAAGGACAGTGAATGGTGCAAATAAATTGTCAAAGTTTTCAAACAAAGCACATTCCACTGTAAAATAGCCCATTCAAAAGCTAACAACTATTAGTGCTGCTAAGGCAAAAATAGTAGTTTCTACTGCTGAGCCAAAAGTAATAACTGATACTGTTTTGGGAAATCATTTTTATGCTGTGAAGTCCTCAGCTTGTTGGGTCTGGAAACCAAAAGTTAAGGTTTTAGATCATGTTTCCAGACACAGCAGTGCATCTATAGTTTTAAAGAGATATGATTATGTAGATGCACAAGGCAGATCCAAGTCAGTATTGGCTTAGGTCCCCAAAATGAACTGATTTTCTTACTTTATGTGCAGGGCAATCCACAAGTGGAGTTGGAAGATAAAGGAGTATTTGACAGTGGATGCTCAAGGCTCATGACTGGAAACATGTCCTATATTAAAGATTTTGAAGCTATTGATGGAGGATATGTTGCTTTTGGGAGTAATCCTAAAGGAGGGAAAATCACTGGTAAATGTACAATAAAAACTGGAAAATTAGATTTTGATAATGTGTACTTTGTCAAAGAGCTTAAGTTTCATCTCTTTAGTGTCTCACAAATGTGTGACAAAAAGAATAGTGTTCTTTTCACTGACACTGAATGTATTGTCTTATCTCCTAACTTTAAGTTGACTGATGAAAGTCATGTTCTACTTAAAGTTCCTAGAACAGACAACATATACAGTATTGATTTAAAGAATATGGTTCCCAAAAGGGGTTTGACTTGTCTCTTTGCAAAGGCCACCTCAGATGAATCTAAACTTTGGCATAGAAGACTTGGTCATTTAAATTTCAAAACAATGAATAAATTGGTTAAGGGAAACCTTGTGAGAGGTTTACCTTCAAAAGTTTTTGAAAATTCTGAAATCTGTGTTGCTTATCAGAAGGGAAAAACAACATAGAGCTTTTTGTAAGGCCAAAGTAGTGAACTCTATTAGTCAGCCATTACATATTTTGCACATGGATTTATTTGGACCAACATTTGTAAAGAGTTTAATGAAAAAGATGTATTGCCTAGTTGTCACAGATGATTATAGTAGGTTTACTTAGGTGTTCTTTTTAGCAACTAAGGATGAAACCTGTAGCATTCTTAAGGCTTTCATAACCAAAGTAGAAAACCTAGTTAATCATAAGGTTAAAGTGATAAGATGTGACAATGGAACTGAGTTCAAGAATAGGGAAATTGTTAGGAATTAAGATTAACAGTTGGAACTATTAGTATATAAGTTAGTACGGCTGAAGAAATTGAAGACAAGGTTGACAGTACTAAGTCAGTTAGTACTGCTCACACATTATAGTTAGTACTGCTTATAATTTTTGTAAACGATTAGAAGATAAGTATAGAAAGGATTTTGTGTATATCTTATTAATATAGATAATAGTTGTCATGTAAAGGAATCCTTAGTTTATAAAAGGATCTCCTAGGTTATTGAATGTAAGACGAATCTAGATTGTTAAGATTCAAGGTTGTAAACCCTAATACTATCAAAGAGTACTCTTATTATTCATCAATAATATTGAATCATTTTTGTTAAAGTATATTGTCGCTTGTTCATTCACTGTTACATTCGTTCATACTAAAACTACATCAAATAAATCTTCTGAGTGTTGGCTAGTAAATTCCGCGTGCTAGACTAACATAATTCAAAGTATCTATCTAACACAAGGAGTGTGTGTAGATCCGGTCAAGTGGTATCAGAGAATAGAGCTAAACACACTCCTTGTGTTATATAAATCCTCTTGAATTAAACCCATAGCTCTTTATCTTTCAAAATAAGTGCTGCTTGAGCTCTCACAATTAAATCTGAATCTAACAAATATTGTAACTGCTCATTGAATTGCTCTTGATCAACCTCAGCATTTACAGCTACTTTTTCTAACCTTGTTCTCTCCATAAATTCAGCTATATTCCTTACATCATCTGCAGCCATCTTTCTTGCTAATTCTGCATCAAGATTTATCTGAGCTTGTTCATCTGCTTGAGCTTTTTCTTGAAGTTTCCTTGCTACTTCTTCATCAAAATCAATCTGAGCTTGAGTTTTTGGTTTTACTTTCTTGAGTCTTTCAGCTTCTTCAGGTGTCATTGGTTTCTTTCCCTTTGCTAATCTTTTTCTTTCATACTCTTCATCACCAGTACCTGGAAGTGAACTAGCAGTTTGTACTTCTTCATGTTCTGTTTCAGTAGTTTGAACTGCTTCACCCGTATGAACTGTTTGATGTTTCTCAGCAGATTCTAGGAATTGAGATGCCTTAGGAAGATCTCAACTCAAAATTCCTAAGGAGTCTACCATCAGAATGGGCTATGCATGTAGTTGTCTGGAAGAATAAACCAGACATTGATTCTATGAGTCTGATGGATCTCTATAGCAACTTTAAGATAGTAGAACATGAAGTGAAGAAGTCTGCTGGATCAAATTCAAGCTCAAGTTCTGGAAATTTGGCCTTTGTGTCAACTCCCAGTACCTCTAATCCAGAAGAAGAAGTTCAAGTTGCTGGAGTAGTTGGAACTGCTAGTTCTAATATTGGTACTGCTAGTACCTCAAGCAGTACTAATGGAATTTTGGATGAGAATACTTATTGTGCTTTCTTGACTACTCAGCACAATGGAAGTATGTTGACTCATGCAGATCTTCAAGAGATTGATGAAGATGATATTGAAGAGATGGATATCAAGTGGCAACTCTCTCTTCTCAGCTTGAGAGCTAGAAGATTCTTGAAGAAGACTGGCAAGAAGATAATCATAAACATCAATGATGTTGCTGGGTATGACAAGTCAAAGATTGAATGTTATAATTGCCACAAGAAAGGTCATTATTCAAGGGAGTGCAGAATGCCAAGACAACCAGATGGCAAGAGCAGAGGATTTAGAAGCAAATCAAGGGTTGTGGAAGTTTCAGATTCAAGCTCAAAGGCTATGGTTGCCATTGATGGCTTAGGGTTTGACTGGAGCTACATTGCAGAGGAGGAAGCAGAAGCACCTACAGAGATGACACTTATGGCTTTCTCAGACTCTGAGGTACAAATTTCTAAATGTTTTAAATCATGTGATGCATTAAAAGAATTAGAAACACTTAGAAAACAGTATGATAATCAGAGAATAGAGCTAAACCAGACTGCTTTTAATTTAGCAAATCATAAGAGAGGTTTGGCTGTATTAGAAGAACAGATAGTTCACTATAAGGAAAATGAGTCTACTTTTAGTGATACTGTAGCTATACTTAAGAGAGATATAATGTTTAGGGATGCTGAAATTAGTGTGTTGAAAAATGAATTGGAAAAGATAAAGCAGGCTAAGGAAAACATTCAGATGAGTGTTGACACACTAGAGTATGCATCTAAGGGTGTGAATAAGATAATTGAGTGTCTGATCCTCAATAAAGCTAAGTCAGGCCTAGGATACAAATCAGTTCCACCTCCATATAGGGGAATTCCAAGACCTCCAAGCATTGACCTAGAACACACAGGACTACTTGAATTTTAACTACCTAAGCTTAAATATGGTCCTCAACCTAAAGAGAATGTAGTTGATAAACCTGTGTATGAGAGTGCAAGTGATGCCTCACTTTCTGAGGATAAGGTATCCTCAGCTAAGGACTCAGATGCTCCAACCATAGAGGACTGACCTTCTGATGATGAGGATGATCAGGCTGTGGTTAAGCCTGTTAGTGTTAAGATAGAGGAACCAAAAGTTCCAAAGATGGTTAAGACTGAGACTGTTAGGCCTAGAGCTAATGCAAAACCTTTTAGACCAACATTTAGGTATGCAGAAATGTATAGAACCACAAACAAGCCAAGAGGTAACCAAAGGAATTGGAACAACCTCAAGTCTCACCAACTAGGTGATGACTTTGTTTGTTATAGGAAAGCTTGTTTCACATGTGGTAGCTTTGACCATCTTGCATTTTATTGCAACAATAGGGTAACTAGGTATTCAACCCCTAGGGTGAACTCAGTAAGACCTCCCACTCACCCTAAAAATGCTAGAATGATACCTAGATTAGTTCTGTTAAGGTCTGGAACAAGAACAGTTCATACTGTTGGACAACAGTTAACACTGCTAGACCAGCAGTTCATACTATTAGACCAAATAGACCTTTTTACCCTAGACCAACAGTTCAAGGTGCAAAAACTCTTTCTAAATCTGCACCAACAACTGTGAGAAGACCATTTCAAAACAATGCAGTGATTAATAAACAAGTTTGGAAACCTAAAGTTGCAATAGCAAACCCAGCAGCTCATACTGCTAGGAAAGCAGTTAACACTGAAAGTTTTAAAAACACTGCTAAAGGAAATATGGGTAATGGTATTAGTGCATCTGCATCATGGGTTTGGAGACCACTTCAATCTAATGGTACTCCAACAGTTCTAAAAAGATTTAATTATATTGATGCAAGAGGCAAGCCTACGTCTGTTATGGCTTGGGTGCCACAAGGAAATTAATTTTTCTTTTTATGTGCATTGTTTGTCATATGCTTGTTATGTTGTGAGACAAGTGCTTTGCACTTTGTTTCCTTGTTTGTGGACTAACAATTGCAGGAATGGATGATAAGCACCAAGGAATTACAAGTGCTTTGTGTTTTGGCCTGAATGGTGATTTGGAGCTCAGTGTGTTGTCTGTGCACACAACAAATGGTTATTGGTTCACCATGTCTAACCCACATAAGAACCAACTAGTCCAGCGCAAACTATTTCTGGTAAAGACTAATCAAATCCGTTAATGGTTGACAATTTACCAAAAATTGTATGGTTATCAACTCACCATATCTAACAGTGAAGAGTTGGCTAGTCTAAAGCAAACGGCTATTGGTAAAGACTCATCAAATCCGTTGATAGTTGATAGTTTGCTAAAAACTATATGTATGTTATAATGTTTTTGAAATCAATATAAGTTCATACTATTATTTAAAAATTTTGATAAAGGTTTGTGCTGCTAGTGCAAAGTTTATACTGCTAGTGTAAACTTAGTACTGCTGAACTAGCCATTATAACTAATGTGTCAGTAATTAATGTTCGGTTAAAAACTAGCCGTTGGTGGTTTGTTGCCATTTTTACTGATTGAATTACGATTTTTGAGGGATCCTCTTCAAGATATTTTAACTTTTATTCTATTATATTCTTATTCTAAAATAAAAGTTACCATATTCTTTAAGTCGGTCAAATTAAAAATCCTAATTCTCTCAATAATATCTCATCTAACTTTCATCTTCTACTTTCTAACCTAAATCTTCATTATTCACCATAGTTAAAATCAAACTTTACTAAGAATATCATGGCTAATTTGGATTTTGTCAAGACGCACAATCAAGTCGCTTTTCTAGAGAAAACAGAGGAAGGAGACAGACCAAAGTTTTACAAGATTGTGGATTTCCTAAACCATTCTCACATAAGGTATGCTTTAACCGTTTCTCCTACTCTTTATGTCTCGCACATCACATAGTTCTGGCAGAATGCAACTGTCTTGACAAGTGACAATGGAGACTTAGAAATCCATTCTAAAGTGGATGGCATACTTTTTGTTGTTACCGAGTCTGCACTTAGGAGACATCTTAAGTTGCAAGATTCAGATGGTATTAACACTATGCTTAACACTGAAATTTTTGAACAACTTTCAAAAATGGGGTATGATACATCCAATCAAAAACTTACTTTTCAAAAAGGATGTTTCTCCCCACAATGGAGATTTTTGAAACATACTCTCTTACATTGCTTAAGTCCCAAGAAGACGGCAAGGGAGCAATTCAGTAGCAATATTGCTATTGCTCTAATTTGCTTGTTAACAAATAAGGTCTTTAATTTTTCAAAATTTATTTTTGAGAGTATGGCATCAAATGTTAACAGCAAAACTAAGTTTCTTATGTATCCAAGATTTGTTCAAACTCTTTTGAATAAAAAAAAGAATTTACTTTCAAAACCAACAGAAACTTTCACTACTCCTAGCCTACAATCAAAAGTTTTTCAAAACATGGCTATGGCTAGTAGACTTTTCAAAGGGGTAGAAATACCTTTGTTTCCTGAAATGCTTCAAATTGAATTGGGTGAAGGCTCAGTTAACCCAACTGATCCCCACCACACACCCATTCAAAATCCTGAAAATACCCAAACACCCCCAATTATCACCACATATAGGAGAAGGACCACACCTAGTCTAACTAGAGTGGCAACTGGATCCCTGCCCCATGATTCACCTCTCCTAGCAGGCAACACAGCTAGAAGTGATGAGGGTAGTTCTTCACAAACTGAATTGATGGCTCTTTGTACCAAGTTGAAAGCTAAAGTAGAATCTTTGGAGGAGGAGCTCAAGTCACATAAAGATAATTTTGCCAAAGTCTATTCAAAGCTAATTCGTAGAGTAAAGAAGCTAGAAGAACATCTAAGGAGGAAAAGGGCAAGACCAGTATTGGATGAAGATTCTTCTGATGGTGATTATTCAGATGACACAGATGATGATGGTGGTGATTCTCCCAAATAGGGGATGATATCAGATAAAGGCAAGGGGGATAGTTCTAAAACTCAGGGGAGGCAAGATAAAGGTGGTAATGAACAGATTGGTATGGATACTGGTGAAACAGCTGATATGGATGTAGAAGAACAGGCTCAAGAAACTCAAGAAACTGCTGAGAATCAAGAAATAGTTCAAACTGGTGAGAAAGAAGCACAAGCAGTTCATACGGGTGAAGCAGTTCAAACTGCTGAAACAGAACATGAAGAAGTACAAACTGCTAGTTCACTTCCAGGTACTACTGATGAAGAGTATGAAAGAAAAAGATTAGCAAAGGGAAAGAAACCAATGACACCTGAAGAAGCTGAACAAGAAGCTGAAAGACTCAAGAAAGTAAAACCAAAAACTCAAGCTCAGATTGATTTTGATGAAGAAGTAGCAAGGAAACTTCAAGAAAAAGATCAAGCAGATGAACAAGCTCAGATAAATATTGATGCAGAATTAGCAAGAAAGATGGCTGCAGATGATGTAAGGAATATAGCTAAATTTATGGAGTGAACAAGGTTAGAAAAAGTAGCTGCAAATGCTGAGGTTGATCAAGAGCAATTCAATGAGCAGTTAGAATATTTGTTAGATTCAGATTTAATTGTGAGAGCTCAAGCAGCACTTATTTTGAAAGATAAAGAACTATGGGTTCAATTGAAGAGGATTTATGAACCTGATGATGGAGAATCAATGTGGAGGTTTCAAGCTGAAGTCAAGGATGTTAATTGGAAATTATTTGAGACATGTGGAGTGCATAGAGTTTCTACCAAAGATGGAATTGAAATTTATATGCTGGTGGAAAAAGAATATCCACTCAGATTAGTTGTTTTAAAGGCTATGCTATCAGTGACACTTACGGTTAAAGAAGATTCTGAGATGGCAGATATGTTAGTAACAAAGATATTTAACCTTGCAGAGCAAAAGAAAGCCAGAAACAAGAGACATACATGACTGATGTTTGGAAGAATCCCCCTCCATCATAGGAGATGAAGCTTAATTCGAAGAAACTTAGTGATTTGCACAGAAATCATAAGTTTAGTGGAGGATTGTTAGGAATTAAGATTAACAGTTGGAACTGTTAGTTTATAAGTTAGTACGGCTGAAGAAATTGAAGACAAGGCTGATAATACTAAGTCAGTTAGTACTGCTCACACATTATAGTTAGTACTACTTATAATTTTTGTAAACGATTAGAAGATAAGTATAGAAAGGATATTTGTGTATATCTTATTAATATAGATAATAGGTATCTTGTAAAGGAATCCTTAGTTAATAAATGGATCTCCTAGGTTATTGAATGTAAGATGAATCTAGATTTTTAAGATTCAAGGTTGTAAACCCTAGTACTATCAAAGAGTACTCGTATTATTCATCAATAATATTAAAATCATTTTTGTTAAAGTATATTGTCTCTTGTTCATTCACTGTTACATTCGTTCATACTAAAACTACATCAAATAAATCTTCTGAGTGTTGGCTAGTAAATTCCGCGTGCTAGACTAACATAATTCAAAGTATCTATCTAACACAAGGAGTGTGTGTAGATCCGGTCAGAAATGAACCAGTTTTGTGAGAGGAAAGGTATTGAGAGACAGTATAGTGTAGCTAGAACTCCTCAACAAAATGGAGTGGCTGAGAGGAGGAATAGGACACTTATTGAGGCTGCTAGAACAATGTTAGCTGGTTCTAAATTACCTACTACTTTTTGGGCTGAAGCAGTTAATACTGCTTATTCTGTACAGAATAGAAGTAAAGTAGTTAAGCCTCACAACAAGACCCCTTATGAACTTTTACATGGTGGAAAACCATTGCTTGATTTCTTAAGACCATTTGGGTGTCCTGTTACTATCTTGAATACCATAGATCACTTAGGTAAGTTTGATGGAAAGGCTGATGGAGGATTCTTTGTTGGATACTCATTAAATAGCAAAGCTTTTAGAGTATTCAATAGTAGGACCAGGAAAGTGGAAGAGAACTTGCATGTTAGGTTTAGTGAGAGTACACCTAATGTTGCAGGGAGTGGACCAAGCTGGCTGTTTGATATTGATTCTCAAACCAAGACTATGAATTATGAGCCAGTTGTTGCAGGAACAAAGTCTAACAAATGTGCAGGTACAAAAGCAAGTAATGATGTAGGTCAAGCTGGAAAGGAGCCAGAACCTGACAAAGATTATATTTTGCTGCCTATTTGGACTGCTGATCCACCCTTCTCAACCCAAGAGTCAAAGAGTTCACAAGCAGATGACTTTGATGAAGCTCCTAAGGATGATGTATCAGATGATCAAGAGCTGCATGGAGAAAAGAAGTCTGATGATCAAGCAAAGGATGACGTATCAAAAGAAATTAACACTGGCAGTTGTAACTCAGTTAATACTGCTGAGCTAAGTGTTAATGTTGCTGGCAAGCAAGGCTATCTTTTGATGCTGATGTCTACCCAGATGATCCAAACATGCCTATATTGGAGGACATTTATCCGGATACTGATGAAGATGTACTTGGTGCAGAGGTTGACACTACCAATTTGAATGCAGAATTACCTGTCAGTCCTATTCCAACTACAAGAGTTCACAAGAATCATCCTAAGGAATAGATCATTGGAGAGCCAAAGTCAACTGTTCAAACAAGGAAAATGGTTAAAGATTTACAGGAACAAGGTTTCTTTGCAAGATCCCTTCATCAAAGAAACAGTCACAAAGACCTTCAAAATTGTTTGTTTGCATGTTTTCTATCACAAATTGAACCCAAGAATGCTCACAAAGCATTACAAGATCCAAGCTGGGTGGAAGCTATGCAAGAAGAACTTCTATAATTCAAGCTTCAATAAGTTTGGACACTTGTAGATTTGCCTAATGGGAAGAGGGCAATTGGTACTAAGTTTGTTTTTAGATGGAAAAAGGATGAAAGAGGCATTGTGATTAGAAACAAGGCAAGGTTAGTAGCTCAAGGATATACACAAGAAGAAGGTATTGATTATGATGAAACATTTGCTCCTGTTGCAAGAATTGAGGCTATCAGATTATTCTTGGCCTATGCTTCATACAAAGAATTTTTAGTATATCAAATGGATGTTAAAAGTGCTTTTCTGTATGGGACTATCGAAGAAGAAGTTTATGTCTCACAACCACCTGGTTTTGAAGATCCTAATTTTCCTGACAAGGTTTACAAGGTGGACAAGGCATTATATGGCTTACATCAAGCTCCCATAGCTTGGTATGATACATTGTCAACATACCTGTTGGACAATGGTTTTGGTAGAGGGAAGATTGATAAAACTTTGTTTATCAAAAGGCACAAAGATGATATCTTGTTAGTTCAAGTTTATGTTGATGATATCATCTTTGGATCAACACACAAGACTTTATGTGTTGAATTTGAGAAGCTTATGCATGAAAGATTTCAGATGAGTTCCATGGGTGAACTTACATTCTTTTTGGGACTTCAAGTTAGACAGAAAGAAGATGGCATATTTATCAATCAAGATAAATATGTGGCTGAAATTTTGAGGAAGTTTGGTTTTATTGATGTGAAGCCTGCAAAGACAACAATGGAAACATCCAAGCCCTTGCTTAAAGATGAAGAGGGTAAAGAAGTTGATGTTCATTTGTATAGATCAATGATTGGATCATTGATGTATCTAACAGCTTCAAGACCTGACATAATATTTGCTGTCTGTGCCTGTGCAAGATATCAAGTCACACCAAAAGTTTCACATCTTAATGTTGTGAAAAGGATTTTTAGATATTTGAAAGGTCAACCCAAATTAGGCCTTTGGTATCCAAAGGATTCACCTTTTGACTTGATTGCATACTCTGATAGTGATTATGCTGGAGCTAGCTTGAATAGAAAGTCAACAACAAGAGGTTGTTAATTTTTGGGGAGCAGGTTGATTTCATAGCAGTGCAAGAAACAAACAGTGGTTGCAAATTCCACAACTGAATCTGAGTATGTTGCGGCTTCAAGTTGCTGTAGACAAGTGCTCTGGATTCAGAATTAGTTGCTGGATTATGGGTACAATTTTATGCATACTAAAATATATATTGATAATAGCAGTACTATGTGCATTATTAAAAATCCTGTTTATCACTAAAAAACAAAACATATTGAGATAAGACATCATTTTATAAGAGATTGTTATGAAAAGAAGTTAATGCAAATTGTTAAAATCCATACTGATAATAATGTTGCAGATTTGCTCACAAAAGCTTTTGATGTGGGTAGATTTCAATTTTTGGTTGTTAGTATTGGAATGATAAATCTTTGAAAAATTCTTATCTCTTTGTGTCTTTGTAAAGTTTTATAAGGATTAGTACTGTTATTAGGTTAATAAATTGTTTCTGCTGCTAAGTTATAATTAGTATTGCTAGTTTACTTAGTATTGCTGTGTTAATGTTGCCAGTTATACTTAATATTGCTAAGTATAATTGATGATGTGCTTATTGTAAATTGTGTTATGTTTGTGGTTTTGTGTTTTTGGGACTAATCTTTTGCAGGATAAGCTGAGAAAAGTGATGGAGTGCTGATTAAAAAGCTGTTTGGAGTGGAAACTAACTTTATGCTGCTAGGCATAAGTTAATGCGGCTATACCTAAATTAGTGTTGCTAGGTTTCTGCTGCTATGCTTGAAAGAACAGGGGTACTGTTTTATAAATGTGAGCGATTAAGGGTTTATATCCTTCACTCGTTCCCAAAAGTATCTTTATCCGATCAAAACTATTTCTAACATAAAACCTAACTCTTTTTCTCCATTAATTGTAAATCCCAACCAAATCCTACCAAAATTCTTCAAAATTCACAATGTCGACTCTGTCATTCGCTGATCAACATAACATGATTGCGTTTTTGTAAAAGCCCCAAGAAAGTGAAGGTTTTACTGAAATCATTGATTTTCTTAATGCTACTCATATTAGGCACGCATTAACAGTGAATCCTACTATATATGTTTCCAACATCAAATAGTTTTGGGCTACTGCAAAGGTTAAAACTATTGATGAGGAAGTACAGATACATGCCCTTGTGGATGGGCAGGAGATTATTGTTACTGAAGCTTCTATTCGAGATGTTCTTCATCTTGAAGATGTTGAAGGTATTAATAATCTTCAAATTCTACAATTTTTAAAAACCTTGCATTGATGGGGTATGAAAGCCAAAGTACTTCTTTAAAATTTTCAAAAGGTGCTTTCTCTCCACAATGGAAATTCTTAATTCACACTATCTTACAGTGTCTTAGTCCAAAGACTACTGGTTGGAATGAGTTTAGTAGTAATATGGCTTCTGTTATTATCTGCTTGGCTCAAAATCAAAGAAATCAAAGATTTAATTTTTCAAAATTAATTTTTGATAGTGTGGTTAAGGGCTTGGATAGTTCATCAAATAAATATTACTTATATCCAAGGTTTTTACAACTTCTTATGGACAAGTAATTTGTAAACAAAAAGGTTCATAAAAAGGTTTATACTGCTCTCTTTCATACTAAAAAGATTTTTGCTAATATGAAGAGAGAGGGCAAGAATTTTAAAGGTAGAGTTACACCATTGTTTCAAACAATGTTGGAACTAGGTCTAACTCAGGGTGAAAGCTCAGCAATCCCAACTAATGTTTATCACACGCCCACTCTTTTGCCATCCCATCAACAATACAAAAGACCCATACCCCTAGGATCACTAAAAAGGGAACTCAACTACCTCAGGTTAGTGCTAGTATGGCTGCAGATGAGGCTGTGCATGAGGAGAGGGGTTACAGATTAGAAAGGGCTATCACTACTGCTACTAGCTTAGAAGCAGAGCAGGATAGTGATAACATAAGTAAGACCCAATCTAAGGCAACTTCTAATGAACCTAGTTCCTCTGGAACTGATTCAGGTGAAGGTCCCAGCCAACCGGATAATATGGGGGTATAGATGCTCAGAATAGATCTGAGGCTATGCCTAACTCACCCAATGATGCACCACTCGGGAGAGGTAACACACTCCGAAGTGCTGAGGGTAGTATGAAACTTATTAATGAATTGACGGCTACTTGTGCAAAATTGTCAAGGGATGTTCTTGATCTCAAGAAGGATCTTAAGAAGCTTAAACTTTCTCAAGGTACTGAAATCAAAAGGTTGAAGAGGAGGGTTAGTGATGAAGCAAAAAGTGTACCGCTTTTAGGGGGTCATTTAAGCCCTAAATCGTATTTATTTGATCAAATATTGCCCTAAATCGTTCCTTTTGTCATTTTAGGTACTTTGGAGAAGAAATCTGGAAAAGGAAGCATTTTGGACGTTTTTGGAGCATAAAAGTGAAGAAAACGACAAAGTCTCAAAATCGGCTGGAAAAGTACCTGTGACGGCGTCAAGCACCATTGTGACGGCGTCAACCCTTGACGCGCCAGAGAGGATTTTGGACGATTAAAAGGGGACGGCGTCAAGAAGGCCATCAAGAAACCCTAACCGCGGCGAGGTGACGGCGTCAGCTCTATAACGTGACGCCGTCAGATCTGATTTTCTATATATATTCTCATAATTTTTAGTCATTAGTGTGCAACTTTGTGAGGAGAAACCCTAAGACGATTTTTATGCTACTTTTAAGGGTTTTATACCCTTGGATCTCCCATGTTCAATTGAAGATAAGTAATCAATTAATCATTCAATATGTCTATGTGTTGTTTGATGATATCTTGTTCTTGTCTTTTATTTAACATGCTAGGCTAGATTTATCTTGTGTTTGCTTAGATCTAATGAAACCTAACTATTGATTATTGGTTGTTGGTGTGTTATTAATTGTATTGGATGATTGTTTATCGATGTTAGGCTTAAGAAAACTGGCTAACCTCCTATACGGTAACTTGCTTGAACGTCTTAAGAAACATGAACCAATGTGTACTAGGTTTTTATGGTTGTATTTAATGCATGAGCGAATTCTAGTGATCCCATGTTAGGAGCTTCTTAGCCGGCTCGACATAGGAGTGAAGTAGGAGCTTGTAGAGTTGGGGAAGTACGTACGCCACCCCACGATTGGTATTAAAGAATACACCCGTCATCCACGCAATTAATACACACTAATCAACCGGTAAAAGATAGTTAGGGAGTAAGGAAATCTAAGTAAACACATTTCTCTCCATATAAGTTCCACAACCTTTTTATTTTCAGTTATTTTATTTTATTTGCAATTGTAGTTATTTGGGTTAGTTGACTAGCAACTAATTCCGCCCACTCCTTCAAACTCAAGATTTTACTTGCTTTTATAAAAATATAAAAAAATACAAAAGAATCTTCCCTCACCCTTAGACCTATTAGAGTAGTTTTTCAATCCTAACGACACTATTCCCCTAGAGAACGATCAATCCCCCGGTACTTGCCACTACACTATACTATATCGGTCAGGTACACTGCCTGGTGGGGATTGCAAGCCTCTTGAGATCCCTCGAGAGGTAAAACCTGTTGTAAGGCTGCAAAACCACGCATCAAGTTTTTGGCGCCGCAGCCCGGGGAGTAGTTATTGCTTAGGTTGAAATTTTATTTTTATTAGGTCTACTCACAAGATTCCTATCAAGTGAGATTTTTTCTTTTTATTTTGTAGCTTTCTCGTAGTCTATCTTTTCTTTGTGATTTTGTTTGTAATTTGCTTCAAATGGACTTTTCACTTAGACTTCTAAGATTGCAAGATATGGTTGAGTGGCTAGAACACCAAGGAATTCAAAATATCTCATTTAGAGACACCTATGAATCATATGAGCCTTCACCTAGGATAGATTCTTATGAACAACCTCCATGTTTAGGATCTCATCTTAGTGAGGCCAATAGGAAAAGCGACCTAGTTTGCCAAGGAATTGTGGATAGAGCCGAAGCAATAAACCATAAGTTGGATGAAGCGCTAGGTTTGTTATCATCACTACCTAAGAAAACAATTGATGAGGATATAGGTGATCTTGACACGTGGAATGATGAGGTAAACACCATAAGCCCACAAAATACTCAACCATCATTTGAGGCACCCATACCGCCCGTGACTTACCCGGAAGAAGTAGAAGAGACTTTAGGAATCCCGATGGAGGTAGAACCCTTGGACCAAGCACAACTAGAGGATATAGGTTTGAACACTTTTAGTGATGACCTTACTCTTAGTTCTAGGGAATTTCCTAGTGTTGATGAGCCGGAACCTCAACCTTTACACAAATTTTCATCCTTAGATTTACATCTAGGAGACAAAAGAGGAACCGACCCACCTATAAACCAATATTATCCGGGTAGTTTTAGGATGAAGGAAGCCATTCACTCACCCCCTTCACCTCACGTGGCATATTTCCACCCTAAGGGTGTGTATCGCTACTTCCACCCGCACTTAATCCTAAGTGTAGGGAAAACCTCCCCTATTTCCGTTAAATAAGGGTAGAGTCAGGCTCGTGACTCGAACAAAAACAAGCGCTTCTTGGGAGGCAACCCAAGCTTTATTTGTTTGTTGTTTGTTTGTTTGTTTGTTTGATTTTATTTGTTTCCGTATGCAAGTTTAATTGTTATTGTTTGTGCTCATGTTTCAAAGTAAATTGTGAAAATGCTTTATTTTGTTTTTAACTTCGTCTTAACTACATATAAAGGTATTTTGCAAAAGATAAGTGTAAGGGAATCCAAATTTGTTTACAAGAACAAGATTGAACATGAATCACAACAATATTAAATGAGCATGCATACTAGTAATTGTTAGAGTCAAATGCTTTTATCGAGTCATAATGAATATTTTGCAGGATTTCCAGGAAGTGAGGCATAAGTTTTTCCAGAAATTTTCCTTAAACTAACCATAAAATTTCTGCAGGTCACTTCTGACGGCATCAAGGTTAACACCTGACGGCGTCAAGTGTAAAATTCTGGAAATTTTGCAAGTTTTGTTTTTCTACCGGAGTCATAAAGTTTTTGTTAAATCTTTAGTTTTATAAACTCCAGGAAATCTGCAAATATTCATTCTACAAGCATTATATCTTTAATTGTTTTGTTTTTATTTCTAAGTCTGGAATTACATCTAGTTGTGAGTTTTCTTTGTTCAGGTTGATGCTTTGGGTTTTTTGTGTTTGTTTTCTCAGGTTTAACAGGTTATATTGGACAAGAAGATGATTTATATTTTGGAAGGGAAGCTTTCAACGTTCATTTTCTTGGAGGAGGATTTAACCATGTTACCGGATTATCCACATCGAACGAATCAGGGGAGTATTTGTTTTCATTCTTTTACCTTATTTACTTTTACATCCTTTGAATGAACATTGGGGACAATGTTCAGCTTAAGTGTAAGGGGAGGGTAAATGATGATACCTTAGAGAATACAATTGCACTTGATTTTTGTTTGTTTGATGGTAGATGTGTAATAAAACTGAGATAAATACTTGTTAGGGCAATTTTAGTGCCAAATTTAAATTTTTTTACAACATTTGGGAGTGAAACTTTGGTCTTAATGAGCGTCTCATGGATAGGAAGTTGTATGACTAGCACAAAACCGTACCACTAAAAAATTTTCCACCCCCAAATATGTGAGGTTCGCCCCTAGAATTGGTAGGAAAAGCATTTATGCTATGATGTGTGTACCGGTAGCACTTAGATTCTAGAACTTGCGTTAGGACCATTCCGAGGCCACAAGTGAGACTACATTCGTGTAGTTAGATTTACTACATGATAAGAGGCATTAGGATTAACCCATTGTTTTACACCTGTGTTTTTGTTATAATTACATTGGCTATATTGGTCAAGTAATTCTCCCACACCCTTTGCGTTGTACTCATTTTTAGTACACGATACCCCTAGTACACCCCTCAGAGCCTATCTTTTCGTTTCTAACTTTAAGCATTTTACATAAAGTAAGAATTTGTTTACACCCCACTTAAATGTACACTCAAATCGCCTTAGCCTACCTTGTATGCACTCATTTTTAGTGCATTATTGTGACAATATTTGTTTAAACCCCAAGTTAATTATCTAATTGATTACATGGTTGCTAAGTCGAGTCATATCCTTGTACATATTGTTTTGGGATGATTGGGACTCATGGGTAAAGTACTAGTGTAATGGAGTAATGGGGAAGAACAACATTAATACCCCCATATGTGCTAAATATTTTAAAAGTACTCCAAGTGTTTCGATTATCTTAATTCGAGTCATTAGAATAGTTAAATTGTAAAGTTATGTAAAAGTTCAAGTGTAAGGGGGATACAACCCCCCATCGATGTATTATTTTGGATGGTAGGGCAAGAGTGTATGCAAAAAAAAAAAAAAAAAAAAAAAAAAAAAAAAAAAAAAAAAGAGGTAGAAAAAACATACGGACTACCATCCCGTTTCATTTTATGTTTATTTTATCTTTTTGTTATTTTTTTTTCATTAGCTTAAGTCGAGTCTAGTCTTGGCTTAGCAACGCCATATTGTACATGTAATTAATCAAGATCTTTAACTCGCCACCAGTAAAATATCCTTTATCCAACAAAACCGTGTTTATCATATCCCTACACCTAACGTTATAACCTGTTAAAAGCCCTCTTTGATAGTTTATCTTAGGTGCTTACGCCTAGTGGAGGAGGTTTTCGATCCTTTCCCAAGCCTATGGTAATCTATTTGCTATGACAGGTAGTGAGAGATATTATTCATTTTCATTTATGAGATATACTTTTATGACACCTGAGAGATGTGAGTATCTAAACACTACTTGTGAGGTGCTAGTTTGTAATCTCCGTGCTTATTATGATTAAAGTGGAACGACTATTTGTTGTAATTACTTTTATATTAGCGTTAAATGACCCCTAACTTGTATTTTGATTAGAATAAAAGCGCATTTGCTTGAGGACAAGCAAATCTCAAGTGTAAGGGTATTTGATGAAGCGAAAAGTGTACCGCTTTTAGGGGGTCATTTAAGCCCTAAATCGTTCCTTTTGTCATTTTAGGTACTTTGGAGAAGAAATCTGGAAAAGGAAGCATTTTGGACGTTTTTGGAGCATAAAAGTGAAGAAAACGACAAAGTCTCAAAATCGGCTGGAAAAGTACCTGTGACGGCGTCAAGCACCATTGTGACGCCGTCAACCCTTGACGCGCCAGAGAGGATTTTGGATGATTAAAAGGGGACGGCGTCAAGAAGGCCATCAAGAAACCCTAACCGCGGCGAGGTGACGGCGTCAGCTCTATAACGTGACGCCGTCAGATCTGATTTTCTATATATATTCTCATAATTTTTAGTCATTAGTGTGCAACTTTGTGAGGAGAAACCCTAAGATGATTTTTCTGCTACTTCTAAGGGTTTTATACCCTTGGATCTCCCATGTTCAATTGAAGATAAGTAATCAATTAATCATTCAATATGTCTATGTGTTGTTTGATTATATCTTGTTCTTGTCTTTTATTTAACATGCTAGGCTAGATTTATCTTGTGTTTGCTTAGATCTAATGAAACCTAACTATTGATTATTGGTTGTTGGTGTGTTATTAATTGTATTGGATGATTGTTTATCGATGTTAGGCTTAAGAAAACTGGCTAACCTCCTATACGGTAACTTGCTTGAACGTCTTAAGAAACATGAACCAATGCGTACTAGGTTTTTATGGTTGTATTTAATGCATGAGCGAATTCTAGTGATCCCATGTTAGGAGCTTCTTAGCCGGCTCGACATAGGAGTGAAGTAGGAGCTTATAGAGTTGGGGAAGTACGTACGCCACCCCACGATTGGTATTAAGGAATACACCCGTCATCCACGCAATTAATACACACTAATCAACCGGTAAAAGATAGTTAGGGAGTAAGGAAATCTAAGTAAACACATTTCTCTCCATATAAGTTCCACAACCTTTTTATTTTCAGTTATTTTATTTTATTTGCAATTGTAGTTATTTGGGTTAGTTGACTAGCAACTAATTCCGCCCACTCCTTCAAACCCGAGATTTTACTTGCTTTTATAAAAATATAAAAAAATACAAAAAGAATCTTCCCTCACCCTTAGACCTATTAGAGTAGTTTTTCAATCCTAACGACACTATTCCCCTAGAGAACGATCAATCCTCCGGTACTTGCCACTACACTATACTACATCGGTCAGGTACATTGCCTGGTGGGGATTGAAAGCCTCTTGAGATCCCTCGAGAGGTAAAACCTGTTGTAAGGTCGCAAAACCACGCATCTGTTAGGTATTTTGAAAGTCTACAGAGGTCAAGAATACACAAAACCAAAAGGTTGTACAAGGTTGGAACTACTTCCAGGGTTGAATCTTCTGCTGAAGCACAAAGTTTGGAGAAGGATGTTTCCAAACAAGGGAGGAATACAAGCACAGCTTCAGGGGAGGAAACTGAGGTAGATGATGAGACTGAGTTTGTAGATGATGATGTGAATGAGTTTGTTGTTGCAGATCAACAGGGTAATGCAGCAGTTATGGATAAGGTTGCTACTACTGCTGATCATGGTGTTATAGATGATGTTGAAGTAGCTAAAGTGTCACTTGATGCTGCTACACTTAAGACTGCTAGTGGAGAAGTTAATAATGCTAGTGGTAAAGTTAATGTGGCTAGTGAAAAGGTTAGTGCTGCTGAGGCTAGTGACAAGGTTAGTGCTGCTGAGACTGAAGTTAGTATTGCTGCTACTCAAGGTGATGAAGATATGACTATAGGACAAGTATTAACAAATTTAAAGAGTACAAGACCAAAGGCAAAAGGAGTTGTGATTAGAGAGCCAGTATCAGTATTAACAACACCATCAACAACAATTTCACCATCAGACAAAGGCAAAGGTTTGTTGATTGAAGAACCTAAGAAGAAATTTCTATCACTCAGTCAACAACAACAACAACTTAAGACAGATGAAGAGGTTGCAAGACAAGTGCAAGCTGATCTTGATGCTGAAGAAGAAGAGGCAAGAAGAAAGCAAGCTCAAGAAGAAGAACAGGCAAGTCTTGAACTTATAAATTTTTGGGATGACATACAAGCCAAATGTGAAGCAGATCACATGCTAGCCCAGAAGATGTGGGATGATGAGCTGGAAGAGCTATCAATGGAAGAAAAGTCAAAGCTCTTTATGGAATTTTTGGCTCAAAAGAAGAAGTTCTTTGCACAGAAAAGAGCTGAAGAAAAGAGAAACAAACCACCAACCATGGCACAACAAAAGCAAATTATGCAGACCTATCTGAGAAATATGGGTGGATGGAAACAAGCTCAGTTCAAGGGGATGAACTATGATAGAATCAAAAAGGAGTTTGACATAGTTTTCAGAAGGGTTAGTACCTTTATTGCTATGAATGAAGAAGAGTTGGTGAGGTTCTCTAAGAGGTCTGGTGAAAAGCTAGAATCTGAAAGCAGCAAGAAGCAGAAACTAGATGAACAAACAGAGCAGCCACAAGAGCAGGCAGAGCAGGTTCAAGAAAGTGAGGAAAAAGAAGCAGCTAATCTACAACAAATGTTTAGAAATGTAGACAGTGATGATAATTTTGTTGATGTTGTTCCTTTGCAAATTAAAGTTCCTATTATTGATTGGAAGACTGGTTATAGAGGTGAAACTCCTTGGTGGAAGATAATCAGAGCTGATGGAACATTTCAAAGGTTTGTAACATTTCCTCATATGCTCAGAAACTTTGATAGAGAAGATTTAGAGACCTTATGGGCATTAATCAAGAAAAAATATGGAGATAAAAGGCCAGAAAATATTTTGGATACAGTTCTTTGGGGAGACTTGAAGATTATGTTTGAAGTTTATAAGGAAGATAGAGTATGGCTTGAGCAATACAAAAGTAAAGTTATCCTCTGGAGACTTTTTCAATCATGTGGAGTTCACACTGTAATAGTGAGAGGACTTCAAATCTACATGCTAGTAGAGAAAGACTATCCTCTGGCAGAGACTACACTTGATATGATGCTTAATGGGACTGTCAAACTTCAAACTGATCATTGGAGTGAAATCGTATATCAGCTTTTCAAGAAAATGGAGAAACAACTTTATGGGGCTGATTGCAAGAAAATGAGGAAGTAAGTGTTTGAAAACATCCTCCTAGTGAAGATTCAAGCTTAGAATGAAACTTGATAATTTTGGAAGAAAATATCAAGTTTAGGGGAGGATTGTTGGGTTTTAAAGGTTTCGTGAAGTTACTACTGCTTAGATGGTTAAGACTGCTCAGGTACTACAAAGCAAATATGACAAGTTATTAATGTTGCTGGTTAAGAAGTTAATGCTGCTTATGGAAGATTAGTGTTGCTACAAGATTAATACTACTAGAACATTTAGTTAGTATTGCTATTATGTTTTTAGTGTTGCTAGAGTATTAGAGTCGGTTATTATGTATAGTATGTTTAGATAAATATAGAAAAGATTCTATAAAGATTTATCTTGTAAAGAAAGTTATTGTAAGCGGACTAGGACTCCTTAGTCTATAAAAGGAGAACCTAGGGCATAGATGAATATACGACTTTAAGATAGAAAACTTCAAGGTTGTAAACCATAATACTCAGAGAGTATTAGTATTATTAATAATATTGAAGTGTTTAATATGATATTCATTGTTCATTATTAAGTTCTTCTTAAGATCAAATACAAGATTCCGTATTGTGTTTGATAAATTACAAGACAGTTTCTATACCTAGTTGTGTTACATTTATCTAGCATAGCTAAACCTTTACAAGCTAAGGGATTCGAACCAGTGCTCAACTGGGATCAACAAACAAGAAGTACCCACTCCTATAGATTATGACGGAAATGCCTTCTTCAATCCATTTGCTCCGGCTGTAACACCCCCAAAAATGGGTCGCAACGGAAGATGATGTCGCTGGGGTACTACTAAATTGTTACCACAACACAGAGTAAAGAGAACAGATTTACTGTATCCGTTTAAAAGAAGTTGCGTAATCAAAAGTATTTAGTTTTACATCATTAAATGAAATGTGGAAATCCAGGCCCATAAAAGAAATAAAGTGGTCCCCAAATGTATATCAGAGTATCGTGATCCTATAACCATGCCATGCCATGCCAACAGCCGCCAATGGTAAGCTAATACTTTAAGAACCTCAAAATACATGCTAGAAAGTGTCAACACGAGGTTGGTGAGTTCATAGATTTAAGTAAACATCAAGTTATGTATGGACCACAAGATTTCAACGACCAATGTATTCCAAATATAGAAAGAGTTACTGTTGTATTAAGCTCATGACACCGAAGCCTTAAGATTTCTGGTTTGAGCATCCGTTTGACATACCAGTCAAGTGGGGGAACCACCCAGACACCCAAAGTTTCTGGTAGATGTCCACCTAGGACACCCAAGGTTCCTCAAATGATTATGCGTCCGTTTGACGTACCAGTCAAGTGGGGATACCACCCGGACGGGGAGTTCAGTCCCAATAGATCTATTTACAACATTCGCGCTTAACTGTTCATAACATAGGCAATTTGTAATAGTTTAGTGCACTTGTGTCCATAAGAAAATAATCAAATGCGTAACAGGTAAATACATAACGCATTCGAGTAATCAATCAAGTATCTCAGCTAATCAGTAATGTTTAAAAAAAAGACGAATCACGTTTCAAGTAAAACAAGCATGGAGTTTAAGTAAAAACGAGCATGTATTCTCCCCCAAAACAGTTATAAAACAAGTAAAAGTATGGGCTATGAACTCACCTCAAACGATAGTAATGCAATACTAGCAATTGTGTGTACAGAAATCGAAGTGCAATACTTTAACTGCAACCTAATTAAATAATAAGGTGTTTTAGGTGTAATTCATGTCACGTATGATGCAAATGAGTTTTATAAAGTTTATATCACCTCTATATGCTTACATCAAAGTTTTATAGGCTAAAAACGATTTATACGAAGGTTATTTCAAAAATATTTTAACTTTTAATACATTTAAAAGGTGTGTCTTTGGCCATATTCGGAGGATCATAAATCGCTCGTTCATAGACCTTTTCGCCTAATTCTAACTCGCGGAGTTAGTATCCTGTGAGGTCTACCTATCGTCTATATACCACTCTTCATGAACTGAATCCAAGGACACTTAAAAATTGACCTAAAGTGGTGCGGTCGGGTTTTATTTCAAAATATGTGATTTTAATAATTTTTCACAAATGACTTTCGGTCAAGTTTGCGGGGCTGTAAATCACTCGTTACTAGACCTCGGGACCCGATTCAAGATTCTACATTAGTATTCTAGCTCTTCTACAACTTCTGTGTTTTAAGTTTTTAATGGTTTGATGTGTAGTGTGCACAAAATCAAGCTCTAACTTGTTAGGTTGAAGCTGTCAAAACTTAGAAAATTTTGAGTTTCTGTCATGTGTTTTTACTGATTTCTAGAGGGTCACATATTATTCGTTATTTCACCTCTGGACATGATTCAACTTGATACTTCTAGTTTTTCGACTCTTCTACAGCTTTCGTGTTTTAAGTTATCGATGAAAAGGAATGAAAGGTACCGAAAAATGGGTCTAAAAGTGATGGGGAGCTCAGTTTCGTTACTTAGTTGTTGTTGCTGTTTTTCAGAATCAACTCTCGTCAGTTTTCGTAAGGCCATAACTTCTTCGTTATAGCTCCGTTTTACTTGATTCAAATTGCTACATTTAGCTTGTTGCGTTGTCTACCTATTCAAATACTTTAGCAACCCGCTACTTAAGTCTAGAGGGCTCGTTATTAGTCCTAAATGTGGTCACTCGGCCTAGTTTTCAAGTAAAATCATAACTTTTCCGACTTTATTACAAATACAAGTTCTCTTCCGTTTGGCCTAGTTTTCAGATATGTTACTAGCTTATCATTATATTTTAGTATGGTGACAAGGTTTTATCAATAAACAATTTTTTTATGTGATGAAATGATTAAAATAGGCATATATCAGGTGCTTTGCACTTTGAGTTCGAAAAACACGATTTTTGCGACATGGGCACATAATGGTGATATAACTCATGAATGCATGATATATAGTGGAAAATATGTATATGAGACGAGATTTGAGGTGCTTACAAAGGTGCCGAAGAAATGATCAAGACAAACACACATTATCAACCCGAAATTCCTAAGTTATTTGCGTAAACCCCAGCTTCTCCAAAACTTAAACCAAATGTGCTTCAAAAATTTAGTAACCAAAAACTTGTGCTCTCCTTTTCTTGCCTAAATCTGCAGAAACTAAGGGAGGGACAAAGGAAGTGTGTGTGATTCCTTTAATTATTTATTTATTTATTTATTTTTTGCAAGTAAGAAATGAGTGTATATTTGGCCCCCTTTTTATAGTGAAAATATGGAATGGTCAAGATAGCTAAATCGTTAGGTTTGTAAAAAAAAATATCAAGGGAGGGACAAAGGAAGTGTGTGTGATTACTTTGATTTTTTTTTTTTTTTTTTTTTTTTTTTTTTCAAAGTAAGAAGTGAGTGTATATTTTCCCCCTTTTTATAGTGAAAATATGGAATGGTCAAGATAGATAAATCTTTAGGTTAGTAAAAAAAATATATATGTAGGGTGGCTATATCTTGGGTTAGCCGAAACAATGGGAGGAAAAGGAAATGGTCAAGCATACAATTTGGTCTCAACATTGACCATTTGTCTATTCTTAGTCAAAAATGTGTTCTAGTTTTACTATTGATTAGGGGGGGGGGATTATGTTAGAAAAAAAAAGAATTAATTATTTTATTTTACGCAAAATGTATTTTGTGAGTGTATTGGGTATTAATTTTGTGGTTAAAGTTAAATATGTATAATTAAGTGTTTTTAGTAAAAGAATTATAAGAAGTATAGGAAAATAATATTGGCACTTTTAGTTTAGAAAGTGTAAGAATGCGTTAAAATTAACTATTGGGTGTGTCGGGTACGTTGGGTGTTCATTTAAATTGTGAAAATCGTTTATTAAGTTAATGATCGTGAGTAACTAATAATGCAAATGCCCTGTTAATTAAATTATGAATTAGAGTAGTGGAAATGTACTGTAATGTTGTAGACTAAATTTACTCTAAATTCATAGTGCTCAAGAGGGTTATTCCTAGTTTTATGTTTATTTAACAAAATAGTCATACGTAAATTATTCTCAGGTAAACGTCAAAATAAATAGTTTTAGTTTAGCAAATAGTATTGACCTGTAAAATGGCGGGTTGTCATACCGGCTCCAACCACTCCCGATATTGCAGAGTCGTCTACACACAACTTGGATCCGTCTAATATGCACACTTTTTATCAACATCACCCTTCAACACACTAATGGACAAGAGACCATCCCTTAGTAAATGTGATTGGTAATCCAGATAATCTAGTCATGTCACGACAAAGACATCACACGGATGGTGAAACCTGCATTTATGCTCTTACCGTCAGTTAAGATGAACCAAAGAACATTAAAGAAGCAATGACTTATGACAATTGGATTGAATCAATGCAAGAAGAACTTGATCAATTCAAACGTCTTGAAGTATGGGAATTGGTAGAAAGACCTGATGGATTCTTCGTTTTCGGACTTAAATGGATTTGAAAAAACAAACTTGATGCTGATGGAACAGTAATTCGTAACAAATCGCGTCTGGTTGCCAAAGGCTTCAGCCAAGAAGAAGGAATTGATTTTGAAGAATCCTTTGCACTAGTGGCTAGACTTGAAGCAGTCCGAATGTTTCTGGCATATGCTGCCCACAAGAACATCATTGTTTATTAAATGGACGTGAAAACTGCATTTCTGAATGGTCAACTCCGTGAAGAAGTGTATGTCAGTCAACCAGAGGGCTTCATCGATCCAGATCATCCTAATCATGTGTACAGACTCAAGAAATCCCTTTACGGCCTTAAACAATCCCCGAGGGCATGGTACGATAAACTGTCCGCATTCTTACTTGCTAATCACTTTACCAAAAGATCAGTTAATCCCACACTGTTTATTCAAAAACAAGGGGAGGACATTTTAATTGTTCAAATTTATGTTGATGACATCATTTTTGGTTCAACACATAAAAAGTATTCAAATTATTTTGCAAGACTAATGAAACAAAACTTTGAAATGTCCATGATAGGTGAACTAAAGTTCTTCTTAGGACTTCAAGTTCATCAATCCCCCCGTGGTATTTTTTTTAACCAGTCCAAATATGCTCTTGAGATTTTAAAGAAACATGGCATGACAAGTTGTGATACTTATAATACCTCTATGTCTGCCTCATCACCAAAGTTGGATGCTGATTTACATGGGACACCAGTTGACCCTACAAAATACCAAAGTATTATTGGGTCTCTCATGTATCTAACAGCCAAAAGACCAGATCCAGTATTCTCGACTTTCAAAAATGTTGATTGATGTCTAAACTGGGTATATGTTTGATGACATCAAATAACGACATATTATTAGCATCATTTATCCTATATATATTGCTCGTTTTATATTGTTTTATATGAGATTTGATACTTAATCGTTTACTTTTGTAAATCTCAGTAATATTGGAGCATTTGGTGAAAGTTAGTGATTTTGGACGAAATATGGAGATAACTGATCAAGATGGAAAAAGTCTACTAAACTCAAGGAGATACGCCGTATCATTCTAGACAGATACGCCGTATCATCATACTTAGATGAATTCGAAGACCATTGCCTGACTTTGAAGAATGCGCCGCATGGATTTATCCCATGCGCCGCATATGAAACCTTGGTCAACGAGAAGAACCAACTTGTTTTACTCCAGATGCGCCGCATGAAGCTCCTGATATGCGGCGTATCAATCTCAAGACTTCACCAGATATCCAAGATATTGAAGAATATTCGCAAATATTATAATCCTGGACCCCACGCGAAGTTACCTTGATACGCCGCATCGGACCAATCCGATGCGCCGTATCGGCCATATACAGTCCTTACCAAGAATTCAAGAAATCAAGTGAAGATTAGAAGCTTAATGAAGAAGTCAAGATTACAAGTCGACACTTGAAGATGCTTTCGTATTTTGGCCATAAAATCTTCATCCGGACTCCGTTTTAGGTGATTCAAGCGGCCACGGAAAGAGAAAACGGAGATCTACCTGTATCTGAAGGAGATGCGGCGCATCTGGTCCTTAGATGCGCCGTATTGGGAGATGAGGCGCATCTGTTATTTAGATGCGCCGTATTGGGTCAGTTTCAGACTTGGAGGCTACGTTTGTTGGAGTATGCTCGTGTCATAATCACTAATTATATGGCTAGACATATGTGAGCCTATGGGGTCACACACTTATACACAGAGACACCATTTTATAGATTGTATTTATCGTATTTACAATATATAAATGACTACGTAACTCGATATCAATAACGGGCCATTAAATACTAAGTTAGACTTAGTGTTTTTGGACTGGGCCAACAACGGGCAAGCCCATTGTGGGCCCTTAATGTGGCCGGCCATATGGGAGGTTCAAGAGGGAGTATGGAACTTGTTAAGGGGCCTTGATGTAAGATTGTAATTGATAAGATCAAAGGATTTGATCAAATCAATTACACATTGAATTATCATAATACCATAACAAACTCTCCTCTCTCTCCCCCCTCTCCATCCTCACGGCACAAACATAACACCCTTAGGGTTTTGTGGTTTTGATCTCCTCTTGATATTATCTATTGTAGGTTATACCAAGATTCATTGTTGCGGGGTTTAGACTAGCATCGGGTGGTGATCAAGGACGTGTAGTGTAGATACACATAGAAGAGATCAACCTTATTGATCTCTTGGGGTTTCATATACAAGTCGACACATACATATTGTAGGTGACTCCCGGATCACGCTTCAAAGGTATATCTCACTTGTTTATGTGTTTATTATATTTGATTGATCATATGGCACTATGGATCCGTTGTGTGGTGATGTTTATCCGCTGCGTTTATATGTTTAATATGATTATTTATTTCATACATCACCTATAGTGGTATCACGAGCCATCATATGTTGTCATATGATCATCTTGTATGCGTAAAAATGGCTAAAAACGTTGTTTTTTAATGGATTTAAAAGTGTGATTTTAAAACAGCCCCTAGGGCTTGAATATTCTGAATATGTCGACTTAATTAAGGTCTTAAGATCTGGACTTTTTGATCCTATGGCCATTTGTTATGCATACATTGTTTATTTACTTGATCGGTACCCGTAAAATGGCCTAAAAACGCGTTTTTTGGAAGATTTTTAACCCGATTTCAAATCAGCCCATGAGGCTTATTTTTCTATGGTAAAATGGTGTTAAGAAGGTCCTAACATCAGTGGGGTTTGAGTCTTTGGCCATTTGTCACGCGTACCATTCGGGGTTTTAATTCTTGTTAATTATTTCTTCGATTCGTTGGCTAACAATTTATTTCTTGCTATTTATTTTGTTATCCATGGCAAATACATGCATGTTTGTCCATGGAGTTAGCCAACACCATGTAATAATCTTTATTTTAATGTATTATTATGTGTTCATATGCAAAGCCGATGAAAACCTAGACCACTTGTGCGTTGTGATTGTGATTGTTGGTTGGTTTTTCATGTTTTGGGGTTTGCCATTGTTTCGGCACTTTTGTAATGTATTTCAATTTTGGTTTTGCCAATGTTTGGGCATTTTACAGTAGATACAAAGTAGATTAGTTGTATTTTACTTTATATGTATTGTAAACAAGAGCTTGGAAGCAAAAGGCGAAAGATTGAAGAGTTGTAGACTGAAAGTTGCTGCTGGACACCTGTTGGGAAAACGTGATTACCTGCTGATTGGTAAGGTATTTTTTTCTAAAATTTTTGGTGCAGGTCCACAAGACATAGGGCTACAACTTTGTCAACTGGGCCGAATCATGAGGAGGTGATCTTCCTGGGCTTTTGGGCCTTGCAAAACAGAAAAACTGGGCTGACAGAAACTGAAGTTCAAGTGCATAATGGGCCTTTTACTTGCTCATGATAGTCTTGGAGCAAGTGGGAGCCCTCCATGTGGTTGTGATTCAAGTCCCTAGTTGACTCTTGGTTCTTGTGATGGCTCACAAGACCAAGCATAGGATTTTCATCGGTTGAGGCTTTGCATATTGTGGTTGTATGTTTGTTTGGTTGTTTTTTGTATGGTTGTGACTACATGAAAAACGAAAATTGTTTTCATAAAACTTAAAACAAAACATAAACCATTTTGAACTAAGTCTTATGATTTAGTTTAACTAAGTTTAAATATGATTTGAAACTTAAAATCATTGTTTTCTATATAAACAACACTTAAACCGGTTGAGATTGTTTGTTTATTTATTTATTTGTATTGTCCAAACTAAATAATAATCCACATAGGATATATATATTAGTCTTGAAATGGACAACTTGACACACATAAATTAAAACAATGATTAGACTTAAGTTAAGAAAAGTTTTTAACTTGTGCTACGAAGAATGAATGCATGCTTCTTTCGTACACGTTTTTGATTCACATCAAAACGATTTACCCGTCAAAATTTAAGTCATGCCGTCCAATTATGAGAACACTTGCAATTACCTTTTAGCATCTGGTCAGACCTAGGTTGAATTGTAACCCAAGGTGACTATTTTCCATGGTCAGACCTAGGATTATTCTCACAGTTTTCAAATTGGATGACTTAATCGAGTAGTGTGGTCAGACCCTTACCCGAGGCAAAGATGGGACTAAACATGCCAGCTTGACACTAGTTGCTTGTTCACTAGTGCCATGAGTCCCATAAAGATCTAAGAGTTGCACATGTAATGCAATTGGTCGTCGTTACCTACCTATTGAATCCACCATTTCTAGTAGATCAACTGCATTAATGGTCGAACCTCAATGAGGATCTTAGCCTTTTCGTAAAATTAATTGTTTTAATATGCTTAAACTTGGGTAGTTAATTTTAAAAAGGATTAATTATTGAAACTTACTAAAAAATTGAACTTTGTTTGTTTTGTAGATGACAACTCCTAATCAAACCATGAACAACTCGTACATCAAATTATTTCTTGAAAGAGAGAAATTGAATGGTAACAACTTTTTGGACTGGTATAAAGACCTGAGGATCGTCCTCGAGGCTATACAAAAGTTTTACCATCTGGAACAACCTTTACCTGAAGCACCTGCTGCTACTGCTACTCTTGCTGTGCGTACCGCCTACTCACGTAGGGTACAAGAGCAACAAGAAGTGGCTTGTCTCATGCTTGCAAGCATGATCCCTGAGCTCCAAATGGACTTAGAGGACCTTGCAGCATTTGACATGCTGGCAGAACTAAAAACCATGTTTGGACAGCCAACTGAGCAAAAGCTAGTTGACACTGTCAAAATGGTACTAGCTATCAGGCACAGGAATATTGATCGGTAAAAATCAAGTCGTTATTTATTTCCAAAGAATACAGCGGAAGTTGTATTCCCGGGTCGTTATCCCCAACGAAGGCGTGAATGGAATTTGTGATCTCGGATTGTGAATACGTGTTTTGAATGGTTAAACAAAGATGAGAGTTTGGGTTTTTTTTACGCTAAAATAAGTTAACATAAATTAAAAAACGACTAATTAGCTAAGGAACGCGATGATCTAAAATGCACATAATTAAAATGTAAATGAAAACTGAAAATAAAACTAAACCGGGGAGTACCCGAGCATAAATATAAAAACGATTAAAACTAACTCTACGAGAACTAAACTAATTTTTCTACTCTCTAATCGACAAAATTAAATTTTACGAAAACGATTTACATTTTTTCTAATTAAAATTTAATTCAATACTGATTAAAAACTAAAAAATACTAAAGAGCATATGCTTAATAAAAGAATAAAAGATTTTACTTTAGAAACAAAAAAAACTAGTAGCAGAGTTGGATGGGCTGTTTGTGTTGTGAGTCAACTGTCCTGGGTTCGAACCCCAGGCATGACCCTTTTGCAATCTAATTTTTTGGACAGTTTTGAAAGTATGAAAAGAAAGGAAAAACAAAACTAAACAGGCTAAGTGATGCAATAAGCTTATATGGCTGATCAAAAACTGCTAATGATAACAATTAAACTATAACAATCACACTTAACCATGAATCATCAGAAATAAGTTTCAAAGGCTCAAAAGTAAGCAAAAGTCCCTAGTGGGTCTGCTGATACAGAAAAGAGCAGGGCAAACAGCACTGAGGCATACTTGCATGCTTGAAATAAGCTAGTAAATGATCTCCTAAATCCAAAATGAACTAAAACAGATTAAGACTACCTAGTAAGCTATTTGAAAAACAAAAATGAGAATCTAAAACCTATTTTAACTAATCTAAAATTGAAATTTAAAAAAGCTGTTAAGGGAAAAACTCAAGAACATGCAGTTTGCAATGGGGCTGATGTCAGCTTCTATTAAGCTGCAAAAAGCTACACTAGAGATGGACTAATGAAGATAAGCTAGAACAATAAGCAAACCACCAAAACTAAAGATATTAAGGCCTAAGAGATTGAAGCTACTTGATGACTCAAAACCAAAAAAAAATAGTGAGCAGACTGCACTAGCTTGCTAAAGGCTGTTAAGGGTATCTAAAGGCAAAACTAAGTTAAGCTAACCTAAATCTATCAAAATCACATCAAAGGCATCAAACTAGATCAAGTAAGCATAGAAACCGAGAATAAGCAAAAAAAATAAGCACTCGTACAGTGAGGTTGACTTTAGTTGACCAATATATAAAACAAGAAAACTCAAATTTGCATTAATCTGAAAAATTAAATTACATAACTAGAATTAAGAGGTGAACAACAATAACAATAAAAAAAAACATTACCTAAATTAAAACTAATTAAAACCTACTGCTTAAACTAAAATTACAAAAATAAATTACAACTAAAAAATAAAACGTACCGAATCTAAAGCTACATAAAACCTGCAAAAAAATGAAAACTACTACTATCCTATTTATAAAAAAAGAAATAACTAGGGTTCCGTTGCTCTGTCTTCTTTCTTTAATCTTGACACCGTTGGATTGGTTCAAGTGATCTCAGCCGTTGATTTGATGAGGTGTAGGGGAACCCGTGAGTATGCTTTGGACTGAGGTGGGATTGATGGTGACGGGAGAAGGTTTGGGGAAAAGGAGAGGGATTTTTTGGCGGTTTTCTTCTTTGGGGAAGAAAGAGGAGTAGCGGCTGGTGAAGGATGGAGAATTAGGGTTCTTTTGACTACCAATTGGGGATTTTGACCAAATGACCCGTTTTTAGTATTAGTAGTTATAAGATGGATCGGGTCAAGGTGGTGTGGGTTGGGGTTTTTAGTGTAGTGGGCTGATAGGTGGGCTTGTAAGGGGGTTTAAGGGATTTTGTTTGGATCCGGTTATTGGTTTTAGTTTTAGGATTTAGAACTTTAGTGAAAGGACAAAAAGTGTTAATCTTGAAACTTCGAGGACCAAACTTGCCAAGCTTGTAATTCCAAGGACCAAAAATTTTTTTTTTTTTATTATTATTATTATTATTTTTTTTTTTTTATATTTTAAAAAGCTTGAGGGACTAGACTTGCCATTTGCAAATTTTATTTGTTTTTCAAACGTTTTCAATCATTTTGCATATGGAACACAAAAACACATTTCAAAGATATTTTTAACATTATTTGATCGTTTTAAAGTGTTTTTGGTTGTTTTGACTCGAAAATTTGGACGAAAAGATATGTGTAAAACGACACATATCAAATCCCCCACACTGAGCAATTGCTAGTCCCTAGCAATTTTTTATGAAAAGTTGATGGATGTATCTCTTTACCAGAAGCCATCACCTCTGGAGTAGCCAAATGTTTCAGTTCAAGTAAGAACTATGGTACACTGATAACCATATGATTTTGAGCAAATCATCAGCTGCCAACGGATTTGATTTGTCTTTACCAGAAGCCGTTTGCTTCTGGACTAGCCAACTCTTAGATAAAACCACTTATTATCTTTGGTGAGCTGATGACCAATTATGGTTTTCCAACTGCCTTTACCACAAGCCATAATCTTGCGGGCTAGCCAACTCTTCATCTTTTTAGGATATGGTGAGTCGAATACCATACAATTTTTGGCAAATTGTAAGCCGTAAACGGATTTGATATATCTTTACCAAGAACCGTTTGCTCTTGGATTAGCCAATCCTTTTGTGTGTTAGACATGGTGGACTGATAACCATTTGTCGTGTAAGTGCAAAACACTTACACCAAAAAAAAAATTTTTGGCCAAAAACGGGGAATTAGATGGTATATATACGTGATTAAATTCGTGAGAATTCCCCCCACACTAGAAATGAATATTGCCCTCAATATTCAAAGTACCGGCTGTTATGCCGAAACTGAGAACGTAAAAGGGAAATATTACGGGCCATTTATTTTATTTTTGTGGTTAAATTTTTTTTTTTTTTTTTTTTTTTTTTTTTTTTTTTTTTTTTATATTTATATACAACAGCGGGGGGCATTTCCCCCACACTAGGGTGGTAGAAAATAGAAAGAAGTCAGAAGAAAATAGAAAGAAGTCAGAAGAAAATAGAAAGAAGTCAGAAATATGGGTGAAAACCCATATGGTGTGCTACTGTTTTTGTTAACCGAGTCGCTAGCTTGACTCGACCCCGAATTCATTTGTTCTTGGGGAAGCATGTGGAAAAGAAAATCTCCATCGGACTTTCATTCAAAATGTTTGGATAAACATTGTAGTACTTGAAAGTTCCACTCCGATGAGATACATCCGGCTCAAAAGAATGATAAATTAAGATGCCGGGATCAAAAACTTTGTCTTCACTCCCAAACGAGTGAATAAAAGGACAATCTACCTTATAAGAAGAAAAAGGTAGAAAAACTCGAACGACATATGTGAAATCAATATAGTGGCGATCCTCAAAGGGAAGTGTCACATATGTCGGAGAAAGAGCATCCGTGTGCATCTCGGGATCAAGTGAGGTCATATCATCGAGTTTAGGACTAGCAGAGTCCTCGACCTCATCGTTCTCTAACACTTTATCAAAGAGAGGATTTATTTCGCTAGAAAAGTACTCATCATCAAATTCAAAAAGAGAATTCGAATAGACTTTGAGACTTTCATTTGAAGCGTCCTCATCAGAAAGTGATTCGTCGTCACTAGAGGATAAATCGCCATTTGAATTGAAGAGCGGGTTAGAGAAGATCCCGGAAGTATCCTCAGAAATGTCATGAGGATCACAATAAGACCAATCACACTCATTATAGGATATATCCTCAGACTCACTTGGGATTGGGATAAGGTTCTCAACACTAGACTTTATGAATTCGTCCGATCCCTTTTCAGGAATAGTGTCAAGAAGCTCATCCCCCATAATGAGAGAGTCATCGGAGTCCAAAGTATGTGATATGGGTGTGGATGCAGTGGTCTGAAGGGGTTGAATAATAGGATTACTCATAAGAATTGTATTCTCCCCTTCCTCATCTTCGTCATCGAGCATGCACGCCTGATTAAACAAGAAACGGTTGTGTGCTGCTCGTTCAATGGCGAGTAAATCTTCCATAGACTCACCATGACGATCATTTGGGTTTTGTTTAATAGCCAGATTTGTAAGTTCAATTCGTATCTCTTGAAGTTCTTGGAATATATCTTCAAGAGATAGCTGAGGCTGGCTTTGAGTGGTTTGATACTGTGGAGGATAAGAATAATCATAATTGTTACAAGGGTCATGCTCATAGACAAGCGAGTACCTTGTTTGACAATCAGAGCTACAATGTGAACCTCCACAGTACTCACAACAGTAATACTGTTGTGGTGGTGAATAATATGAAGATGTGTCAAATCCAGATGATGTCTGATTGTTATAAGGGTTCTGCTCATAGACAAGCATGTCTCCCGTTCGACAATCATATTCCGGATGAGGACAACCTCCACAAAATTCACAAGAATATGTTTCCATCTCATGGTGCGGGGGTTGGTTAAGGAAATTGGTTGTTTCATTGTAGGGATTTTGGTCATAGACAAACCCGTTTCCCGTATTCACAATGCTACAACCTTGGCAATTTCCACCATTTGGAGGTCCCCCACACCATTCACAACCGTAGTTGTAAGATGTAGACATAAAAAGAATCAAACGTGTAGAGGGTTAAGAAGATAGAATAAAACGTTTAGAGGGTGAGAAAAGGAATTAAACGGATAAGAGGGCAAAGAAGAATCTTTTTGGATTTTTAATAACATTTTGAAAAATTCAAAGAGAAAAAGGAAAATAAAATTTGAAATAAAAATCTTTTTGACTTTTTAATAAGAAAATATTTACAAAAACACGCAACGACAAACGAGATTTAAAAATTCGCGTCAAGCCTTCCCCGGCAGCGGCGCCAAAATTTGATCGGTAAAAATCAAGTCGTTATTTATTTCCAAAGAATACAGCGGAAGTTGTATTCCCGGGTCGTTATCCCCAACGAAGGCGTGAATGGAATTTGTGATCTCGGATTGTGAATACGTGTTTTGAATGGTTAAACAAAGATGAGAGTTTGGGTTTTTTTTACGCTAAAATAAGTTAACATAAATTAAAAAACGACTAATTAGCTAAGGAACGCGATGATCTAAAATGCACATAATTAAAATGTAAATGAAAACTGAAAATAAAACTAAACCGGGGAGTACCCGAGCATAAATATAAAAACGATTAAAACTAACTCTACGAGAACTAAACTAATTTTTCTACTCTCTAATCGACAAAATTAAATTTTACGAAAACGATTTACATTTTTTCTAATTAAAATTTAATTCAATACTGATTAAAAACTAAAAAATACTAAAGAGCATATGCTTAATAAAAGAATAAAAGATTTTACTTTAGAAACAAAAAAAACTAGTAGCAGAGTTGGATGGGCTGTTTGTGTTGTGAGTCAACTGTCCTGGGTTCGAACCCCAGGCATGACCCTTTTGCAATCTAATTTTTTGGACAGTTTTGAAAGTATGAAAAGAAAGGAAAAACAAAACTAAACAGGCTAAGTGATGCAATAAGCTTATATGGCTGATCAAAAACTGCTAATGATAACAATTAAACTATAACAATCACACTTAACCATGAATCATCAGAAATAAGTTTCAAAGGCTCAAAAGTAAGCAAAAGTCCCTAGTGGGTCTGCTGATACAGAAAAGAGCAGGGCAAACAGCACTGAGGCATACTTGCATGCTTGAAATAAGCTAGTAAATGATCTCCTAAATCCAAAATGAACTAAAACAGATTAAGACTACCTAGTAAGCTATTTGAAAAACAAAAATGAGAATCTAAAACCTATTTTAACTAATCTAAAATTGAAATTTAAAAAAGCTGTTAAGGGAAAAACTCAAGAACATGCAGTTTGCAATGGGGCTGATGTCAGCTTCTATTAAGCTGCAAAAAGCTACACTAGAGATGGACTAATGAATATAAGCTAGAACAATAAGCAAACCACCAAAACTAAAGATATTAAGGCCTAAGAGATTGAAGCTACTTGATGACTCAAAACCAAAAAAAAATAGTGAGCAGACTGCACTAGCTTGCTAAAGGCTGTTAAGGGTATCTAAAGGCAAAACTAAGTTAAGCTAACCTAAATCTATCAAAATCACATCAAAGGCATCAAACTAGATCAAGTAAGCATAGAAACCGAGAATAAGCAAAAAAAATAAGCACTCGTACAGTGAGGTTGACTTTAGTTGACCAATATATAAAACAAGAAAACTCAAATTTGCATTAATCTGAAAAATTAAATTACATAACTAGAATTAAGAGGTGAACAACAATAACAATAAAAAAAAACATTACCTAAATTAAAACTAATTAAAACCTACTGCTTAAACTAAAATTACAAAAATAAATTACAACTAAAAAATAAAACGTACCGAATCTAAAGCTACATAAAACCTGCAAAAAAATGAAAACTACTACTATCCTATTTATAAAAAAAGAAATAACTAGGGTTCCGTTGCTCTGTCTTCTTTCTTTAATCTTGACACCGTTGGATTGGTTCAAGTGATCTCAGCCGTTGATTTGATGAGGTGTAGGGGAACCCGTGAGTATGCTTTGGACTGAGGTGGGATTGATGGTGACGGGAGAAGGTTTGGGGAAAAGGAGAGGGATTTTTTGGCGGTTTTCTTCTTTGGGGAAGAAAGAGGAGTAGCGGCTGGTGAAGGATGGAGAATTAGGGTTCTTTTGACTACCAATTGGGGATTTTGACCAAATGACCCGTTTTTAGTATTAGTAGTTATAAGATGGATCGGGTCAAGGTGGTGTAGGTTGGGGTTTTTAGTGTAGTGGGCTGATAGGTGGGCTTGTAAGGGGGTTTAAGGGATTTTGTTTGGATCCGGTTATTGGTTTTAGTTTTAGGATTTAGAACTTTAGTGAAAGGACAAAAAGTGTTAATCTTGAAACTTCGAGGACCAAACTTGCCAAGCTTGTAATTCCAAGGACAAAAAATTTTTTTTTTTTTATTATTATTATTATTTTTTTTTTTTTATTATATTTTAAAAAGCTTGAGGGACTAGACTTGCCATTTGCAAATTTTATTTGTTTTTCAAACGTTTTCAATCATTTTGCATATGGAATACAAAAACACATCTCAAAGATATTTTTAACATTTTTTGATCGTTTTAAAGTGTTTTTGGTTGTTTTGACTCGAAAATTGGACGAAAAGATATGTGTAAAACGACACATATCAAATATCCAGAAAAAGAAGCCGAAGGCAAATGGCAAGGGAAATGGTAAGGGCAAGGGTAAGCTTGCTTACACCCCCAAACCTAAGATCCCCCCACCTGCCAAGAAAGAGCACCCGGCAAAGGACTCTCCCTGTCACCATTGTGGAGTGAAGGGGCATTGGAGGCGGAACTGTCCGTCCTACCTAGAAGGGTTGAAGAAGAACAAAGCTAGCGCATCTAGCACATCAGGTATCTTCACTATAGAGCTCTACACTTTTCCTAACAAATCCTGGGTATATGATACTCGTTGTGGTACTCACATTTGTAATAATGTGCAGGGACTTAGGGGAAGCAGAAAGTTGAAGCAAGGAGCTTTGAACCTGTACGTTGGCAATGGCAACCGTGCAGCTGTCGAAGCAATAGGGAGCTTTGATCTCATCCTCCCTAATGGTTTAGTTATTGTTTTAAATAATTGCCATTTTGCACCTACTATTACTAGAGGTGTTGTTTCACTTTCTCGTTTGAAGGATGATGGTTTCATTCATACATTTACGGATTTTGGCATTTCAGTTTCTAAGGATAATATTTTTTATTTTAATGCTATTCCTCGTGATGGTATTTTTGAAATTGATATGCGTGATTCTATTTCAAACGATAGTTCTATATATAATGTTAGCAATAAGAAATCTAAACATAATTTAGATTCCACTTACCTATGGCATTGTCGTCTTTGTCACATAAACAAGAAACGCATTACAAAGCTGCAACACGATGGGCTTTTAGAGTCAACCGACCCTGAGTCGTTTGATAAATGCATTTCTTGTATATCTGGTAAAATGGCACGAAAGCCCTTCTCCCATGTTGGAGAAAGAGCTGAAGATCTACTTGGACTCATACATACTGACGTATGTGGCCCATTTAGAACAAAGTCAAGGGAAGGAGCTAACTACTTCATTACTTTTACTGATGATTTCAGTCGATATGGTTATGTTTACTTGATTAAACATAAACATGAAGCTTTTGAAATGTTCAAAGTTTTTCAAAATGAAGTGGAAAATCAACTAGGCAAGACCATAAAAGCTCTTCGATCAGATCGAGGAGGTGAATATATGAGTCTAGAGTTTTTAGATCATCTAAAAAGGTGTGGGATTGTCTCACAATTCACTCCTCCATATACACCACAACATAATGGTGTATCTGAAAGGAGAAATCGAACCTTGCTAGACATGGTTCGATCCATGATGAGTCTAACAACATTGCCAATGTCCTTTTGGGGTTATGCTCTAGAGTCTGCTGCACGCATTCTCAATATGGTTCCAACCAAGAAGGTAGACAAGACATCATACGAAATATGGCATGGGAAGGTCCCTAAATTGTCGTACTTGAGAGTCTGGGGTTGTGAGGCTCTCGTGAAACGAGACACACCTGACAAACTTGAGCCCAGAGCTATCAAGTGTATCTTTGTAGGATACCCAAAGGAAACGATGGGTTACTATTTCTACTACCCACCCGAGAACAAAATATTTGTTGCCCGGAATGCTGAGTTTCTTGAGAACCGTCTCATTTCGCAAGAGGCAAGTGGGAGCAATGTAGACCTTGATGAAATTCAAGAGGAAGATGCACAACCTTCTGGTAACACTAGTGAGCATCAAAATGAGATTGAACATGAAAATGTTGAACCTCATCAAGATGTTGCTCCCATTCGTAGATCCGCAAGGATACCTCAAGCACCTGAGCGATATGGTTTCTATGTCGATGCTGAGGAACATGAGTTAAGGGATCATGGTGAACCCGCTAACTATCGAGATGCATTATCGAGTCCTGAACACGATAAATGGATCGAAGCTATGAATGCGGAGATGAAATCCATGAAAGACAACGATGTCTGGGTCGAAGTTGACCTACCTCCTAACGCTAAAACCGTTGGGAGCAAGTGGCTCTTCAAAAAGAAGACCGACATGGATGGAAATGTACACACCTACAAAGCTCGTCTAGTAGCAAAAGGTTTCACTCAAACCTACGGGGTTGACTATGAAGAAACCTTCTCGCCTGTTGCAGACGTAAAAGCTATTAGGATTCTTATAGCCATAGCAGCATACTATGACTATGAGATTTGGCAAATGGATGTCAAGACAGCCTTCTTGAACGGCCACCTGAACGAAGACGTTTATATGGTGCAACCCGAGGGCTTCGTGAATCCTAAACATCCAACTAAAGTATGCAAGCTTCAAAGATCCATTTATGGATTAAAGCAAGCATCTAGAAGTTGGAATAAGAGATTTGACGATGAAATCAAGAAGATTGGTTTCACTCAAAATCTCGATGAGCCATGTGTATACATGAAAACTAGTGGAAGTATAGTCGTGTTCCTAATCTTATATGTCGATGACATATTGCTCATGGGAAACAACATTCCAATGCTACAAGATGTAAAATCCTGGCTTGGAAATTGCTTTGCCATGAAAGATCTAGGAGAAGCCGCGTACATACTTGGAGTCAAAATCTATCGTGATAGATCAAAACGATTAATCGGCTTATGTCAAAGTGCATACATTGACAAAATCCTGAAGCGATTTAGGATGCAAGATTCCAAACGTGGAAATCTTCCAATGCAACCAAATACAGTATTGAGTAAAGCTCAAGGACCCTCCACACCTGATGAGGTGAAGAGGATGAAGGGAATCCCGTATGCTTCGGCTGTGGGATCCATAATGTATGCGGTTAGATGCACTAGACCTGATATAGCGTTCTCTCAGAACCTAACGAGTAGATTTCAACAGGATCCAGGAGAATGTCACTGGACTGCTGTTAAGAACATATTAAAGTATCTACGAAATACTAAGGATATGTTTCTTGTTTATGGTGGTGATGTCAAGCGTGAGCTCAGTGTCACTTGTTACACTGACGCAGGCTGGGAGACGGATCGTGATGACACCAAATCCCAAACGGGATATGTTTTCATCATGAACGGAGGTGCTGTTGACTGGAAGAGTGCCAAACAAAGCACTATCGCGATGTCCTCTACAGAAGCTGAATACATTGCTGCTTCTGAAGCTGCTATGGAGGCGATTTGGATACGTAAATTCATTTCTGGGCTTGGCGTTGTCCCCAGCAATGAACGACCTATGGATATGTACTGTGACAATACAGGTGCCATTATCATAGCCAATGAACCAGGTGTTCAAAAGGGTGCCAAACATTTTCGTCGAAAAGTTCACTACATTCGAGAGGTGATCGAAAGTGGTGATATTCGTCTTCTCAAAGTTCACACAGATGACAACATAGCTGATCCTTTTACTAAACCAATGCCTTGTGCCAAACATGTCGAACATGCTAGGAGCATTGGACTTAGACCAGCTAGTAGTCTCATGTAGATCTGTATTTTAGTATTTTGAATAATTAGAACGTTAAACGGTTTGTATTTGCAATGAATTGATGTAATGGTTATGATCGTTTTCATTTTATATCAACTGTGTTCTATATTTGCATGTTTAATCCATGAATAATTTATTTATTCTAAAATTATCCATTGTCGGTTGACGATACGGGAGTATCATCAAATTAAGGCAAATGTGAGCGTGTTGGTGATTCATTTGCCAAACTCACATGTTGTTCATTGTGATGAACATTGGATTGACCCAACCTACGAGAATCCACTACATGGATTGTCGTCAATAGTGAATCTCGCAAGAGGTTTTGTCTCTCATCCTTAGACTTGAGATGCAAGCAGGTCTTGCATGTGTGGAATTTCATTCCTTGATATGGTTAAACGCTGTCCTGAATAAGGTAGTTATAAAGGCCATTATCAGGAGTGATATGAAGCATGTGAATGACACGTGTAGTCAAAACAGGATTTGTTCCTCCACATGTTTTGGAGTTAGATACTATTGGGCCCCTCGATGAATTGAACAGATGTTTGTATGGCCGTACCCAACTGGGATTAAGATGAATCTTAAATCCACTTGGTAATCTAGTTCAATATCTATATCGAGAAACATAATAGTTGAACTATTAGAATGACTTTTAATCCATGTCTAATATTCAACACGGTATCTGTAACAAAAGGATAGATGACATATAAACCATCTGAAATGAGAAGTTTAAGAAACTACCCTCACATATTTCTAGGGGCTTTGGCGTGTTGCTAGACGCTAACCATTGCTAGTATAATTACTTGATTATTATGACGTCGCAAGTGGGAGCTGTTGGAGTATGCTCGTGTCATAATCACTAATTATATGGCTAGACATATGTGAGCCTATGGGGTCACACACTTATACACAGAGACACCATTTTATAGATTGTATTTATCGTATTTACAATATATAAATGACTACGTAACTCGAGATCAATAACGGGCCATTAAATACTAAGTTAGACTTAGTGTTTTTGGACTGGGCCAACAACGGGCAAGCCCATTGTGGGCCCTTAATGTGGCCGGCCATATGGGAGGTTCAAGAGGGAGTATGGAACTTGTTAAGGGGCCTTGATGTAAGATTGTAATTGATAAGATCAAAGGATTTGATCAAATCAATTACACATTGAATTATCATAATACCATAACAAACTCTCCTCTCTCTCCCCCCTCTCCATCCTCACGGCACAAACATAACACCCTTAGGGTTTTGTGGTTTTGATCTCCTCTTGATATTATCTATTGTAGGTTATACCAAGATTCATTGTTGCGGGGTTTAGACTAGCATCGGGTGGTGATCAAGGACGTGTAGTGTGGATACACATAGAAGAGATCAACCTTATTGATCTCTTGGGGTTTCATATACAAGTCGACACATACATATTGTAGGTGACTCCCGGATCACGCTTCAAAGGTATATCTCACTTGTTTATGTGTTTATTATATTTGATTGATCATATGGCACTATGGATCCGTTGTGTGGTGATGTTTATCCGCTGCGTTTATATGTTTAATATGATTATTTATTTCATACATCACCTATAACGTTTACTTATAGATGCGGCGCATCTAACTCTATAGATGCGCCGTATCGACCCAGATTTCAGAATCTATAAATACCGAACTCATTAACGAATTTGGGCATCTTTGGGAACACTTAGGGGCATTCCCAGACGATCAAAGCCTCTCCAAACAGTAGAAGATCAATATTGAAGACCTAATCATCCTTGAAGAACATCTCTAATCATTGTTATATTACTTAATCATTCGGTTAGCGTATCGTATTCATTATGTTTCATACTTTATTCGTTATGATTATGTTTATGTACTTTGTTATAGAGATTATGGGCTAACACCCTTAGGTGTTAGCCATGTTTATGATGTTTTATTAGTTTTTATGATTTTGTCGATGTGTTTGCTTTGTTATTGGATTGGGTGCTTGTCGATAAAAACTTGTTTATTGCTTATAACTAGTAGAAGTCTATGTAACTAGGTTATGATCCTTATAACTTTAATTGATGTGACTTAACTACCTGTAATTGTGGTTGCTTTGGTTGAGTTATATGCATGTTAACCCGAATCTCTATTAGGAGTCATTGTTTGGCATAAACGGAACGTGTCTACAACCTAATAGGACTAGTAGCGTGTAATACCGAACTAGGTTAGATGGTTTAAAGCAATAAGTTAGTATTAATGCTAGACGAGTCACTATGATCTTTCGTCATATCCGCCCCGAGGGCTAGTTACTTAATTGTGACAGAATTTCGTAATTGATATGCCGATTAACAATTGAATGAATTAAAACAAGTAGACATGAGCATGTATAACTATAAAATGGATTAGACTTGGCTAACCCGTTCTTCCTATCTTTGGTGTCTTCATACTTGTATTGTTTGTTTATCTTAGTTTAGTTAGAATAAAATCAAACCCGTGGCAGTCTCTCAGGCTGAACCCCCCTTATCTTTAATTGCTTTCTAGGATAGGATAGAATAGTTAATAATTAGAATACCTTTAGATCATTTTAGCTTCACTCCTAGTGAACGACCCTTGCTTACCTAAAAACTATCTACATTGACCGGGTACACTGCTCGTTAGTGTTTAGAGTCTATAGGTTAGTTCGGCAAAATATAAATTTAAAACTTGGTAGATTTTTATAGACATAAAAAAAAACATATCAAGTTTTTGGCGCCGTTGCCGGGGAGTGAATTTATCTTTTTACTAGTTTTATTGGTATTTTTATGTTTGTGTTTGTTTTGTTTACCTGTTAGTTTGTTTATATTCTGTGTGTCTGTCTCAGAAGGGAGATACGGCGTATTCTTGTCTGTGAATACGGCGCATCTTTCTGGTTTCAATACGGCGCATTCTTGTCTGTGAATGCGACGCATTGACGTTCTGTGGCCAAAAAAAAAAAAAAAAAAAAAAATTGCTTTTAAATTTTTATAAAAAAATGGTGCAGGAAGATAATACGGCGTATCCATTGTCTGTTGGATACGGCGTATTAACTTATGTCGATACGGCGTATCTATTGTCTGTTAGATACAGCGTATCGATTTTCCGTGACCCCAAAAATATTTTTCGTTTTTTTTTTTATCTTTTGTGTGTGTTTAAATTTTATTAAATTAAAAAAAAAAAAAAAAAAAAAATGTCCTGGTTACTGCTAGTTTTCTTGGTTGTTTATCTCTCTGGTAATAATTAAGATTGACAATCCGAAAATTAGGGTGCAGTCAGGCTCGTGACTCGAACAAAAACAAGCGCTTCGTGGGAGGCAACCCATGCTTATCTTTTAATTTATGTCAATTTAATTTTCTGTCGAGTCTGTCCCAGGCCTTCGATGCGGCGTATCCAACCCCTATGGATACGGCGTATCGAATCATCTGGAATACTTTAGTCCGAACTATTTTGCTGACATCAATGCGGCGTATCTATCTTTTTAGATACGGCGTATCGACCTGCCAGAATTGAATACAGTTCTTTGTTTTTCTTTTGTTTATCGTTTTCTAACCGATGATTAATGAGATGTTTCTCGAGACTTGTTTTTCCTGTGGTCTCTATATTTTTACAGGTCCGGAATATTGAAGATGTTGATGGACTCCCGCATTTTATACGCTCGCACACTTAAATTGGAAGATCATACCGAGCAAATCTTAGGGGAGTTCTCCGTTCTAATTCTTTCTATCTCTTGTTTTTAATTTTAAATACAAACAACGAGGATGTTGTTTAACTTAAGTGGGGGGATGGAGAATTAGAACGTTTACTTGTCCTAAATTTTTCAAAAATATGCTTTAATCTATGCTTAATTATCAAAATTTAATTTTTTTTAGCATGTTTTTGTTTAATCTAAGTTGCATAGCTGCACACATAACCTTATTTTTAAAAATTGTGAACTTATCAAAATTCACAAATCTATGAGTGTGCCGGTGACTTGTAAACTTTAGAACTTGGCTTGTATACTATTCGAGACCACCATAATAAGTATTATTTATATAATTGGAATGACTTGTCTAAATTGGTAAATTCTAGGATTTCACCCAAAAAGCCTATATATGTCATGTGTTATTAGCTAACTACACTGGTTAGTTAATCCCCGTATAAACCCTTTTGTTACTCTCACTTTTAGAGTAAGATACCCCTAGAAAAACACTCAGAGCCATTCCTTTCGTTTCTTACACCTTTGTTAAAATGTTTCGTTACACCTTAAACCTTAGCCTACCCTATAGATTAAAATCCGTGGTTGGTTAATTGCTATAGGCAAAGTGTGTTTCCTTACATTACCTGTGTTCGCGTGCGTAATTCATTATCTGTGGTTAGGTCGGGAAATTGCACAATGCAATCGGAGTGAAAGTAAATATTGTATTTCTTTGAGTTTATTTTTCGTGTGTTTACTACTTTCACTATTGCCGTTATTTCTGAAGTCATGAAAAGTATGGAAAAATTATCCAGAATTATCATTATAGTGATGTGGTGAAATTTTACACATCTATGTTATGTTTCAAAAAAAAAAAAAAAAAAAAAAAAAAAAAAAAAAAAAAAAAAAAAAAAAATCGAAAAAAATAGAAAAGAAAAAAAAAGAAAAAAGAAAAAGTTGGATGTTTGATTTAACCAACTTATGTAAAGTTTTGTATTCAGTGGTCGATATCACCACTAATTGTTGTATACTATATCTATGGATTGAATGGGAGTTGGCAGTTATGGGAATGCCAACTAAGGTTTATTCTTTGATTAAGATCTTGTTGAGTATAATTCGTGTCTACCTAAAGCGTGTGTTTCAAGTGTTAAAGCGTGAGTTATTCTATGATATGAGTCTTATTCATGGGATGGTTGGGATAGTGATTAACCACACTTAGGATTTTAATTTATTTGTTTTGTTTATTTTTCATTTTACACCAATTTATATCCCAAATATTATCCATACCCTATATCATTCTTCATCCAAACCTTTGATTTATTGAGATTAGGGATTTGAGCAATCTTAAGTATCGTAGTCGTGGATTCGGCTATGTATTTATGATTTTGTCGCCCTTTTTGATATAATATTATTGGTAAAGAATACTTGGTCCTATCTTTAGCCTATTCGAGTTAAGGATTTGAGCAATTGCAAGTATCGTGTTCGTGGATTCGATCATGTATTTGTGATTTTGTCGCCTTTTCTGGAATTTGAGATCGATAGAGATTAAGAAGAATGATTAACCCTTAACCAACAAACCCTTTTTACCGCTTTAGACTTGTTATTCCTTGGCTTTAGTGGGGGAGATGTGTATACTTGCCAAGCTTATGATAGAATATTCGTCATGACTGGACAGTTAAACGATTAGATTTGCTTTTATCAAAATATTTTATTTTATTTCTAATTCGTTAAGTGTTTGGTTGTGCAATTATGATAAAACGAATAAGTGCTTAATTATAAAAATACATCCTATTTAGGATACATTTTCATAAGTTTAATCTAAGGTTTACTTGAGGACAAGTAAAGTTCAAGTGGGGGGATATTTGATGACATCAAATAACGACATATTATTAGCATCATTTATCCTATATATATTGCTCGTTTTATATTGTTTTATATGAGATTTGATACTTAATCGTTTACTTTTGTAAATCTCAGTAATATTGGAGCATTTGGTGAAAGTTAGTGATTTTGGACGAAATATGGAGATAACTGATCAAGATGGAAAAAGTCTACTAAACTCAAGGAGATACGCCGTATCATTCTAGACAGATACGCCGTATCATCATACTTAGATGAATTCGAAGACCATTGCCTGACTTTGAAGAATGCGCCGCATGGATTTATCCCATGCGCCGCATATGAAACCTTGGTCAACGAGAAGAACCAACTTGTTTTACTCCAGATGCGCCGCATGAAGCTCCTGATATGCGGCGTATCAATCTCAAGACTTCACCAGATATCCAAGATATTGAAGAATATTCGCAAATATTATAATCCTGGACCCCACGCGAAGTTACCTTGATACGCCGCATCGGACCAATCCGATGCGCCGTATCGGCCATATACAGTCCTTACCAAGAATTCAAGAAATCAAGTGAAGATTAGAAGCTTAATGAAGAAGTCAAGATTACAAGTCGACACTTGAAGATGCTTTCGTATTTTGGCCATAAAATCTTCATCCGGACTCCGTTTTAGGTGATTCAAGCGGCCACGGAAAGAGAAAAAGGAGATCTACCTGTATTTGAAGGATATGCGGCGCATCTGGTCCTTAGATGCGCCGTATTGGGAGATGAGGCGCATCTGTTATTTAGATGCGCCGTATTGGGTCAGTTTCAGACTTGGAGGCTACGTTTACTTATAGATGCGGCGCATCTAACTCTATAGATGCGCCGTATCGACCCAGATTTCAGAATCTATAAATACCGAACTCATTAACGAATTTGGGCATCTTTGGGAACCCTTAGGGGCATTCCCAGACGATCAAAGCCTCTCCAAACAGTAGAAGATCAATATTGAAGACCTAATCATCCTTGAAGAACATCTTTAATCATTGTTCTATTACTTAATCATTCGGTTAGCGTATTGTATTCATTATGTTTCATACTTTATTCGTTATGATTATGTTTATGTACTTTGTTACAGAGATTATGGGCTAACACCCTTAGGTGTTAGCCATGTTTATGATGTTTTATTAGTTTTTATGATTTTGTCGATGTGTTTGCTTTGTTATTGGATTGGGTGCTTGTCGATAAAAACTTGTTTATTGCTTATAACTAGTAGAAGTCTATGTAACTAGGTTATGATCCTTATAACTTTAATTGATGTGACTTAACTACCTGTAATTGTGGTTGCTTTGGTTGAGTTATATGCGTGTTAACCCGAATCTCTATTAGGAATCATTGTTTGGCATAAACGGAACGTGTCTACAACCTAATAGGACTAGTAGCGTGTAATACCGAACTAGGTTAGATGGTTTAAAGCAATAAGTTAGTATTAATGCTAGACGAGTCACTATGATCTTTCGTCATATCCGCCCCGAGGGCTAGTTACTTAATTGTGACAGAATTTCGTAATTGATATGCCGATTAACAATTGAATGAATTAAAACAAGTAGACATGAGCATGTATAACTATAAAATGGATTAGACTTGGCTAACCCGTTCTTCCTATCTTTGGTGTCTTCATACTTGTATTGTTTGTTTATCTTAGTTTAGTTAGAATAAAATCAAACCCGTGCCAGTCTCTCAGGCTGAACCCCCCTTATCTTTAATTGCTTTCAAGGATAGGATAGAATAGTTAATAATTAGAATACCTTTAGATCATTTTAGCTTCACTCCTAGTGAACGACCCTTGCTTACCTAAAAACTATCTACATTGACCGGGTACACTGCTCGTTAGTGTTTAGAGTCTATAGGTTAGTTCGGCAAAATATAAATTTAAAACTTGGTAGATTTTTATAGACATAAAAAAAAACACATCAATGTTTCTTGATATTCTTGATACCTTTTTCTTGTAAAACATTATGGCTTGTGCACATATAATAGTGCACAACCTGTTCTTTGTAAAGAAAGGACCCTGAGGTACGCTTCAGCGCCTCAATCCTAATATAAGGAGCAAAAACTTCTTATTTTTGAGTCGAATTAATAAAATTTCTTAAGTTTTTCATAATTATGCTCAAAAGAACAAGTATTCCCTCTCGTAATCAAAACCTCAAAAAGTAATTTCACTTATTGAGGGGGAGTACTTGAAACAATCTTTGTTCATAACGAGAAGTTCTTGTTGGATTCTTCCTACAAACCTCAAAAAGCATATTTTAATCAACATGTTTTTCAAAAACAACATCAATATGCTATTTTTGAGGGGGAGAATAAAATGTGATTAAAATATGGTAACAGATGTGTGGAATCTCGTATGAGCTCGACTCAGATTTAACCAACGAATTGACGAAAGTTAAACTGTCAGTAGTCGAAAGGACTTGTCCTGGACGGGTAATAATTTCAAGCTGGTCTAACCAGTGATGTAAGTGTGTCTCGAATAGGACTTGTCTAAGTAGAGTGTACCGTTTCGAGAGATTCTCCTTGAATATGACCAGGACGGGTAATAATTTCAAGCTGGTCTAACCAGTGATGTAAGCGTTTCTCGGAGCGGTCATGTTCACTGAGAATCAATCAATTCAAAAGTGCGAACTCCATCCAACATGTGCAAATTTAACTTAAAAACCCATGAGCACATGTGAAGGGGGAGTATTTTTGAAAATGGAAAACCCTCAAAGTGTTAACAAAATATGTTGTATAATCATAAACACTTTGAGAGATTTTACAAAAGGTTTTACGGCATGTGATCAATAAATCTAGGATAATCATGGAGTAATAAGGTGATTAATATTAGGTTTATATCCTATGATCCGCCAGAGCTGGAGGGATCTACCAAAGGACAACACCAATAGTTTAGAACTAGAAGTCCTTAGGTATATTGAAAAAAAAGGAGAAAAGAAATGAAAGGAGAAAGAAGGGGTAGGAGAATTAAAAAGAAAAGTTAATCTAAGGGTGAAAAGAAATAGCCCTCTAAATGTTCAACCTTAGGGCAGAAACCGGGTTCAATTCATATGCTACTGGTTATCACCAAGGTGATGCCGGTATTGAAGTCAAGACGTCATGGACCCAGTGACGCACTACACTTAACCTTCTAGCCACTCAAGTATCTCTCAAAAGGTACTTGTTTCAAACGGTCTAGAGTCGTGGAGTGATACCTCGGTATACTTCAGCGGATCACCCTGAATCGTTGATATACTTCGGTATATCTGTGTAAGCCCTCTTGGGGGTATCCGATTCAGGAACAGCCTTTGTAAGGATTAGAGAGAGTTTTCACACTATGTTGTTAATTATCTCGAAGTCCGAACTTATAAGTGCTGGAAACTTTTATGCTAATTGTTTTCATGCAGGTACTTATGGAGACCCGGAGTTCCAGCTAGCTGTGACCATAATTACCACCATTATCATCAACAGCATTCCATCTCCACATGCTCATACCAACATCAGAAAGTCATTTCTCATCAATAACAGAAGCAAAAGTTCAAAAGACAAAGATCGAAGTTAAAGAATAAGAATCACAGAATGCTCAAGGTTTCAAAGACAAAAAGGTATTGGCATGGTGGAAAAGACGTAAAGACACAGGAACTAAAGACGTTGATGAAAGGCAGATCACAACTTTATCACATCACATAGAACAAGAACAAAAAACAAAGATACTAGAGACGTCAAAGCCAAAGAAGCAAAGAAGACGTCAAGCAACCTTTGATGACCAACCCTTAGGGGGAGATTGTTGGGAATGCATGTAACTAGTATCAAGTCTTGGTCATTTACTTATGTAATAGGTTTCTTAGTTTTATATGGCTTATATGTTTGTAAAAGCCTACGACCCAAGTAGTAAGCCCATGGGCCGTATGGAAATGTTTAGCAAGAGCACATAGGGCGTTGCCCTAGCTCCTTGCCTATAAATATAATGTAAACCTCACATAGTGAGGTGTTGGTTATTTCATACCTATGCTAAACCTTTTTCATTTTATTTAGTGAAGTAATCGACCATATCTATTTCTCTCTATCTCATTTCTATCTTTTATACACTTGTGTTGTTATATTATGGTGACCTAACAGCCATCTCTTGTAACATGGTACAACACTCATGGACAAAGCATATAGCAGTCTGATACCATTTCATCAAGGAACATGTAGAAAGACGGACTGTGGAATTGTACTTCGTGAAAACTGATTACCAAATTGCCGAGTTCTTCACAAAAGCTTTGCCACCGAAAAGATTTGAATACTTACGAAAACGTCTAGGAATGACAAGCATTCGTGATGAAAATAACAATGATGATCAAAAGGTCAAAGAAGTCACCAAAGTATTAGACATCACAAGTATATCTGGTAAAACAATAGGGTAATTATCAACTCATAATGGCTGTTGACCAAATCATAGATCAACACCCGTTTTTAAAGAAAGGACCCTGAACGTACGCTTCAGTGCGTCAATCCTTTAGAAAAGAAGAGAAATATTCTTAATTATCGTGAGCAAAATTTATACAAGATTTTACAAAAAACTTTTTACAAAACCTTTTTCTAAAATTTTTTGCTCATGATAAACAAATCTTGAGCATGTTTTTCTGATTATTAATATAATCTTTTTTAGCTCAAGTAAGAATAAAAAATTTCAAAAACAATGCTACCCACCTCAATAATAGATAAAAAACAGTTTAAAATATTAAGCTATTTTTTAGGGGGAGAAATTGAGAAGTTTGTTTTTGAAATCAATGAATAAATTGTTAAGTTGTTGGAAAATAAAACAAAAATGTTGTTGGAAATTAAATGAAAAATGTTGTTAAAACGCTGGGAAATACCATCACTTCGAGGGGGAGTGATAAATTTTATTTAAACATTTTTGATATAACACACAAGTTCATTTATTTGAACTAAAATGTTTTCAAAAACTTTGTGAAAATTAAAATGCTAACAAAAAGGACTTTGTTTGAAAAGAGAGCTTAAGCCAAGGGGGAGTTTTGCTAAAACATTAAAACTGCTATTGAACCCTCCCCCAGTCCAAAACTCTCGCAGACCTGGGTTAAAAAAAAAAGGTAAAAAAGTCAAAAAGGGTTATTAACCCACCTAGTGACTGCGAGAAAAACACACAAACCCTTATTGGCTATCACAAACTCTCTCTCTCCTTTACACCCAAATACTCGCATAGCAAAACTCACGCTTTAACAGTGATTTCTTGAATCTCAAGTGTCTTTCATGAAAAAGTAAGCTAAAAAATTTCTTTAACTAATTCTTTTACATCTTTGTTATGAATTTCAGTCTTTGGTTTGCATTACATTGATCAAAATTGTTTAGTTAAGGTTGCGTATTCATACAACACTTAGATCACTATTGAGTTTGCGATTTAGAGTGTTTTGGTTAAATTCTTGTGGTTAGATGACTGAGATAAGATGTTTGGACCATGATTATGAAAGAAAATGGGAACTTAAACGACTTGATTTGGGGTAAAATGGATCAATTTTGGGTCGAAGATGAACAGTTAGGGCTGCGACACCAATAATGGTGGAATGCGAGACTTTAGGGTAGAGCCGAAAATTGGTTTTAATAGTAATTTAAAATCTGCTAGACTTTGGTTGCGAAAGCTGTTTTACACTTAGTGTCGCAACTGATGCCTTGCGATAGCACTTTTCCTAAAAGTGTTGCGATAGCTTCCTATCATAACTTTTCTTTGCGACAGCACTTGACGAAACTTGTTGCTGTAGCAATTTACTATCACAACATTAGTTTGCGATACCTGTTTTATCTTGTTTATGACAGTTGACTATGTTTGACCATGTTTGCGATCCCAAATCCTGCGATAGCAGATTTTGTGAAACTTTGTTACCTACCTTTTCTAAACGTTACTCTGCCCAAATTTTTTAAAATCTTTGCAAAACTTTTATAAGTGTTATATTTGTATAAAGTTTAACAAACATTTTAACAAATTTTATCAATGTTACATTTATGTTCAAACAATCTTTTCTCAAATAGTCATAACTTGTTCAAAACTTCAAATTTTTTTTTGAAAATCACTTTTCAAAAACTAAAAAAGTTCAACAATGAGCCAATTTTTTTGTAATACACATGTGTTTCTCAATTTTTTAAATTCATTTAAAAAAGGATCAAATTTTTTAATAAAGAAATTTTTTAAACATTGAGACATAAAATTGCATATGTTTAGTTTAGTAATAATTAGACTAGGATTGTATCATGATATTGCCTTAAACTAGTTCGTGGTGCATATGTTTAATTAGAAAATTAAACTTCTCTATGATTGCATTTTTATGAAAACTCTGTGAATGACATTTTATTATATCTATGTGAATGAATGATTTTGACGGATAACATTCAAATTCTTTCTCGGTTGCCAAAGCTATGAATTTCTAACTTACAAATCAATTCATAGTTTTCACTCAAATTTGTTTATAAAAGGTTTTGAGACAAGTTGATACGGTCTTAACTAAGAATATCTCATCTTCAAGGTGGTTATTAGGGCTAGTTGTCATTTAAAAACTGATAATGCATCCCTTTAGCTACAAAACGTAACAGAGTATTCAAGGTTTTTATACGTTTTGGGAAAATCTCACTCTTATACAACAAAATCTCTTTTGAGATGACTTATATTTGACTTAACGTAAAACTTCTCATCTTCAAGATAGTTATTAGGAATAGTTATCATCTAAAAGCTGATAATGAACTCCTTTAACTAGGCAACGTAATAGAGAGTTCAAAGTTTAGTTATTTATCAAGAAATCTCACGCTCGTGCAATTAAATTATCTTTGTAAATGTTTTATTTTCTAATAAAGTTATCTAGTATATACTAGATTACTTAAGTTTGAAACAAACGTTGATACTTTTTCCTAAAAATTCAAAAAGGTTTGATGAACGTATATTTTAAAGCATGAGCAATATAAAACAACGTTCAATCTAAACCTCATAAATATTTTGAAAAAGTATCACAACACAAACTTTTGGTGGAGAAAAACAAAAACAGATAGAGAGAATTAAATCGCATATGAAAAGAAAAGAGCATGCGCTTACGCTATAAAAGCAAGAAAGCATAAGAAAAGAAATAGAAAAGAAATATGCTAGTAAAAGAAATGCCAGAGCATACAAAAACAGATAGAGTAAAATAAATGAATTTAAATTTATCCATATACTTACAAATTTCATATCATTTTAGAATCATATTCACAAAAATGTCTGAAGAACAAGAACAACCACAAGAAGTTCCAGAAGTTCAAGTCCCGCAACTACAACTGATACAAGAACAAATTCTTCCATCTGATAATTACATTAGATACGTTGAAAGCAACTTCCTGTTCAATCCTTACAACTTCAATTGTGGTCATCCAATAATCGTTGAAATACTTAAAAATCACCCAATCTTCCCCGCTCTCAACAAAACAGCCATTGAAATCTCTTAGATTTACGTAGAACAATTCTGGAATACCATACATGTGGTAAAAGATTCAAAGGCCGCAACTCTGGAAGTCACAGAGGACATATACACAACCACACTCACTATGAATTCCCTACGAAATGTCCTCGACTTACCCACTTCCAACTCTAATGATAGACATGGGTTTGAAGTCTTACCAGATGCAACATAGATTGTTACATTCTTCAAGGAACTGGGCTTTGATACTGAAGCTGTAAAGATCAAAAACACTTCAGACTTCAAGAGAAAGCATCTACCCGGACTCTGGGCAACCATGTTTTCAATCCTTAATAGATGCCTCGCTGGCAAAGAAGCAGGGAGATTCTCAATCTATCAGATCTTCTATGGTGTTGTTAATCAATGCCATTTTGACTATGCTTCTCTATTATGGATTAAGCTAATTGAATTAGTTTAGAACCAAACCAGGACCAAGAAGAAGAAGAAGGGTCCCTACATTCCTTTTGTAAGATTCATCAAACTTCTTATTCAAGATATGATGAAATCAAATAAGCTGTCAGCAAGGCCTATCGAGGTTTGAATAAATGACAAAGTAATGAGAAACCTGCAACCAGCCAAAGATGCAATGACTAAACCATCAATGGCTATCCAACAAGAGTTGCTCAACCTTGCTGAATAGAAAATTGAAGCTTACAAGGAATATATAGGTAGAATTAACGTCTTTATGGAAAGCTCGAAACCGAGCGGACCTACCCCTGAAACGCATAGGAAATTAGAATCTAGCGCCCAACTAGGTCTAGAGACGGGGACTAAGAAACGTACAATCGAACAAGGGGGTAAAAGGCGAAGAAGAATTCAACGACTCTCTGACATTCAGGAGTCTGGAGAAACAAGGGCGGAAGAAGGACAAAAGGAAGGTGTTGGAACCGACACTCAGGAAAAGGGTGACTCTGAAACGACTATGTGTGATCCACAAAAAGATGAGATTGTCAGAAATGATGGAGAGGAGGAAGGAACAACCCATAGGCTGGAAGATAGTAAGGAGACTAGGTTAGAATCTGAAACAAGTAGTATCATTAAATCCACGGAGATACACCAGCTCCTAAACTCAGGTACACCCGAGCAAACAAATCCTGCGTCATTCGTTGACACAGCGACAAGTTTGCCCTCGGAAACTCTTTGTGTGTCTGAACCATTAATATTTCCCTCGGCTGTTCCACCACCTCAACCAACTACAAAAACAACAACAACAACAACAACAACAACAACAACAACAACAACAACAACAACAAATCCAACAACACAAGCTACCACAACAACAACAACAACAACTATACCCATCCCACCACAAACTGAAGAAACCAAATCCATTCCACCATCATCAACAACTGCATTCACTCCTCAATCAGATGCACCTTCAAGTTATGTGACAAAGGGATATCTGAAACGAGCAGTAGAAGGGTTTGCGGCTGACTTCAAAGAGCTGCTTCAAGCTGAAGAAAAACGTAAAATGATTCATGAAGCGGTTGCTGAAGAAGTTACTAGAGAGGAGGAGCTCACATTTCATCAACTCAAAGATACGATGTTACAAATATTCAAAGATCAACCTCATCTATAGCAACAAAAACCCAATCTCTACTTTTCACTCATTGGAACACAAGATTCAGAATCAAAATCACAAGAAATAGCTGCCCTACGATCAACAATGACTACAACACACAAAGCCTTGCTAAAGGAAATTGGACAGCTAGCTGATCGAGTCTTCTCTATGAAATACACATGCAACGTTCAATCTCACAAACGCCATCAGGATGACCCTGACTCGGACAATCCTGAGGGGGAGAGACGTTCCAAGAGATTGAGACACACCGCACATACTTCCTCATCATAACAAAGAACATCAACTACCTCTAGATCAAGCAAGCAACCTTCCAAATCCAGATTTACGGAGAAACAAAAAGATTAAAAAGTTGCTGCAACCAATGAATCTAGTGAAAGAAAAAGAGAAGAAGTAAGTGGTAGTGTTTCTACAATGGGTGAAAAGAATGTAGTAACAGGAAAGTCTAAAGTAGATGAACTAATGAAGAAACCAACTGTTGAAAAGCCCGAGGCTACTCCATAGGTTTAATTTACTACGGAGTTCTCAAGTCACGTAACGGATGAGTTATATGGTAAAATCTTAATGGATGCTCGAATCAGAGACGTATACGATCATGAGCTTGTTAAGAAGACCATCGAATCCACAGCTCCGGTAGAAGCTCATCCGCTACTCAAATTCCCTGAACCTTCAACGTACGAGAACTTTGACTTACATTATCTGGTGTCTGGACATGACAAATATCGTACTTCAACTTCCACAAGTCTAATGTTTGAGGAATGGGGTGATGAATTCCTGGAAGAAGGTATTCACAGAGAAAAGTTCATCATTTCTGAGATCGACCAACAAGAATACAAGGTGGAAGCATATATGAGAATAACCGGGATGAATGAGGCAACTCAACAGTTTTTCATAAGCAGATATAGAGATGCAGCTCCTCGTCACAAGGTTTTCACAAGACACCAGATTGTTCATTATGTTTTTGTCTTCTCAGACTAGTTCAGAACTGACGGGTTCATCAACTTTGCGGTAAGAAGAGACGACAACCTCGATTATGTCTTCCGTGAAGCTGATTTTCAAAACCTCCATCCTCAAGACATTCAGGACATTTACCTCTCCAACATTAGCTACATCTACGACCATAGGAATGAAGATGATATCAAAGATTCCCTGAAAATATTTATGAGGTCACACTTAGCTTTGGTACATGTTGAATACTTCCAAATGGGAGTTGAAAGTCTACAAAGAAAAGTCAACCTCACACATCCGATGATTACATTTCTCAAAATTGATGAACACGAGCCTTGGACATGCATTCAGAGTCCATTGTTTGAGCTCGGTATTGTTTATGAAAATGCATCTGGTGTAAAGAGGTTGATGATATCGAACGAGATTCACAAGTTCAGCTCAGGTACATTGAAATGGGTTCAGAACGGAATAAGTGACTTGTTAAGTCAAGATCTCCAAGAGATAAGTACCAGACTAGATGATGATCAAAGGGTGAGGCTTGGATTACTTGCTTAGTATGTGGAAGAATGACTCACGCTTCGAAGTATATGAAGATTCATGGAAAAATGCGTAGTATACCGAAGATGAAGTCTACAAGATGCCCATAAATAGAAGACCCGAATGATCTACCCTTAGGGGGAGATTGTTGGAACACAAAAAGTGTAAATCATTAGTGCAGGGACTTCTATTTATCTTTTGTACTAGTATAGGGTATGTTGTGTAAGATTGTGTGGCTTGTGACAGCATTACACTATCGCAACACTTGTATAGTTGCGATAGTATGCTTGACTATTGCATGGGTATAAATACCCCCTACCTCATGGGTTATGAGGTGTGTGTTCTTCTTTCTATCAATGCGAGACTTTACTTATTTCTCTTATTTCTCTCTCTAAACTAAAGTGTCCACGCCCACTTTATCTCACTAAGATTATTAGAGTAGATGTGATATTATTGGAGCAACAGACTTCATTATGATACTTATGACTCATCATTCGTTTGACACTTATGATATATGACTCTTATTCAGAAGATCCGTTGATTTCCGTTTCATATACTCATTCAGATTTATTATTCGTTATTATATCTGTTCACTGGGATTTTTAAGCTCAGCCGCATTTCTTTTCCTGCGGCAGGTTTTAGGTTGGAAGCTGGGATTTGAGTGAAGAGTGCAAAGGAGCTCTTAGTGGATCACCCTAACGATAGTTACCCATTTACTTATGGATTAGATTTGGAGTAATCTTCTGTGGAAACCATAGAGGGGGGGGGGGTGAATACGTTTCCAATAAAAACTTAAAAACTTTTTGTATCAAACACTCGATCAAGTGTGACGTAATATGAAAAGTGTCAACAATGATCATATAACATCTATAGATGGTATAAAGTAAACTACAACACAAGCATAATCAAACCATGACACAAACATAATCAACATAACATATGCAACAAGCCACACAAACATAAACGCAATGCAAATATAAATATAAAGCGATAAAGAATAAAATAAAAGTAAAGAGATAAGTAAGAAGGCGCAAACCGGACACGGTAATTTATAGTGGTTCGGTCACGAAGCTCCTCTCCGCCCTACTCCACTCCCCGAGTACCCAACTCGAGAGTTACTTCACTAACCAACAAGCTCCCTTCAGGTGGAGAAAACCGTACAACGTCGCTTATCCTTATTTCTGACACTAAGCTAAATGTCGAGTACTAATCTTAGCTAGTACCAATCTACCACGATCCACATGATCTACTCATGATCTACCCTTGATCCACTTGATCTATACATAAGACCACAAGCTACAAGAGATATCCAAGATCTCAATAAGATCCAAATGATCTACTCCTACTTGACTCGATCTACCCGATCTACTATTGATCTACTTGATCAATACACAAGCCCACAAGCTTCAAGAGATCTCCAAGATCTCACAAGATCACAATGATCAACTCTCACTTGACTCAATCTACCCTATCTACCCTTGATCAACTTGATCAACACACTAGCTCACAAGCTACAAGAGATATTCAATATCTCTATAAGATCACAATGATCTTCTCTCACAAACTCTCAAAAGAAAATTAAACTTGATGTATACAAAGATACAACAAGTATGTAACAAGTGTTACAAGTGCTCTAACTACAACTACAACACATTGTATCATCTTGGATACCTTGTGTTCTTCTCTTGCACTAGTAGAGGAATGAAGGTGATCTCTTGGTTGGATGAAAGGATCACTCTTAAACAAACTAAGACTCTCTAAATGATCAAAGAAAGTGATCTAAAGAAGAGGGGATTAGACTAGAGAAAACTGACTGGAAAAATCAAGTCGGAAGTGTAAAATGGTCCACTATTTATAGGCAAAGAAAAAACTAGCCGTTATAGAGGGACGACACCACTAATTGTCTGACGGCACCACTAAATTTTGTAGTACCGTGGACGCTCCTTCGTTTGTTTTTGGTGGGGAAAGTTTATTTTGAAATGTTTGGAGCTGTTTTGGGGGGAAAAATAACTGTTACTATTTTTGAAATGATTTTCCCAAATAAAACATTTCTTTCTAATTCAAAAATAATTTGTAAAATGTATTTTTGAAAAATGTTTTGTCACATTCATTAAAATGTGAAGTTGGGAACAAAAAATTTATTTCTTTGACCATCCTTCAAGTTTAAATTTGTTTGTTCATACCTTGATTGATTTATGTCGGGATGAAAATCTACGACTCTGTTGAAGCATACTTGATACATTGAGAGATGTTGATATAAGTATGCGCTAATAATTTGTGTTTACAAGTAACTTGCGCATTTTACGTTATGCATTACAAGTTACATGTTTGTCATTATTAAAATCGAAGAAACCGTTTAGTTTAAATATCATAATATTTGCACTAACAATCTCCCCCTTTTTGATGATAACAAATATGTAAACCGTAACACACAGTAAAATGTAAAAGTTACATGTTTACACTCCCTTCTCCCCCTTTTGTCAAAGCAAAAAGGTAATTGCCTCTAGCTCTCCCTTGAATTCACTCCTTACTCCCCCTTATTTCACTACTTTCCTTTCTCCCTAGAAAGGCGAGCTTGCATCATCCTAGTGAAGTCTTCTATCACCACTTGCGAAGACGACTCCATGCTATGTATTCAAACACCCCCGAGCTGCCCCTAGCTCAATGCTCCCCTATGGTGATTGAATCCCCTTGTTTATTTACCATAGTAACTAGCTGATCCATGGATCAAATTCTTACAAAGGCTCTTCCTACTTCAAGGGTTAGCTTCGTCCAACATAACATATAAAAGAACAGGAGCAATATTTTAGGGATAGAATACACATAGCAAGACATGCAAGGGTTAAACTATGTTAAAACATGAGTGTCACAACTCAAAAGTGTGCCAAAAGGATAAAGACCAAAAAGAAAGCCCAAGAAAGTTGAGCGACACAAAAAGATGAATGCATATTGCAATTCAAAGACACTTGAGTGTCATAACGCGACCGACAACCTAAGGTGTAATTGTACAATAAATCACACTAACAAGAACGAGATTCGTTTGTTGACTGACACACAAAATGACTTCTTCCAAGTTGTCATTGGGAAGTCAAGTTCTAACAAACCTTTTGAACAACATAATCATCTACCTAAGATGATTGGTGTTAAGGATAGTTTGTTGATAAGACATACTCTAAATGATTACTATTATGACAAGTCATGCCATAAAGTAGACTTGATAGAAGTTAAAAAAAAAGAGAACGACACGCACTAACGGGGTTGACGTAACGAAGTTCTAGATTGCTAGTTTGGATGATCCTAGTTGTGTGTTAGAGATAATTTGGTACATGAAGGGTTTCTTGTGATTGTGAGGATTGAAGGTTGTTGAACTAACTATCACTTATCCAAAGTGAGGAATAGTTGTAAGGTTTGAGTGGGATTGATATAAGGGTTGAAGATTTTGAAACTAAATATCACTGTCAAGAGTGAAGTTTAGTTATAAGGGTTGAGTGTGATGATGAATGATATTAATGTGAGGTTTGAAGATGAGATGCAAGATAAGCTTGCAATGGTGAGGCCTTATATAGGCAAGAGTTGTGGGATTTGAACTAAAGTTGGTGGTGGTTTCCTATGGTGTAGAAAGGAAATCTTAGGGTGTATGTGAGTTTGCAAAATTTTTCAGGTTTGAGGTTAGGGATGCAGGGATCTAGAGGAAACAGTAAAAATTCGTCAAACAAAGGCACGGTACCACTAAATACCACACGGTACTGTTAAATTTTAAAGTACCGTGGCCTATTTAACGGTACCGTGACCTGGAAGTCACGAATTTTCCTGTGCAGCCTAGTTCTGGGCAGCTAAAGGGAAGTTTTCTAGGGAATTAGAACCACATTTGTGTGTTCTTGAGAGTGTTTATTGAAAGACTATATGAGTGTATTTTCGCTTCCTTTTAATCTATGACCATCTGGACAAGATGTGAAAAAAAAAAGAGGAAAACAAACGTTGACGGAAGCGATGAGCTTAATAACGTCATGACAAGTGGTGGATAGCATACAATAAACTTCACCTTTGAAGTTACGTAGCTCTTCTCAATCATTGTGAATATTCATAGAACATTCATATGATGAGGCATGTGATCACGTGGAGATATCCTAAGGGTTAAGAAGATAGAATCTTCAAGGTTGTGAGGTTCGTGATAAGGTTCTAGTGGGGTATCTATATTGATGAAGAAGGGTTATCTCAACTTATCCTAGCAGTTCTTTGCTTGAAGTGTGTAGAAGATGAGTGGGATAAGGATGCTTTGGTAGTGTAGAAATAAGGTTGAAAAGTGTAGATAAGTTGAGAAGATAATGGATACGGAAGTAACCAAACATATAGTGTGTTCAGTACCATATGGAAGTGAAAGGGAAAAAAGCTAAGGAATCAAAAGATAGACAGAATCTATTCTGATAGGAGACGGTTATGGTTCAAGACTACATCGAGTGGGTTTCGATAGTGTTTTTAAAACAGTGAGAATTGAAAACAAAATAAACTGTCTCAGTAGAAAACGGTCCGACGGTACCGTTAAATTTAGCGGTACCGTTCCCTATTTAAGGGTACAGTGACCTGCTGAGGTCAGTTTTGACCCAGAATTAGATTTTTGACACAGAAATTTCACATATGTTGTGATTTTTCTGGACCTTAGATTAAAGGAATTCATACCGAATAAATTATTTTATGAATGAATCCAACGGGATTCGATGAACGTTGATTGAGAACGAGAGATGACATTTAATTGCATTTCGCAAATTAAATATACTTTAAATATTTCAGATGAAATATTTAAGTTGTCATTGGAATTTAAGAGGATTTTACGAATAAATATCGCTGATTTAGTGAGACTTTTCGACATGAGGAGAGAATTTATACCTAATAAATTCTTTTAGACGAGAAGAGATAACTTTTATATTTCCGAGGAAATACATAGGCAGTCATTAGAGCGATGTGAAGGATGAGTTAATATTTTCAGTGAAAAACAAATGGGTTCCAATTACTAAGGACAACTAACCAATATGGTCAGCAAAAAAAATGTATTTGTAAACGGATGGCCATTTGGTGTAAATCCTAATTTTCCTCTTATCATTTGAATATATTTTATTACTTGAAAGTAATTTTAACCGTAATGCATAACAAGTACAAGTTCTAGAATCGACATAATCACCGGCACACTCGTACGAAATATAAGGCATGAATCCTCACAATTTAAAGTGGTGGTAAAATGTACTTAGCAATAGTTACCAATAACTCTCAAAACTTGACTACATTCCAAAAAAAATTTCAAATAACCTTATTATTTACCATTGAATCAATTTGTCTAACAACTAGAAAAATCAAAGGCGAATAAATTCACACATTCTAGTTCTTGAAATCCAAAATCTAAAAAAAATATATATATATTAAAAATTAAACCAATTTTTCATATTTTATTCCCTCCCCCACACTTAAGTTTTGCATTGTCCTCAATGTAATAAAACGAACTTCAAAGTAAAGGAAATGTGAAAAATTTAGAGAAAAACTACCCGGGAAAAAAATTAGCATAGGCCTAGTTGATCACAAGTAATCTCATGAGTTCTTCCAACTCCAAATATTGATCAATACTAAGCTTCCGTCAACTCTTCCCCTGCAAACACTGCAAACTATGCTCGAAACAAACAGAACAAAATACAAAAACAATAAACCAAACAAAACATAATAAAATAAAAATAATCCAACAAACCAAAATTAAAACAAATAAATCCTACAAGAGTTAAAGTTAAAGTAGTAGAAATAGAAAATAGAAATAGTTCAACCATCATTGTTTTGAAACCATATTCATAAACAACCATCGATCAATCGTAATCCATTTCTGGATTAACCCTCTCATCTTCACTCTCTCCATTCTCATCTTCATAATTCTCATCACCCTCAAAAATTGTGTACCTTTGTCTTTTCTCTCCAGCACCCCTTGAAGAACCGCCCACATCAAAACTCGAACTCCCAACATTAGGAACTCTGCCATACACCGGCACTGGTTCAGGAAATGGTGCGTACCCAGGATATGGGTAAGGGTATTGACCAGGATACGGGTCATACTCCAATGGGTAGGGTGGAACATTTGGTGGGTTGTAAGGAGGTACCTCATAATCTTGTTGAGCCACATCTTGAAGCATCGGCATTGAGTAATCATAGTTGTAATTTTGCCTCAACATCATTGAATCTCTCCACACATCCCTTTTCTCAATCTTGTTTAGCTCACGGTTCCAATCTCCCCATCCCGAGTCAAAACTACCCGGGGCATGAACATTCCCAACATGAGGTGGTGGTTGATACGGTTGTTGTTGGTAAAGCTGCTGTGGTGCTCCATGAGGTGCAGCCATTTGAGGCTCAATCCAAGCTCCCAACTCTCGTGTCTTCCTATTTAATGCCGTATTAAAACTCCTTTCATCCCACGTCTCACTATCCAACATTTCTGAACACTTCGCTAACTCTATATAATAACCCAATATTTTTGCCAACTTGGTCACATAGTGACCACCGCAGATTGCACTATTGTCCTTGATTCCTGGTGCTCTCCTTGAAAGATACTCGGCTATTATCCAAGCCGCATTCCCATTCTTCTCCTCCAACAACTTCATCACCCAAAGATCCGGTTGATTGCACTTGTCACGGCTTCCTGTCCTATGCAAAACACTCCAAGCTATCAATTTCTGTAAAATTCTCAACAACGGATTCCTTAGCTTTGATGAATTCCTTCGAGTACAACTTGGGTCACCAACACTGTTCCAATACTCAGCTAACCCGGCATAATCATTATGCCTCCTTACTAATCTCACAAAATGAGATGCAAACAATCGACTTGTGATATCATCTGGCTCGTACAAGCCAAGAACAACGGCAAACTCAGGCAAAGTAAACTCATGCTCTCTACCACAGAGCCTAAACCAAATGCATTTGTCATTCATAAGATCCAAAACCTTCCTCTCAAAGTAAAACGTGGAGAAAAACTCCAAACACCATTCACGGTTAACTTTCTCGTGGATACTAAACGCATTCTCCCACGAATAATCCTCAAAACTAGAACCGTCTCCTTCATACATATATGTCATTCTCATCAAGTCCCTTAACTCTATCTCACATCCAAACTCATGAAATAAATCCCAATCGACTAACCTGGGAATAGCAAGCCTTCGCCCTTGTAACTTCGAGAGACGCTCACGAAAAGCGTGCTTCTCTTCGCTGCTTAAGCCACTAAACTTCAAATTCTCATTGCGTTCTGGATTCACAGTATACTCAACCTTCTCCTTGACATTCCTATTCACAAACTTTTTCACAATTGGATTACCAACTTCACGTGACGAACTCGATCCTCCTGCAAGAAACCTCTATAGAAATCATGACTATTCGTTAGTATAAGAGTATAAGAAACAAGGTTACATGATTTAGAAGTCCTAAAGGTTCGTTTTGAAAATCTTCAAAAAGTTTTACCGAGGGCTCCATCCGATCGGTAGCTCTCTCCATCCGATCGAATGGAGTTTTGACCTTGTCCAGCCGATCGGTAGCTCCTCGCAACCGAATCGGTTGTACGTACTGTCTCCAAAACAAAAATTTTCCAACTTCAAATCAATCCTATGTAGTTCCACTCTTCTATATTCTGCATTTCATCAATCACTATGATCTCTGCACGTCCCACTTATCTCTAAATCGTATCCATAACATACTCGCATGATCAATCTTAGAACCTATGAACATATTCGAAATCAAACCTTATTGATGTTCTAATCCATAATGCATCATCCTAGGAACACTAATTAACATCTAAACAACATCTGGAAATCATTAATTTCTACCCAAAATCGATTCAAAGTTTTGACCCATATGATTCAAAAAAAAAATCAATTAATTAATTCTTCCTGAAAACTTAATCAATCCATTTCATTCTTTTTGCAATGATTTCCTCAATCATTTACCCATCAATTCCAGAAAAATCATGCCTTAATTCGAACTATATCAAAAACACCTAAATTTTGACCTAATTCAATCAACTCGAATTAAAACCTAATTACCACAAATTGATGATGTTACTTACTTGTTTTGGTGCCATTGATGATCCTTCAACTCTCCTGCAACTCTTAGAACTCTTCTAATGGTCGAATTTATGAACCCCAAGTGTGGTGGAATGAGTGTGTGTGTGTGTTTTTATGATTGTTGCAAAACAAGGCCGAGTTGACCGATTACTCCCCGAGTACTCGCTCCAAGGTAGGTCGTCGAGTATAGCCGAGTTGGCCGAGTACTCCGAGTACTCCCCGCATAGGCCGATTTGAGCCCCGAGTACTCCCCCGATTAGGCCGAGTACTCGCTCCAGGGTAGGTCGCCGAGTACAAGCCAAAACCGAGTTTTGCAACCTTGGTTTTTATGATTTTTGAAATCTTGGGTATATATACTTCATTCCATCCAATCAGTATTTCATCCAACCGATTCGGATTGAATTTTTGCAAAACTTCACTTTTCCTTCTTTCTTCAACACTTTAACACTTGCAAGAACAAATGGAAAGTATTTGACTCCTTTAAAAGACTTCACTTTAAATATGAAAAATACCACCAACACACTTATTCTCCCAACTTGTTATCCAATCTATCTCTACAACTTCTTAAACAAAACTTAACTCCATAGATTAAAACTTAATAAAACCACAAGGTAACCAAAAGGTCTTAAACTTAAATCAAACTTAAATGCAAAACATTAAACTACTATTAAAAATGCATTAAAAATAAACAAAACAAACATTAGTACAAGCCTTGTGCTTTATTCTTCATCTTTTGCTCTTCAACCTTCAACATTCAAAGTATTCATGCTTCAATATGTCTTCACTTTGAAATTTGCCGAATAACTTTCGGTTAGTCATTTGTGTTTAAAACTTCCTTGCAAAATTTCTTCCATCAGGGCAAACTATATCAAACTTCACATGCCATTCTCCATCACCTTCTTCTTTCTTGTAAACACTAGCTCCTTTGGGTCCCCATTCCAAATTCTTCAATTGAACCGGTAAGGATCCAAGAAAATTTGTCAATTTATGGAACACAAAAACATTCTTGAATGGGTTATAGAAAACCTCCATAGCTAATGCTCTTTCCAACTCATCTTCAATACCAAAGTAACTAGGGACAACCGGCCCATATTTAGGCCTTCCCTCTTCATCTCTACCAACTTCGAAACAACCTAAATGATCTTCTTCTTCTTCATCTTCATGCACTTCCTTAATAATCTTGCCTCTAGGTTTAGGATAGTAGGTATGCTTCAAGATCCCATCACTAACAGTCATAGTACCTCTACCCATATCTATAATAGCTCCGCAAGTTCTCAAAAACGTTCTTCCTAACAAAAATGGTAACTCCTTATCTTCGGGGATATTAAGCACAAGAAAATCGGCTAAGAAAGCTTGATATCCTACTTGCACTCTAACATTCTTCACTTCTCCCATTGCTTTTGCTCTTGAATTGTCAGCCATAGTAAGATTATATTGATTTGGTTGAGGATTACCAAGTCCTAATCTTTTGTACAACGGGTATGGCATCACATTCACACTTGCTCCTGTATCGGCCAATGCATACATTGCATCGGTTCCATTCACCTTAATGGGTAACACAAAATTTCCCGGATCGCTCTCTTTCTTAGGCAACCCATTTTCAACTATCCTTTCCCTTGCAAACTCATCAAAATTCTTATCCTCTAGCCTAGCTGTTGCCATCATAACCGCGTCTAACTTCTTACGATAAACCATGTAATTGTTCAACACTTCTATAACCGGCTTCTCTTCCATAAGCTCCTTAAATTTCATTTCCAAGTTCTCCAAAACAGCTTCTTTTTGTTCTTGAGTCAATGGTTTAACTTCTTGAGGTGATTTGGGTGATGAACTAGATGAACTACTCTCATTCTTAGGGGTGGAGGGTTGGGTAAGTTTGTTAAGTGTTGTTTTCTTGCGATTAGCCTTTCCCATTTTAACAATCTCTTCTCTACCTTCCTTCTTCTCTACCATATCATCATCTACATCAATTCTCATCTCGCCCATAGCAAAATCAACCCTACATTTAGTTTTAACCATAAAATTTCTACCAAACATAACTTCCGGTTCACCCGCATTTCCATACTCCAACACAACAAAATCCATCATGAAAACATGAAGATGAATATTAACATTCACATCTCTCACTATCTTCCTACCATAATTCTCATAATCAAGCCTAACAAAGCCAAGCTTACTAAGCATTTCTTCCGTAATGTAATTTTCACCACATTCCATATTAAGTTGAGCATCCCAAGCCTTAACTCCTTCCACACCACATGGTGTAGCATACCTCATAAATGGTACATCAAACTCTTTAGGGGGTGCTTGCGTAAACACAACTACCCTTTTCTCCTTAGGTAAGAACACTATGCTTTCGCCAACTTCTTCTTTTCTTTCGAAACCAATCTTAGCTTCGTCCAAAATGCTTTCCAACTTCTCCAAAGAATCTCCTGAATTTCTCAACATCTCTTCCAAGTGTCTCAATTATTCCGAAACATTGCTTAAACTCTCCATTCTACTTAAGCACTAATTATAACATAACCACAAAACAGAAATCCAAACTATTAGCGTGAGGGTTAGTTATAATCGAACCATATCAAAATATCAAACCAAAGCAAGCTAACAAACAACTTCAAACTATCAAAACATCAAAACAACTAAAAATCAAAAATCACAAAAAATCACACTGAGGCAACTATCCGATCGGTATCACCTTCCATCCGATCGGATGGGTAAAATGCAAAATACGAACTCTCACCAACCGAATCGGATGCGGGCAGCATCCGATTGGTTCGATCAAAAATTTTTTATTTTTATTTTTTAATAAGACTAAACTAATGACAACCTCTTTTTAACTTGTTTTTGTTTTTTTGTTTTTTTTTTTGTTTTATTTAAGAAGAACTAAAAAGAAGAATAAATTAATAACTAAAACTAATTAAGATAATCCTACAATTAACTATCAAGCATTAAACTATGTGATTAACTTTTAACTCTTTAACTAATGACCATAAAAACTAATTATAAACTCATTCAATGAAAACTATCAAACTACCAAACATTAAAATTAACAAATTAACTACATTAACTAACATTTAACATAATAAAACTTTCTAATACCCCAAATTAATTAATCTAATTACTCTACTAATTAAACACAATATTAATGAATCATAAAAACTGAAAAAAAATAACAAAAATCACTAAAACAAAAAGTGTTAACGAGACCACCAACCGATCGGATGGACATCCATCCGATTCGGTTGGTCCGAACCAAACCTTTTTTTTACTTTTTAACTTAAAAAAAAAAAAAAAAAAAAAAAAAAAAAAAAAAAAAAAAAAAAAAAAAACTTAGACTACTAAGCCCAACTACCAAGAAAATCTTAACAATTCCCCGGCAGCGGCGCCAAAAACTTGATGTGCGTGTCGTTGTGTTCAAGTTTTAAAATTTATAAACATGATTTATCCAATTCTCTAATCACACATACGAGCAAGTATACTCGTCCGTGGTAGTAAAGGTGGGTAAGTCGAGATCGTCCCAAGGGAATTAGGGTTTAGGTTTAGTAAATAAGTTTTAGCAAAAAGGAGTGTCAATCCAATTTGAAGTAAATTCTAAAAACAAGCAAGGTTCAATCAATCAAAAACTAATATACTTGTGTGTAGTTTCCATGACAATTGTTTAGAGTAACCAATCAAGTTGGGTGTGACTTGTAATGATGCACAACTTAAAATGAATGATTCACAATCAATGGTTTTTGTCATGAGAAATCATATCTAAGAATTCAATCTCTTAATTAACTCCTTTCGGCCATGATTAACTATTACGATAATTCTATTAAGTCCTTTTGTTGTTTGAAAGCATTTCTTATCTTAAGAATTCCTACGAATCCTTTCGGCCTTTTTCGTGATGAAATCGTTTCCGAATCCATTTTAATAAGTAAAGGTGTTGCTTGTCACACACCACAATCCATACTAATTCGTGCACTAACTTTTTGGAATAAAAACATAAAGAAAACTCATTTCGGCCTTTGTAAATCTTTGAAATTGTTTTTACCAACCAATTAAGCAAGATTAGATTTTATCTCAACAAACTCATAAAACAAGATATGTTTTCATGCATCACTATGATAAGATTACTCCAACAATTGTCACATCATCCACACACAAGTATAACTAAAATTACTCCATAACAATCATAATCAAACACAAGTAATTAACCAAACTTTCATTCATCATATAGTAAAAGTAAAAGTAGTTCATGATAACTCAACAAGAAATACCTAATCAAGGAATTACAAGAACTAGAATTGTGGAACTATAGCAATCCACACTCCTCCAATCGCCTATTATCACACGTAAACAACTCCACACATGGACACAACTCTTGAGACTCGAACTCAAGATCTCCTGGATGTTTTCACAGCAACTTCAAGCTTTTGGGCAATAATAATAAGGTGGTGTAGCTTTTTTAGGTTATGTCACTTCCCCCAAAAGAACTCTCTTTGTAAACTAACTAAGGGTTCCTTAAATAAGTGAGGAAACCCTTATTCTTCAAGTAAAAACGTCCCAAATGAGTTAACAGCTGAGAAATGATAAGCCTCCATGATTATGGGGCTTAAATTCATCATTAAATGCAACTTTGTAACTTCAGTGTCGGCCAACCGATCGGTATTTGGCTCCTACCGATCGGTTGGAGCTCTCGGTGTCTCAAACTTCAACCATCCGATTCGGATGTGGGCAGCATCCGATCGGATGGATGACTCTGCCATGCAACTTTTATTTTCTCTTTTTCTCTTCTCGTTACGTGCTTGATCCTTTGCTGTACCACTAATTTCTTTCATAGAACTAGATCTTTTCTTGATATATAAGGCATAGAAGTCTTGGTCTAATCAATTCTTTGAAGTATCATGTGGTTTCTTTCTCGTAATTCTCCTTATGTGCGTAATCTCTTCATTTCTTCGTATTCTCCTCAACTTTTCCTGTACTTGGCTATTTTACTTGCATACACACTTTTTCATCATTTAGCAACAAATACACATAAATATAACCAAATATGATGCACAAAACTAGCAATAACGCACCTAAAAACATATTAGATTTAAGCGTTATCAATACCTTTTTCTTTGCAGAAATCATCCATAACTCTATTCTTAAACTCTGTCCCATTATCACATCTAATGACCTTCATTTTCTTGTCTATTTGGTTTTCTATCTGTGTAATGAAAGTCTTAAGGATGCTTGTAGTCTCATCCTTAGTAGATAGAAAGAAAACCCATGTAAATCTAGTATAGTCATCAATTACAACAAGACAATATCTCTTATGCATTATACTACTTACTGAAACAGGTCCAAATAAGTCCATATGCAGCATAAACAATGATTGATTGATAGAGTTAAAAATCTTGGGCTTACAAGTAGCTTTTTGTTGTTTGCCTTTTAGACAAGCAATGCATGTTTGATCATTTTCTAATCTTTTGTGAGGTAAACCTCTTACCAAACCATTCTTAACAATTTTATTTATTTTTTTTGAAATTAATATGACCAAGCCTTCTATGCCATTTCATTGATTCATCCAATGTAGCCTTTGCAACAAGACAAGTTAAATTCTTTTTAGGAACAACGTTCTTCATGTCTACACTGTACATATTGCCCTTTCTAGGAATTCTAAGAAGTACTTGATTTTCATCAGGCATCTTAAAATCAGGAGAAAGTACAAGACATTCAGTCTCACAGAAAAGAACATTGTTCTTTTTGTCACACATTTGTGAGACACTAAAAAGATTATAATTTAGCTCTTTTACATAGAACACATCTTCAAAATCTAAATTTCCAGTTTTAATGGTACCTTTACCGGAAATTTTAGCACCAACACCTCCTCCAAAGTTAACATAGCCTCCATCTATTGATTGGAAATCTGAGAGATAAGACTTGTTGCCTGTCATGTGCCTTCAACATCCACTATCTGAGTATCCTTGATCCTCTTCCTGATCATTTGAATGTTCCTGCACGTAAATAAGAGTGTTAATTTCTTTTGGGGACCTAAGCCATTACTGACTTGGATCTGCCTCTTGCATCAATGTAATTTAATCTTTTAAGGATAGTTGATGCAACATTGGATTTTAGAATCCAATATGCTGAGGCCTTAACAGCATTTGCCCTATTTCCCTTAGCAGCAGAATGAACTGCTAACTTTTCAGTTCTACCCTTTGGTTTCCAAACTTGTTTTTGAACCACTGCTTTTGTTTGAATGGGCCTTAGAACAGTTTTTGGTGCATGTTTGAAAGTTGTTTTTGCGCCCTTAGCTGTTGATTTTGGGTTAATAGTCATAAATGGTCGAGCAGCAGGAACAATTAGTCTAGCAGCAGGATCATTTGGTCTAGCAGCAGGATCTAAGTTTGAGCCTGACTTGTTTTTGACTACTCTGGGGTTTGTTCTCTTAGAACTAGAGTGAGAGTGAGACTTAGGAGTTTGCCTTTTGTAGTTCACTCTATTGTTTTCATACCCAGATACCCATTGGTTGCAGAAAGCTGCAAGATGGTCAAAACTACCACATGTGTAACAAGCTTTATTATAAAAAGCAAAGTCATCACCTAATTGGTTAGACTTGAGGTTGTTCCAATTCCTTTGGTTACCTCTAGGCTTGTTGGTGGTTCTATATTGCTCACAATATCTAACTGGTTGCCTAACATGCTTAATGTTTGATTTAGGCCTATCAGTATTGTGTTTGAATATCTTAGGAACACCTGTTCCTACTTTCTTAACCAAGACAGGTTTAGACATAACCTGTTCTTCTTCATCACTATCAGTTGTGCAATCTTCAACAACTATAGCATCTAAGTTCTTAGCAAAGGACACCTTGTCCTGATAAAGTAAAGTTTTATCTAAACTTTTACTTACTTTTTCTACCTTAAGGCTCTTGCTAGCCTTAGAACCATATTCCATGATTGGTTCTTGAAACTCAGGTAAACCTGAATTTCCTAGGTCAATCCCTGGGGGTTTAGGGATGCCTCTATAAGGAGGTGGGACACTCTTATATCCTACTCCTGACTTAGCTCTATTAATCACCTGACATTCTACTATGTTGTGCACACTTTTAGAAGCATGTTCTAGTGCCTCAGTAGTCAAGTGAATGTTTTCATTTTCCTTTTTGACCCTATCATAAGCTTCTCTCAAAAGCTTAATTTCAGCATCTCAAAAGAATATGTCCTGTCTTAGGAGAGCTTTGTCATCAGAAAAAGCTAATTCATTTTCCTTATAGTGTGTGATTTGTTTCTCTACCTTTTCTAATCCACACTTATAGTTTATAAAGTTTTGAAAGGTCTTGATTAGCTCTATCTTTTGATCATCATATTGTTTCATTAAAACCTGTAGAGCATTAAGAGCAGTGCAAGTATTTGAACAAGCTTTATGATTTTGTACCTCAGTAGCAGAAAAAGCCATAAGTGCCATCTGAGCAGAAGTTTCTTCTTCATCTGCCATGAAGCTCCAATCAAAACCTAAGCCATCAATAGCTACCATATCTTTTGGCTCAGTAACCTCCTCTGTTTTGGATTTGCTTCCAAAACCTCTATTCTTGCTATCTTGCTGCCTTGGTCTTCTGCACTCTCTTGAGAAATGACCCATCATGTGGCAGTTATAGCACTCTATCTTTGACTTATCAAAACCAGCAGCATCAGTGTTGCTAATTATGAGCTTCTTCCCCGTCTTGTGATAGAACTTCTTGGCTCTTATGCTAAGAAGAGAAATTTGCCATTTTAGATCCATTTCCTCCAGATCATCTTCATGGATCTCTTGGAGGTCTTCATAAGAGAGCATGGATCCATTATTCTGACTTGTAAGAAAGGCACAACAAGTCTTTTCATCCAAAATACTTATGGTACTACTTGATGAACTAGTAGCACCAACATCATCAACAACTTTCACCTCTTCACTTGATTTTGAGGTACTAGGAGTTGACATAAATGCCTTTTTCCCAGTATTAGAACCAGTACCTCCATTCTTCTTCAAATCTTGCTCCACAATCTTGAAGTTGCTATACAAGTCCATCAGTTCCATGGTGTCTAAGTTTGGCTTGTTCTTCCAGACAACAACATGCATAGCCCACTCTTCTGGTAAGCTTCTCAGAAACTTTGAGTTCAAATCTTCTTGAGGCATTTCAATCCCAAGAATAGCAAGTTGGCTCACAATATTCTAAAGCCTATTAAACATGTGGTCAAGAGATTCATTGTTTGTAGAGGAGAAGTTTTCAAACTGCTACTTGAGCAGTGTCTTGTGGGTTTTCTTGGAGGCTTCATTTCCACCATACCTGGCAATAATAGCTTCAAATAATGACTTGGCATCTTTGAACTTGCTGAAGTTTAGCAGTTGATCATTGGGAATGGTCATCATCAGCATGCTTCTTGCCTTCAAGTCATTTTTCTTCTTTATTCTATCTTCTGCAGATGACGGCTTTGTCTGCAGAGTTGACACAGCTTTACCGTCCACTGTTGATGTAGTGGTGGTAGGCTGGTAAGAGTTTCCATCTTCAATGATTTCCCAAAGTGCGTAATCTTGCACTTGGAAATATTGCTCTATCCTCAGCCTCCACATCTCAAACTCATTCTGTTTGAGCATGGGAATCTTTGCAGCAACATTTGTCTGAATAGATTCAACATCCATTTGTTCAGCTTCTTCCTCTAAATCAATAATATCAGCCTGTGCTCTGATACCACTTGTTAGGATTGGACACACGGTTAAGGTGGTTAAACCTTTTGTTCTTTGTGTGTATGATATATTGTGTGAATATGATTAAGTATGCGGAATCTACTTAATCACACTTAGAAGGTGATTTGTGTTGTGGAAATGGAATGGTTGTGTTAGTTCTATGACAATGAACAATGAAAGATTAACACCAAACGATTCAATATTATTAATGATAATAATACGAGTGATCTTGAAATATCACTAGGGTTACAACCTTGAATCTTAAGTTTTTACAACTTGTGATATACTTGTGTTTGTTCTATGTCTTAACAGTTATATGTTCTAATAATAACACACATGGACACTTACATCGACACATAATATCGAGTCTAAGATCTTCTTTTATAGTCCAAGAAGATCTTTACATATTGCTTAAAGTCAAGCCGACTTACTTGTTAACTTATCTTGAGTGTGTCAGTACATAAGATACAACATGTATCTGTGTACACAACTTGTTAACTAAGCACATGGGGTAAGATATTATCTACCGTATATTGTTGACCAAAATACAAATAATATCTTTTCATACTTATCCACTTAGCAGCAGAATGTTCATTAGCAGCAGTAATGAGAACACTAGCAGCAGAATCCTTCAGTAGCAGAATGTTAAGCCTAGCAGCAGAATCATTTCTCGCTAGCAGCAGAATCAAATGTTCTAGCAGCAGGAACAAACATTATCAGCAGGAACCAAATGCACTAGCAGCAGAATCACACTTAGAGTATTTCTTTGATTAGAATCCGATATTAAACTTCTTGAATATTTAATTCCCAACAATCCTCCCCTAAACATGTGAATCCATTTCAATATGTTTCTGAATTAAATTATGGATTGTGAAGATCTTTCAAACACTTCTGGTTCAGGTTCAGTTTCAATCATTTGATACTATGGAGGTTCGTCATGATAAGAATAGTCGTAATTGTTACAAGGACCATGCTCATAGACAAGCGGGTTCCTCGTTTGACAATCAGAGCTATAGTGAGGACCTCCACACTACTCACAACAATAATACTGTTGTGGCTGATTCGGTGAATTATATGGATAATGGTCATACCCGAAGTTTTGATTACATGGAACTTGTTCATAGACAAACATGTTCATTGTTTAACAATCAAAACCCGGGTGAGGACTACCTCCACAAGACTCACAAGAGTATGTCTCCATCTGGTGTTGTGGGGGCTAGTTGAAAAATTCGGTTGTTTCCTGGTAAGAATAGGGACTTTGGTCATAGACAAACCCGTTTCCCGATTCCACCATGCTACAACCGGGACAATTCCCACCATTATGAGGACCCCCACACCATTCACAAGAATAATGATAAGATGAAGACATAAAGAAGAAGAATTAAACGGATAGAGGGATAAGGAGATAATAATTAAACGAATAAGAGGATTAAGAAGATTATTTTTGGATTTTTAAATTTAGAAACATGGAAAAACACAAAAGAAAAATGGAAAATAAATTTGAAAAGAAAATCTTTTTGGTTTTTTTATAATAAGAAAATATTTACAAATGATAACTTCACGAGGAAGGGTCTTCAAAACACGAATCGATAAACGGAAATCACGAACTTACTTCAACCTTCCCCGGAAGCGGCGCCAAAAATTGATTTGTAAAATTTTCTTCCAAGGAATTACACAAGAAATATGCAAAACCCGAGTTCGTTGTCTCGACGAAGGATGAATGGAATATGTGATTTCGGGATCGTGAATCGTGTAGTGAAAGGTGAAATAAATGGGATAATAGATTTTTAAACTAAAACAAGCAATCATAAACTAAAAGCAATTTAAAAAGCAAGGGAAATGATAAACTAAAGCTAACGTATCTAAAAACGCAAGGGAATCCTAAAAATGCGGAAACCCGGTAACCCGGGCTAACTCCGAGCTCTAAAAGGCAAAATAGTGAAATTCTAATCCTACGGGTGCAAATTAATTTTTCCTAAGTTCTAAATACTAAAAGAAAATTTTAGAAAAAAGAATTATATATATATTTTTTATTTATTTATTATGAATTAAAAACTAAAAGAAAGAAATTAAATGATTGAAAATAGTAAACGATTTTGGAAAATTATGAAATTTTGCAGGAAAATACTTTAAACTAATAAGAAGCTAGGAAAAATAAAAGTTTTGAAAAAAGCTCACTGGATAAGCAGATATAAGCTTCAACAGCTTAACTAAGCTAAAAAGGAATGAAGGGTTTAAGAATTAAATGATGCATAAAAAACACTGAGCATAACTAGAGCCTAATGGTAAGGGTGTATGTTTTTGAGTGAGGAGACTAGGGTTCGAACCCCAGTCCTGGCTTTTTTCAAAAACATTTATTTTTGGTATTTTTCTTTTTAAAACTCAAAAAGCTAATGATAATAAGCAATTCTTAAAACTGAAAATATTTTTGAAAAACACAGATAAGTTGTGAAATAAGCCAAAGAGGGCAGTTCCGTGGCAAATATGAAAATACACTAAGCATAGTTTCTAGAAAGCTGATTAAGCTATTTTTAAGCTACACTAAATTATCATAAGCTAATTGACTGAGGATAAGCTAAAAGGGAAGCTGAATAAGCTACAAGAACAAGAAAATAAGCTGAACAATGCAAATCAGTGGACTATAGGGAAATAAGCTAGGCATGAACCCCAGTCCAGGCATGTGCAAGGTTTCAAGTTAATCCCAAAACCTCACATTTAGTTGCTGTGAAGAGAATCTTTAGGTACCTCAAAGGTCAACCCAAATTGGGTCTATGGTATCCTAGAGAATATCCTTTTCATATGGTGGCATTCTGTATCAATTCGTATTTTTTGGGTCATTATTTAAGCACTTTCTTTCACTTATTATATATAATTTCGCGGAAATTGTCAGTTACGAGGAACTTGTTAGATTAGCTCGCGTACGTCGTTAAATAAACAATTAAATGGAATCGACCCTAGACTGTGCTCAGTCTACATGTTTTAGACATTCTTATTTCACTTCATACATATTTCAAAAGTCAAATTGTTATTTTTCCGTTATTACGTAAACTTTGCACTTTTTACGTTTTACACGTTTTCGGCTCACGGTTTAAGATTTAAAGACGTTATAACACTCCGAAAGGCTCGGGAAATATATGAAACATCAAATTAGGTCATTTTAAGTTAGATTTAACATTTTTATGAAAATAGTATCCTTATGACATTTATTTTCACAAACTATGCATAAAACGTTACCGGTTTAGCCCCGTTTGACCTTCAAACTCACTCCGTGACTTATGATACTTGTAAAAAACATGTATATAATATATTTTTACATAATAATAAAAGAAAATACACCCTTGGAACCCACAAAAACCGGCCCCCTCCCTTTAATAGTCCAACACTCCTCATTTTCATTTTCAATGTGAAATTCATCATTAGTTCTTACATGCAAATCTCACCAAACATAAAACTACCCATCTCCTTCGCTCCTCCTTGCTTACTGCTGAAAATAAACACATAAACACCACCATTCATCAAGTTTTTCAAGCCCCAAATCTTGCATCATTCATTCGGTTTTAGTCTTGGTAAGTTTTCCTAACATTTTCAACTCCATTTCCTTCTTTTTCTATAATTTTTCTATCATTTTTCTTACAGTTTTTAAGGATTAGAAAAACCACTCTTGCATGTGTGATTTGAAAGATATTTATTCAAGATTTCATAGGAAGATAGGATTTGGATTGGTTGTTAGGCTTGATTTGGTTATTAGATGCAAGAGAGGGATTGATTTAAATGGGTTTTGATCTATTTTTAATGATTTCTTCATATTGTTTTCTTATAAAAATTGATTTTAGATCTGCAAAATAAACTTTGAGCTCCTGGAATTTTTGAGTTATTGGACTAATAAAATGGTAGTGATGATTGATCTTTGATTTATCAAATTATAGTATAGATTTTCTTCCAAGGAATTACACAAGAAATATGCAAAACCCGAGTTCGTTGTCCCGACGAAGGATGAATGGAATATGTGATTTCGGGATCGTGAATCGTGTAGTGAATTGTGAAATAAATGGGATAATAGATTTTTAAACTAAAACAAGCAATCATAAACTAAAAACAATTTAAAAAGCAAGGGAAATGATAAACTAAAGCTAACGTATCTAAAAACGCAAGGGAATCCTAAAAATGCGTGAAACCCGGGCTAACCCCGAGCTCTAAAAGGCAAAATAGTGAAATTCTAATCCTACGGGTGCAAATTAATTTTTCCTAAGTTTAATCTAAAGAATTTAAAAAAAAATTATAAAATATATATTATTTATTTATTATGAATTAAAAACTAAAAGAAAGAAATTAAATGATTAAAAATAGTAAACGATTTTAGAAAATTATGAAATTTTGCAGGAAAATACTTTAAACTAATAAGAAGCTAGGAAAAATAAAAGTTTTGAAAAAGCTCACTGGATAAGCAGATATAAGCTTCAACAGCTTAACTAAGCTAAAAAGGAATGAAGGGTTTAAGAATTAAATGATGCATAAAAAACACTGAGCATAACTAGAGCCTAATGGTAAGGGTGTGTGTGTTTGAGTGAGGAGACTGGGGTTCGAACCCCAGTCCTGGCTTTTTGCAAAAACATTTATTTTTGGTATTTTTCTTTTTAAAACTCAAAAAGCTAATGATAATAAGCAATTCTTAAAACTGAAAATATTTTTGAAAAACACAGATAAGCTGTGAAATAAGCCAAAGAGGGCAGTTCAGTGGCAAATATGAAAATACACTAAGCCTAGTTTCTAGAAAGCTGATTAAGCTATTTTTAAGCTACATTAAATTATCATAAGCTAATTGACTGAGGATAAGCTAAAAGGGAAGCTGAATAAGCTACAAGAACAAGAAAATAAGCTGAACAATGCAAATCAGTGGACTATAGGGAAATAAGCTAGGCATGAAGCAAAAGGGAAATAAGCTGAAATAAGCTACTCTAGGATCGAAATAAGCTGAATACTATTAATAAGCTAAAAGTTATACTAAATAAGCTAGAAATATGCAAGCAATAAGCACTAAAAACTACAAAATAAGCCAAAAAGCTTCTGAGGACTGCTGATGTTGCAGGTCTTACTCAGGCTAATGAGGAGGTTTTAGAGCTTAATAAAAAGCATGAAAACAATAAGCTAGACCCTAAAAAGCAAACGTATTATGAAATAAGCTACCAAAGAACATTTAGAGATAAGCTTAACCTGATTTAGAGCTTATAAGGGCTTGTAAGGGCTGCTGATAAAAGGGCTTATGCAGGCTAAGCAGGGCACATATCAGTCCTTCTAGGGGACTTTTGAGCCTATTTTAAGCTTTTAAGCTTAACTGAAATTTGAACATCAAGGATAAGCACAACACAATTACCAAGCTCCCACAATCTACAAGGACTTAAGCACTATCAATCTCAGCAATCTATTGAATCTGTTACAAAGCAAATGTGCAGACTGCTTAAGAAAATTCTGAGCAAACTGACTCAAAAGTGCTTCTATCAGTTATAAATCCTAACCAAACTCTTGAAGATACACTAAGTTAACTAAAATGCATACAAGAAAGCAGAAAACTAGCACCCAATAAGCTTGTTGCTGAGACAAGCTGATATGAACAGCCTAGTCTTAACACTTCCACTCTAAACCTATCAACTTATGAAATTCTTAAAATAAGCATAACAGGAATCACAAACTACTTAACTAGACTAGAATCAGCTAAATCAAACTTAACTAAGATGCCAATGAACAGTAAACACTGGTTTTGACCCGTTTTCACCCATTGACCCAAACACTCCCTTTAATGTGACTGTTGAGATTTTTGAGATGAAAAGCAAGATTTAACAAATGTAAACTCTCAATAAGCTATAAGTGAGCTTATAAGAGCTTATGAAACATTAAACAAAGTGATTTTGAACAATAAGAGATCATGAAACAAGCTTAAAAGTAGATTGAGACAAAATTTAAGAGTAAAACTTGAAATTCTATTAATACTTGAAATTGAGTTACAATGCTTTAAAAGTTAAATGACAAGAATAAAAAAAAAAAGCTGAGAATAAGGTAAATTAAGCTACTAAATTACCCTAAACTACTCCTACTCCTAATGCCTAACAGCTTCAAATGTGGGTGAGGAGGAGCTATTTATAGCCATCAGCTAGGGTTTTGGAACCCTCTTGATCCTTAATCTCAGCATTAGATCAACCCTTGATGAGCAATCTTCAATCCTTAGCCCTTGGATTAGAATTACATGTCCCATCCACCAATCACAAGCTTGGAATTCCCTTGGGATTGCTGACATGTCATTCTTGACATGTCAGAATCCTTCTAGAAATACGTTCAAAGTACGAGAATGCCCTTAATTGTGGTAATTCTTTTGGACGGGTAATTCGGGTTCATAAGGCTTGGGTAATTTGGGGGGCGGGTAACAATATGTGTGATTGGTAATTAATTGAGGGGTTGACCCGGGTCTTTGGTAATGGTTCCGGGTTATAGGATTGGGTTCGGGTTATTATAATATGGGGTGGGCTGTGTGTGTTTTAAATGGGCTTTGGGTATATGTAATTTGGGCTGGGTTTATTTAGTGTAAAATCCGGATTTCGAGTTAAGTATAGGGGATTTTAGTGTTTAGGTAAATTTCAAAGACCAATGATGTAATTTCTGAAACGTTAAGGACCTTTTCTGCAAAGCTTTAATAACATGATCCAAGGGCCTTTCTTGCCAATCTTTGATTCGTCAAGGACTTGTTTGACTTTTGAGCATAGACTTTGACCATTTGCTTTCCCGGCTTCGGCTTATGACACTTTTCCAAATCTCGTGCTCGTTTTCTTGGTTTTGACTTGATTTTGTCCATATTTCTAAATATCCGTACCTGCATAGAAACAAATGCAAAAACATAAATATCTTTGGCATTTTGGTTAGTTTTTGGTTATTTTGGTCAAGAAAAGGTATGTGTTTAAGCATATACCAATCTTGGACATGCATGGGTATTAGACACACTAATTATACATAAAGTAGCCATTTTGATTGGTCCATAGTCTGTCTCAGATTTTATGCAAAAAGATCAGTTCACCATTTTGTCCTCAAAAGGTTTTAAGCAAAACTAAAAATATTGGGAGTTAGCCTCAGGTCTTAGGATCATTTCCCTGAAAACCTTACATCATAATTCATCACGGTGATTTTTGGTGAAAATCCACACTAAAACTGGTCCAGGATTGCATGTCAGATTTGATAGGCTAATTACTCTAAAATGTTGCAAAGAACCCTAGGTTGGTAAAAACATAAAAGTTGGATCTAAGACCAGTAGAAAAGTTTTTCCACAGGCCATGTATCCATTAGACCTGGAGATAAAATGATATGCTCATTTTGCTAAACTTATTTGGATGCTGGAAGTAACTGTATAGAGACACAGGGGTAAATTAGTAATTTCACCCATGTTCTGAAGTTCTCAGTTAAGTGAGGCCTTGATTTTAAAATAATACAGACTCATACCTTTCCGACCATATAAAGTTCATAATTTTATCCTTTACGGTTTAGAAATGGCGGCCCGTTTAGTACGGTATTTTTACCAATATCCAATCAGCTTTGTATTCAAACTTGTATAGGCACATATAAACACCATTTTTGACCCATGACTTGTTATAAACCTTACAGCAAACTTATATTATGTCTAAATATAAATAAGATACCAAATAAAACCGAAGTAAAAGTGCTACTTAATATTTCCCCTAGCCTAAGACGTGTTATATTTTCTATATAGGTCCTTAGTGGTTTTTGCGGTTTTCCCGTCGTACTTATATTCCGATCACCATCACTACTTCGTTACTGGTAAGTAATCACATCCCTCTTTTACTATTTTTCACTATATTTTTCGGGTAGAATGCATGATTTATACTTGAACTAAATTGATTATTATTCTATGAACACTATTATTCGAACCCTTTGACTTGATTTTGAACCCTTGGACTATTTTGAACTCGTATGACTTGCTTTGAACCCTTTAACTTATTTTGAACTATTTTGACTTGTCTTGACCTTATAACTTGTTTTGAACCTAATGTGTTGTACGCACTAAATATAAAGTCTCCTTATGTGAACGGAGCAATACAAAGTCTCCCTATGTGAACGGAGTAATATAAAGTCTCCTTATGTGAACGAAGCAGCAATACAAAGCCTCCCTCTTAGCAATACAAAGTCTCCTCTGTCTACGGAGCAACAAAATAAAGTCTCCCCTGTCGACGAAGCATTCTTTGATTTATTATATACATGGTGCTTTTAATGTGAACTTGATGATCATTTTTGCTTAACTATAAAATGTACTATCTTCTATGCAATGGTTTGTGAAAACACAAGTTATAAGTCTTGTATGGGCGGGACATGTAACTGAGTGGTTTGACATTATCTTTGCCTTGTGGACTTTTTCTCACAGACTTTGGACTTACTTTTAGTATGGAAATGTATGTGAACTCGTATGTTACAAGTCTTGTATGGGCGGGACTTGTAACAAGATGAGTTGACAGGATGTTTGCCATGAAGACTTTCTCTAAAGATAAAGATTTTCTTATTATATAAAACTTGTGTACTCACCAACTATTTTCATAGTTGACCCGTTTTCTCATGCATTTCAGGTGATCGTCAGTAAGCGTTTTTATGAAGGCATTTGCATAAAGGGTCTTCACATGTCATCTTTGCTTTCATTAAGTTGTCAAAAAAATATCTTTCAAGAATTCAAACTTATTTTTATTTGCCGATGTCGGCCAAAACAATGTTGTAATGTTGTATTATTCGACTTAATTAATGATGGCATGTTCTATTATCTTGTGCTTGTGTCTTTACTCGTTACATCCCGTGTTTCCGCTTTAGCGGGGTGTTACAGATTGGTATCAGAGCTAGAGGTTATAGAGAATGCCGGTTTTTCTGAAATAAAAATCGCAACTATAACCAAAATAAAGTTTTCTTAAAATACCGAACATCATACGAGTTGACTAGTTCGAGCATTGCATCGTTACTCCTTAATTATACATAGCCTGATCACCTATGTCTAATTCAGAAAGAATCATGCAATGATGGGAGTAGTAGTCTCGGATCATGTTTGGTCGGATCTTAAAAGGGGAGTCACCTGAAATTGCATCGGTCGTGTGTGTGTGCATCGCATATTTGCATTCGTACTTGTGCATTAAACCCTATAGGCAGACATCTATCTTTAGAGTTGAGTACACCTTGTTCCTGTCATCCTTGCCTTGTTTTGTTATGCTATGTTTTTTTTTACTATGCTTGATAGGCACTAAGTACTTTTGTCATAACATGCCTTGTTCTATTTTGATACGATAAGTCTTTGTACATTTCTCAGTTTCGGTTACGTTAGTTACAGTCCATTGTCCTACCAAACCTTCACCGACTACTGTCTTATATTCACCTACTTATCAAGGCCCTTACTTGCGACAGATCCCGAGGATCGAAACTTCTAAACCCCTGAGAACTACTTACTTAACATCGTCTTCCCGTTCCTTATGACCTTTGGAATCTATATACTATTATTCAAGAGGATGTGATATACATCCTTAGCAACAACATTGTTTGCGTTGTTCATGACATTATTTGTGATGATCCTTGTGCTCTGAGCATAATGCTAGCATACCTTTATTTTCTTGTTCATATCTCTGAACCATACATTTCTTTTCAGACGATTGACCACTTCATAAAAAACAGTTAAATTTTTGGATTCCTCATCTCTTGCATACTATTTTAAAATTTTAATGAAGACCGGAGATGAAACACCTAATCCTTCCTTACTTGCTAGACACTTGATTTCTACTAAATGTCTTAACTCAGTAAAAATTCTTCACATATCTCAGAACTGATTTATTTTATTGCTCCAAAAATTTTGAAAATTCTCTTCAAAGCCTATTTATCTAATCTCTTAAACAAAACTTCTCCCTGTCACCTTTCTTAATTCTCCTCAAAATGACTCGTTTACTTTGACGATACCTTTGACCTTATTCGCCAATCTCATTAACTTATACTACAAATATCAACCGGTTCGTTCTTGAGCAACCCCCAAACTCTAACTAAATTTTCAAAAACGTTAAGCTTTATAACAACTCCTAACTTAATCTTATGACAGTTCTTGTTTGATGAGTTGTGAGATTAAGTAAAAGTTTCTACTTAGCTTAATATTTTAAATGATTTTGCTCAAGAATGGACAATGCTTACTCCGTTTAAATCTAGTCACTCGATTTTTACAATTAAACTGTCTATCTCGTCACACTCAGCAGGACGTATACGGATGAAGTTGTCGTAATTACAACCATTTTATTTTAGTACCATCTGATTTTGGTGCAGAAATTATTTTCGCACACCAGTTTTAAGTCTCCCTTTTTCGGAGCAGTATTGATTAATGTGAGACCTAATGTGATAAACCTTAGTTGCATTTATAGCCTTCTCGCTAATTAAAACCACCACTATTCGTCGATTTGATTGGTTTAAGTAATTCCAAATTCGAGCCAACCTTTCAAAAGACCTCCTTCAAAGATGTAGATTTTTTCTTTCTGATAAATTGTCTCCTAGCTTGATCTAGTGATAGTTCTTGTTTAATGAGTTGCGAAAATCAAGCTAAGAGTCAAGTTGTTACCCAAATCGATTCAGTTTTATCTCATGACAGTTCTTGTTTGATGAGTTGTGAGATTAAATTAGAATCGAACACCTAAAGGTATTTTGAAGGCTACGCTCAGGAATGGAAATGTTTGTCTCATCAAATCTAGCCATGAGAATGTACATTTGTTGAACGAATTGAATTCAGGGACTGAATTCCCTTAACGGGTGGAGACTGTAACAATTCGTATTTTATGGGTCATTCTTTAACCACTTTCTTTCACATATTATATACAATTTCGCGGAAATTGTCAGTTACGAGGAACTTGTTAGATTAGCTCGCGTACGTCGTTAAATAAACAATTAAATGGAATCGACCATAGACTGTGCTCAGTCTACATGTTTTAGAATTTTTTTTTTCACATCATATATATTTCAAAAGTCATATTGCTATTTTTCCGTTATTACGTAAACTTTGCACTTTTTACGTTTTACGCGTTTTCGGTTCACGGTTTAAGCTTTAAAGACGTTATAACACTCCAAAAGGCTCGGGAAATATATGAAACATCAAAGTAGGTCATTTTAAGTTAAATTTAACATTTTTATGAAAATAGTATCTTTATGAAATTTATTTTCACAAACTATGCATAAAACGTTACCGGTTTAGCCCCGTTGGCCTTCAAACTCACTCCGTGATTTATGATACTTGTAAAAAATGTGTATATAATGTATTTTTACATAATAATAAAAGAAAATACACCCTTGGAACCCCCAAAAACCGGCCCCCTCCCTTTAATAGTCCAACACTCCTCATTTTCATTTTCAATGTGAAATTCATCATTAGTTCTTACATGCAAATCTCACCAAACATAAAACTACCCATCTCCTTCCCTCCTCCTTGCTTACTGCTGAAAATAAACACATAAACACCACCATTGATTAAGTTTTTCAAGCCCCAAATCTTGCATCATTCATTCGGTTTTAGTCTTGGTAAGTTTTCCTAACATTTTCAACTCCATTTCCTTTTTTTTTCTATAATTTTTCTATCATTTTTATTAATGTTTTTAAGGATTAGAAAAACCACTCTTGCATGTGTGATTTGAAAGATATTTATTCAAGATTTCATAGGAAGATAGGATTTTGATTGGTTGTTAGGCTTGATTTGGTTATTAGATGCAAGAGAGGGATTGATTTAAATGGGTTTTGATCTATTTTTAATGATTTCTTCATATTGTTTTCTTATAAAAATTGATTTTAGATCTGCAAAATAAACTTTGAGCTCCTGGAATTTTTGAGTTATTGGACTAATAAAATGGTAGTGATGATTGATCTTGGACATGCATGGGTATTAGACACAATAATTATACATAAAGTAGCCATTTTGATTGGTCCATAGTCTATCTCATATTTTATGCAAAAAGATCAGTTCACCATTTTGTCCTCAGAAGGTTTTAAGGAAAACTAAAAATATTGGGACTTAGCCTCAGGTCTTAGGATCATTTTCCCAAAAACCTCACATCTAAATTCATCACGGTGATTTTTGGAGAAAATCCACACTAAAACTGGTCCAGGATTGCATGTCAGATTTGATAGGCTAATTACTCTAAAATGTTGCAAAGAACCCTAGGTTGGTAAAAACATGAAAGTTGGATCTAAGACCTGTATAAAAGTTTTCCCCAGGCCATGTGTCCATTAGACCTGTAGATAAAAAGATATGCTCATTTTGCTAAACTTATTTGGATGCTGGAAGTAACTGTATAGAGACACAGGGGTTAATTAGTAATTTCACCCATGTTCTGGAGTTCTCAGTTAAGTGAGGCCTTGATTTTCAAATAATACAGAGTCATACCTTTCCAGCCATATAAAGTTCATAATTTTATCCTTGACAGTTTAGAAATGGCGGCCCGTTTAGTACGGTATTTTTACCAAAATCCAATCAGCTTTCTATTCAAACTTGTATAGGCACATATAAACACCATTTTTGACCCATGACTTGTTATAAACCTTACAACAAACTTATATTATGGCTAAATAAATATAAGATACCAAATAAAACCTGAGTAAAAGTGCTACTTAATATTTCCCCGAGCCTAAGACGTGTTATATTTTCTATATAGGTCCTTAGTGGTTTTCGCAGTTTTCCCGTCGTACTTATATTCCGATCACCATCACTACTTCGAACCCTTTGACTTGATTTTGAACCCTTGGACTATTTTGAACTCGTATGACTTGTTTGAACCCTTTAACTTATTTTGAACTCTTTTGACTTGTCTTGACCTTATAACTTGTTTTGAACTTAATGTGTTGTACGCACTAAATATAAAGTCTCCCTATGTGAACGGAGCAATACAAAGTCTCCCTATGTGAACGGAGCAATATAAAGTATCCCTATGTGAACGGAGCAGCAATACAAAGCCTCCCTCGAAGCAATACAAAGTCTCCCCTGTCTAAGGAGCAACAAAATAAAGTCTCCACTGTCGACGGAGCGTTCTTTGATTTATTATATACACGGTGCTTTTAATGTGAACTTGATGATCATTTTTGCTTGACTATAAAATGTATTATCATCTATGCAATGGTTTGTGAAAACACAGGTTATAAGTCTTGTATGGGCGGGACATGTAACTGAGTGGTTTGACATTATCTTTTCCTTGTGGACTTTTTCTCATATACTTTGGACTTACTTTTATTATGGAAATGTATGTGAACTCGTATGTTACAAGTCTTGTATGGGCGGGACTTGTAACAGGATGAGTTGACAGGATGTTTGCCATGAAGACTTTCTCTAAAGATAAATATTTTCTTATTATATAAAACTTGTGTACTCATCAACTATTTTCATAGTTGACCCGTTTTTTCATGCATTTCAGGTGATCGTCAGTAAGCGTTTTCATGAAGGCATATGCATAAAGGGTCTTCACATGTCATCTTTGCTTTCATTAAGTTGTCAAAAAAATATCTTTCAAGAATTCAAAATTATTTTTATTTGCCAATGTCGGCCAAAACAATGTTGTAATGTTGTATTATTTGACTTAATTAATGATGGCATGTTCTATTATCCTGTGCTTGTGCCTTTCCTCATTACATCCCGTGTTTTCGCTATTGCGGGGTGTTACAGATTCTCAGACAGTGACTATGCTGGTGCTTGTTTGGATAGGAAATCAACAACAGCTGGTTGTCAATTCCTAGGTTACATGCTTATATCGTGGCAATGCAAGAAGCAGACTATTGTGGCCACTTCTACAACTGAAGCTGAATATGTGGCTGCTGCTAGTTGCTGTGGTTAAGTTATATGGATTCATAATCAGAAGCTTGACTATGGGTACAACTTTATGAATACCATGATTTACATTGACAATAGCAGTACAATTTGTATTATTAAAAATCCATTTCAACTTTCTAAAACAAAACACATAGAGATTAGGCATCATTTTATAAGAGACTGCAATGAGAAAGAGCTAGTTTAGGTTGTTAAAATTCATACTGATAATAATTTTGCAGATCTACTTACTAAAGCTTTTGATGTTGGAAGGTTTCGAAAACTTGGTTGAAAGTATTGGAATGCTTAATCCCTAAAGTTTTTAATCTTGGTGTTTTCGTAAAGGAAAAGGATTTGTACTGCTAGTTGTGTCAATTAGTACTACTATGTATAATTTGTACTGCTAGTGCAAATTAAGTCTGTTGTGTTTGAACTGTTAGTCATACATTATACTGCTATGAAGCAAATGCTTTGCATTTTGTTTTCTTGGTTTTGGACTAACATTTGCAGGTTATGGAGTTTGCAATGTGTGAGAAGCAAGTGGTGGATTGTTTGCTGACATGATTGATTGATGATGGACAGAATTTGGGGATCACTTGACAAAGGTTTTACACCTGAGTTGGGAGATTCTTAAAAATTTCTTTCTTGAAATCTAATTATGATATTCTTGAACATGAATTGATGGCATAGTTAGTCAAATATTAACTGATCTAACTCACTTTTTACCATTTTATACTTTTATTAGTATAATGAGTTAGTCCAAGGACATCTGGTAAAGAGAACAGCGAGCAACACCTGCCACGAGCTGGAAACCCTGTCAAGAAAGCTCTTTGAATGAGTTTATTTCATCACAGGCAGTTATTTATAACTGAAATTATTGGTTCTCACACAACCAGAGGTTAAATTCAACCGAAATTTGATTAAGTGTCTTCCTTTACACTTAATCCTTTCAAAATGTTTGTATGCAGTATGGTTTTAAATGAAAATTGAGTTTATACTGCTGAGTCAAAGTTTTTCCAAAACTTAGTACTGCTAGGCAAAATTTAGTACCGCTAGGCAAAACTTTGTACTGCTGGATAGCCGTTTGTACTGTTGAGTTATAACCACTTTTTGAATATAGCCGTTGAGAAGCCGTTGAGAAAATTCTGGTCAATTACCTTATTTAAGGGTTTCCTAAATTGGATATGTTTTTACTTTTAATCTACTTTATTCACTTTCTTCAATCTAAAGTTTTCTTTTATTGAAGTCGGTCCACTATAAACCCTAAGAATTCTTATATAATACCTCAATTCGCTTTCCTCAACCTACTTTCTTACCTAATCAATCATATCCCAGCAGTCAAATCACTCTCTTACTTCCATCAGATAGTAGACTTTTTAAACTCTACCCATTTAAGGTATGCTTTAACTCTAAACCCAACTATCTATGTCTCCCAAATCAAGCAGTTTTGGCAAACTGTTACTGTCAATACTATTGAGAATGGAGACAAAGAGCTAAATGCAACAGTTGATGGCAAAACCATCACTCTTACTGAATCATCTGTTAGGAGGCATCTCCATCTAGCAGATGACAATGGTATTAGTGATTTGCCTAACACTAACATTTTTCAAAATCTATCCAGAATGGGATATAACACCACTTCTCAACCTTTAACTTTTCAAAAAGGTTGTTTTGCCCCACAATAGAGGTTTTTAATACATACCATACTTCACTGTATGAGTCCTAAGAAAACTTCATGGGAACAGTTCAGTAGCAATTGCAACTGCTCTCATTTGCTTATCAACTAATAGGACTTA